>OZ023151.1:16151540-16740693 GCA_963675895.2 Styela plicata | reverse complement strand
CATGTCCTGATTTGCAATTTGTTCAGTCTATATAAAGAAAATTACGAATAAAAAGGAATAATAGTCTGAAATGAATATAGCGAAAACTAGCAAAAAATAAATTTACAAAGTTTATTAAGAAATGCATTAATATATTTATTATTGTTGTGAAATTGCTCAGAGCAGATATCACGCACTGTACTCTAATATTTTAGTTCAATGCGGTTTAAGCTCAGACTGCTCTTCCGGTGCAAAATTACATTGTTGAGTACCGTAGCTCTTGGCCATACAAATTACTTACTGTTAGTTAGTTATATTTGGGAAAAAATGAATATGCTCCAATGAAAAAAATCCAAAAAGTTGAATCTGCTGATTGAGTGACGATATAATTATTGTCTTGTTTGCAATTTGCTATTCTCATGTTTACAAGTAGTTTTGAGGGCTCAATGGCCTGGTAGTTATCATGTTGGCATCGCAGGTTGAAGGTCTAAGGTTCGAGTCCCAGGGAGTTAGGCTTGTTAACCCATGCCCACCACTCAACCCGGGGTGTTTTAACTTGGTTAGGGTAATCCAAAACAGAATGATCATAGCTTTACAACAGTTCTCCCTGGTTGTCTATAAGTGGCTGACGGGATCTTGGTCAGGTTGATCTGCTCCCAGGAGTTTTTATGAAATAAAATACATGATCTAGTCAGGAAGGAGACCCTTTAAAAAGTGTTAGCCTGTATTTTTCTTCCAGATATGCTTAGTTTCAGAATGAGTACAGTCTAGATGATAAAGTCAATGTTTATCTGGAACAAAATTAAGTCATTTTTCACAATAATTGTAGAATTCTGATTGGATGATTTTTTTAGTTTGAATGCTGTCATACTTCATATTGACTTTCTTCTTCTCTTGTCACATTCTCATATTCACATTCAACTTGATCCGGATCTTCATAATCACTTTCATATGATTTCGGTGTGTAGTTTTCATATGCTGGACGTTTTATTACTGTTGACTTTTGATTTGTGTTTTCCAATTCTGTTGAATCTTTCTCCTTGTCACCTTTTTTCTTGCAACACCTATTAATTAAGAGATAAAAGCTTTTTCTTCAAAATTTTTAGTATTAGTTTTGTATTAACAACATGCTCTGAACCGCAGTTTGTTTCAGAGCGCAACATGT
The DNA here is from genome assembly GCA_963675895.2 of Styela plicata. NCBI lineage: Eukaryota > Metazoa > Chordata > Ascidiacea > Stolidobranchia > Styelidae > Styela > Styela plicata. Next base: position 16,739,549 of record OZ023151.1, on the reverse strand, counting down.
CCTGTGTTAGTTGCCAGATTAACTTCATTTGTAGATGCCTTGGGAAATACACTCCTAGCTATTAATTTTTCTATGGTATAGATGCAGGATCGAATCAGGGGTACAGGGGTTGATTGTGACCAGTGGAATTACTAAACATTTCCAACTCTGAAGTATAGGTTGCTTATTGTGAAAAGAATCTTGAATTATATAACTTTTATTTGAGTGAAATTGTTGACATAATAATTGCTTCACTTAAACACTTGTTATAGCTTTCTTAGCCAGCAATGTTCATGCACAGGAAAAAATCTGACTTGGAACGTGTATCTGCATGAAAGTCCTAGTTTGTCATATAGTCAAGTATTCTCAACCTCTCTCTCCGCAGAATAATGCAAGTGAAATCATTCCCTCTTCTAATTTGCCATCATACCCATTTAGAGTGTTAAGACAATACACACCGCATTTGTACTCACCTCAGAAAGATGCATGCTAACAAAACACTGATCAATATTCCCACTACGAGTCCTATTGTTGCCCCCAATATCCAAGCTGTGATGAGTGAACTTAAACTGTAAACTGTTATACTGGTCGTTGTTTCTGAGTTGCCTGTGGAAATATTATATTATTTTATGTTCACTCTTTTGAGTTGATCACCTTGAAGAAGGCTTTCTATAAGTGGATACTTATATGGTAAAATGGTTAGTGTTGTTGAAAAGGTATGAACTTCATGTTTCGAATGAGTCTGGCTAAGAAATTATAACCTGGATTGAACATGGGCCAACATTTTATAGTGGGTGCAAAAGCCTAGTGGTTATCATTTTGGCATTGCAGGTTGAAGATCTCAGGTTCGAATCCCAGTAAGTCCGTCCCGTTAATCCATGCGCACCACTGGGTGGAATAATTTGGGGAGGCTAAGCCAAACCGAAAAGATTATATCTTTCCAACAACTCTAACCCTGGCCTCTGGTATAGGACCTTGGTCAGGGTAATTCACTTCAAGAAGTGGCTGTAAATAATACTACTGGCAAATGCGCCATATTCTTTTTTATTGAACTTCACTTTAGCAAGGATCAAAAACAGTAGGATAGGGTAGGATATCATTTTTATCTTGCAGGAGAGGAAAGCCGAAAATACAGCTTAACCATATGGCGAACCGCGACCTCACGTGCAGATAGCAGTTCCGAATCGAGGTAAGGTTTTTGGATTATCGTATTTCTCATTGTTCCTGTGCATGGACCTGGTTGGTGGAGGAAACCGTAAACAGCGCTTACGTGAACCACCGTGCACCGGCAAGGCGTCCAGTAGACCTCTCGAATATAATCATCATCCCTCACGGGATTCGAACCTGTGTCATTACGATCAGAGATATGTAGCTCGAAGCGAATTCCCAACGCTTTACCGATTGAGCTAACCGCACACCCCTGCCACCAGTGCCGACCACTTACATGCCGAAGAGCTACTGAAAATGTAGTATCAGCGATTGCACTTTCGTAAAAACATCCTTAACAGAAATAAACTGCTATAATAAAGTACAATGAGTGCATCTGCCCTGGGTTATGTTGAACATACTTACTCGAATGCAATGTTGATGTAGCAGATGATGACAGCGGATAGTTCTGTTTTTGTGTTTCTGTGGCTGTGAATAATGAACAAGAGATTAGCATTCCTAGCTTTTTTATAGTGACACATCTGAGTGGATATTAGTGAACAAGGGCCACCTAACGGGCTGCTTGAACATTTAGAGAAAATTACCGTAGTTCAAAATTTAGCAAATGGGCAATATTTCCATGATTTTTCGCACCGTTGGCGCCAAAGTTCTACAAGAAGCTTTCGCTATTGTATGTTTAATCTGCATTCCTAATTGTGTCTCGGTGCCGATTCAATTGTACCAATTTGTACAAAAAGTTTTCTAGTCGCCCCAAAAAAATGGCATGAATGTTTCAAACACCAGAAGAAAACAAGATTAGGTATGTCTTTAGTAATGTTACTGGGAAGTACAGTTTGGCCAAGCCTACTCAAGTTATTACATCCTGGAATGAGTGAATCGAATATTTCAGGGTAGGGTTATTCAAAATATTCGATCCATGGTCCGAGAAATCATAAATTTCCCAGCATAATTCACAATGAAAAAAAAAACATTTTTTCTGACATATTTCGATGTATTTTACTATTTCTCTGAAATAGCTCTTCAAGGCAATAATTCGATTATTTGATTTGATTTACATAAATTATTCGATTCAATTTGAATAACACAAGATATATGGTCTTGGTCACTCCTAGTGGTGGGTGGGGAATAACGAAATGGACTTCCCAACAAGCGATGCCCATGTGAGATTGAAGCTTGTACTCAATACATAGTCTTCAGTCAGTTAGGTATTGGGGAATTTGCATTTAAAAATTTATATATAAGAGGATTATATTACACCTGGTCTGTGTAAGATGGCTCATACGGCTTCTCAGATGGCTTTTGACTTTTTCTACATAACATGTTCATGTGAAATCTTTACCGTACTGCTACTCTCTACTCTTACACCTACCAGTATATCGCTGTGAAAAGGAGGATTTTAAAGCTCCCTGTTCGTCTTAGCTTTTGGAACAATAGACATTCTCATGATAGATATTTGAATTTTTAATTTGAAAAAATTATTTACTCCAATTCTGAAATCAGAGAATATTCTAGTTCTTGATTTTAGTAATTTGTTTTTTTAGTTCTTGATTTTAGTACCTGATTCTGGTGTGCAATTGATCAGTAAATATTGGATTGTGAAAGATTTTGTGTTTCCTTCGTATTTGGATTCATATTCTATCTTGTGCGGACTTCCTCCGGTTTTATTCCATGATGTCATTGAATCACAAGTGTGGTTTGAGACTGGTATATTTTCCTTGATTTGATTGATGTTGCATATTGATGAATCAGTTGCAAATGCAAGACAGCAGTTGTACGGAAAATCACATTTGTATGTTTCATTTCCTAAATAGAAGCATTGTTTAAAGGTTATATCTGACCTGTATGTGCTGATCTTCAGAATGCTCAATTATTTTTGTGTGGCATGAGAGGCAGCTAAAAAGAGGGAAAGTGGTTACCAATAATTCAAGCATTTCCCAGGGGGGATACCACTCACTGAAACCTATTATAACAGTCTGTAATGTTTTCCACTTAGAGTTCAGTTTCTCCTAATGCGTTTTATGTACCGGTAGTAGCTTTTTGTCATGCTTTTAAACATTGGTTGGTTTTATTTCTGGCCTGTCCTAAACTCGAACTATCCGTATTTAGGTATAAAATATCACTCACTATATCATAAACTATATTGTAGGTTTTCGCTCTGTGTATTTACTCCATTTATAATTAATTTTATATCTTTTTTACCGGTACTTAAATTCACTTTGATCATGGCTGGAAGCTGTGCCTAAAAGCAATAATTTAATGGCAACTTAATAGCAAAGATCTACTACAAGATCTAGTAACAGTAACTGCGCTATAAACAGAAAACGTCCCAAATGGAACTGAACTGCTATGGTAAAGTGCAACATACCTCGTGAAAATAGATTATTTCTCTTCTATACTAATGCTTCAATTAATCTTTGTTTTGGTACCTGGAAATTTGATTCTTGCAGAGCAGTCTATACTTCCACCACTAATTGATGTCATCGGCAGTGAAACATTTTGTAGCAACAGAACAACTGCAGTGTTGTCATCTGTATCCATACTTGTTGGTATTGTCCATTGACAGTTGCAGTTATATTCGTCACTTGGTCCATATGTAATAATCTCACTCAAATTTCCAAGTGCATGATTTTCGCATGCTGTACATTGTCCCATTGTCTCGTTAAGTCTTACGAGAATCACTGCAATATCAAAGCGATAAAAAGAAATCTTAAATTTACAGCACGTATATCAGTCAGAAAAATATTGACCAAACATTTTTTGTTAATTATAAATCACTGAGCGCACCTCGGTGGCACAATCCATCTGTAGCTCATGCTTGACCAAATAGTTTTTGACTAGTTCCTTAACATTACCTCGACTTATGCTCGCTGAAATTTTATCAGTTATTGTTAAAAGTATCGATATAGAGATTAGTGAATTAATTATTTAATTCACTTCAAATTTTTTAATTATTGTCAAGCTTTCAAAAACTTATTATGCTATTATATAAATACTTACCAAATATCTGCAGAAAAATCCATTTCACCATGCTAATTCCTCCGTGCGACAATGCAGTATTAATACAAGAAGTATTAACTAAACGAGAGAGTTGAATAGGCTCAATTTTTCTTTAATATTAAGTATGCGATGGACCTGCAATTGGTTGATTAGTGAGAAAATTTATTTTTTTCCTAGTTTTAGCAAATATCAACCATTTTTAGAATTCGTGGAGGTGATGTTATTGACTTTTTTATGTCAATCAATTGTATTCTGATATATTTTCAAAAAGACAAAACATAACAATACATTGTGGTAATATATTATAAAAGGGATCAAAACCTATGATTACTTCAAAAATAAGAGAATGGCACATGCAATTCTTCATCTAAGCAACATATATAACTGAAAAAAATATAAAAATCGAGCGCAGACACACTTTATAATAGCCTAGATTTGTAGAAAGACAAATCTGAATATTGTGCTTAGCTAATGTCAGCACACAGATTTTGTCCTGGAGGGTGCAGATGTTTTCCTGTACATCTCAAGAGGTGACCAGAAGGAAACAAAGAAGCGGTGGTAGATTGTCTTACTATCGCCCAGAGCAGATAGAACTCTCTGCACTTCGTCATACAATTTAAGTCCATTTGGGTATATAGGATAGTGTTTCATTTTGATCCTGCGGGAGATCAATGCCGAGAAAACGAATTATCACATGGCGAACCACGACCTCTCGTGCAGATACCAGTTCCGAATCGGTGTGGTATATCATATTTTTCATTTTTTCCTGTGCATAAACATGGTTTTGGAGAAACCCGTAAGCAGTGCTTACGTGAACCACCGTTCACCGGCGAAGCGTCCAGCGGACCTCTTGCATATATTAATCATTCCTCATAGGATTCGAACCTGCGTCATGATGATCAGAGATGCGTAGCTTGGAGTGTTTCCCCAATGCTTTACCAATTGAGCTAACCAGGCACCAAATTCTATTGCATGAGCCACAAATAAATTATGTCACAGAAGTTATCTATCAGTGGCACACAATTGGTAGATGTATATTTTGTTTGGCTTATATCTCAATTACAGCGCGGACTGGTAGCATTTGCAGTTCCCACACGAAAAAAAAACATGGAGATTATTGTCAGTAAAATAATAATCGAGTGCATGTGTACACCATTTGCTGGTTAAATAACGTGATATTGATGCCAAAAAGAACCCGGATAGTTTTGTAACATGCAGCACAAAATAAATATTGCAGCATAAATTATGATTCTCCTTAACCTGAATGCACTAAGAATAATAGCCCTCCAATAAATGATTCTGAAATAGCTACCGTAATTTACCGAACCTAAATAATTTGGTGCACTTATTTTCCCAACAAATTTGCACTGTAGGTGCAGGGTTCAGTATTTCCTACATGTTGTAATCGGCAACTAAAGAAAAACTAGTAAGTGTTAGATGGTCTCATCCTCACCCAGGGCAGATACCACTCATACAACTTTATTATAATGATTCAGACCTTTCAGAGATGATAAAAATCTGCAAGTTTATAAAACTCTCTATTTCTAGAATAACTTATCAAAGTCCCTCTTACCTTGTTGATACAATCCATCAGTGACTCATGCTTATAGTCAGGCTGTAAAAATGTCAGCCACTCTGCTACTCAGAAACTCACACCGGAAGAAAATGGGTATCGTGAAAGAAAATATTGTAAATCAGCAATACTCCATGATATATCTATAGATAGTGGATCTAAATGTCTTTTGTATGTGTCTTGTAGCAACCAAACTGTAGAAAAAGGTTCAATATCATCAATGGAAATCAATGAAATAGCATGAAATAGCAGTGTTGATGGTTTTGAAGCTTTTTTTACTCAGCCAAAGAAAATGGCGTCAACTTTCCAGACACTCGAGAAAAAAAAACAAGATTTTGTCACCATGCTCGAAGCCTTGTTGCAAGATAAAATTTTTCTAACGTTCTCAACCTTCAATAAGAATCCAACAACCAAATATTTCTTATTCAAGTGCGGTCCACTGATAAATCAAACCTTGGTAACTTGAATCGTGACTGACCCATACTCGACGGGTTTTATTATAATTCCCCACAATGCTAACCGAAATGCACTAGGGATATATTTTTTTATTGATTTATTTTGAACGAGTACAAGAATTTGTTACACATATTTCTCGAGAAACATCCATTGGAAATGTATTCATTAAATACTCTAATTTGAGAACAACTATGCTTGTTAACAATAAGTTTCACTAAACATATAATGTAGGCTTTATCTTGTTGATTAAAGCCTTTCTCGGTCTTCAATAAGAATCACACACTAAAGCATGTGTTTGTCAAGCATGGGCCACTGATAAGTTATGCCTTGCTAGCTTGGCGTATGCTCGACGAATCTTAATATAATTCTAAACAATTCTAACCTGAAATGAACTAGGAAAATAATTCTTTTAATTTATTTTGAACGAGTACAAAAGAAGCATCCTTTGAAAATGTATTTATTAAACACCCTGTGCTTGTTATCAATAAATTTCACTAAGCATATATAGGCTTATTCTTGTTGATTAAAGGTTTCTGCCTTTTTCGGCCTTCAATAACAATCACACACTAAGGCATATTTTTGTGGAGCATGGGTCACTGATGGATCATACATTGATGGCTTGGCCCATTACTGACCCATGTATGATGAGTTCTGCTTTTTCAAAAAATTTGAATAGTTTCAAGGCAATATACCAGCAATAAATACTACTTCCTTCTTCAATCAATAGTGTAATATCATTACATTGCTTCACTTTTTTATGAGTAATAGATATATTGTTAAGTTCCTTATAAAATTTGTAAATCTGAGCCTTTCATGTAAATTAGGGTTATTTGGTCAAAACTCAATAAAACGGAATGTTTGTTTGTAAGTGAAATGGTCAAATAGTTTTATGTTGGTCCAAGTCATGCTGGTAGAATGTCAGCTACCCTCACCCCAGGCGCACATAGAAAATGGGTGCTTTTTTTCTATAGCCATATATAGTGGATCACCCTGTCCAAGGCCCTGTAAAAGCGGCCACTTATAGACGAACAGGGTTACAATTGCTGGAAAGCATATGATCTTTTCCTGTTCGGCTTAGCCTACCCTAGTTATTACACCCTGGGTTGGGTGGTGGACATGGATAAGCGAGCCGGACTCGCCTGGATCGAACCCGAGATCTTCAACCTGAGATGCCAACATGTGTAACCACTAGGCCATCGCACCCACAAGAAGAAGAAAATCTCGCTAATAGGCAATATTTCATAATATATCTCTTGCTGAAATGAGAAAATGGCTCTTCTTTATTGTCTGGTAACAACTGTAGAAAATTAATTGTTCATAGTCATCAATACTGCTAAGAATTTTTGTAATTTTTATTAATCTCTTGGTTATTGATATGTTTTATTTAAGTTTGCTCCATAGTAGAACTATATATAATTTGATCTTGTTAAAGGTGATGGAATTTCATTGAAATACTTCCTGGTAAATGATATGCATGCTTATTACTTTGCATATATTTAATACTAACACTAACCCAGCCCAGCGGTGATGAATCACACCGTTTAGGTACGGGCCATCTGTGGCGTATGCTTGGAAAATAAAATTTCTGATTTAAAATGCACTTAATAAACATGCGAGTCTATTTATTTGTATCTACTTTAGTCTATCTTGAGTTCGTGCTTATATATCAGAAGAGCCGGTTAGCTCAATCTGTAACACATTGGAAATACGCTTCAAGCTTTGCATCTCTGACCTTCATGAAGCCAGTTTGGATTCCATGAGGGATGATGATAATGTGTGAGAGGTCGCTGGACGCCTTGTGGGAGCATGGTGGTTCATGTATAGACTGCTAACAGCTTCCTCCACCAACCAGGTCCATGCACAGGAAAAATGAGAAATATGATTAGCCAAAATAATAATTCACCCAGATTCGGAATTGATATCTGCACAAAAGATCGTAGTTTGCCATATGATTGAGCTGTACTCTCTGCTTTCCTCTACCGCAGGATATAAATGAAATCCTACTACTATCATAGCCTGCATGTGGAGGTGGCCAAACTCGAATATCTGTTGAATTCAGAATCGAATTCAATAATTTTTACATGTGGAATTAAATAATAAATTCGAATCAGCAGTATTATAGTAATTAAACAAAAAAAAATTTCTAAAAATTTGATAATAAAATATTTTCAAAAAATATATTTTTTTTAATTTGTCGATTTCGAATCACTGGAAAAATCGAAGCAAATAATTTATGATTTGCGAATCACAATCGAATATTTTGGGCAGCCCCACCTGCATGTTTGAGGCAGTTTTTAGAATAATCAATCAATTTGGTGCAAGAGAGGGTCATTGATGCATGCAAATACAGTCCATTTGAGGCCCATTTACTCACAAACTAAAATCATGGATATAAGAAATTTCTTTCCACATTTCGGCTAAACTTGGTATGAATTTGAATGTTTTACGCTTGAACTGCAATTGTTTTGTAGTAACTCTTCTCTGTGTAAGTGGTTATTACTTGCCTCCATTTAACCACTGCTTCTGGCCTAATTTACAAAGTACTTCACTTGAAAAACGAACAAAACTTTGTGCATGAGAATGAAATTTTTGTTTTGTTCGTTTTCCTTATGTTTTGCTTGCAATGCACTTTTCTCCATTTTATTACCCTTAACACTAACATTCCACTTATTAATCATGTTTTATTTTTTGAGGACTTGAATTTAATATTGTAGTTGAACACATGGAGCTATGCAAAAAAACTAACCGTAGATTCATCATAAATTGAGCCTTTTCGATAATTGAAAAACTGCTGATGAATCCAAAATACTCGGATCCAGGAATTTTGACTCTTCACCGAAGTCTTTAATGTTTGTGCACGCTGACTTTCCAAAAGTCTTGTCCTTATAGTTTAGTTTGAATAATAAGATTCAAAATTCCCTGTGTAGAATATTGTGATAAAAGAATATTCAGATAAAATAAATTGTTGATATTTCGCAATGTTTTGTCAATTTGATTAAATCTTATCCCTTGCTTATTGATCCATATAATTTTCTATGTTCCAATTTGAGTCCTGTGTGTGCAGCATCACAATTGTCTTAACATCTTTCCTGGTTTACTATTGCCCAGTTCAGATACTGCACTCTATTATAGTGGTTCAGCTCTCTTTGGCATGTTTGACTTTGAGGGCAGTTTTATCACTATATTTTGTAGCAGTTTTTTGTCACATACCTTTGATTTCTTTTAGGCTCTGATAGAATGAATATCATTAAAATAAAATATACGAACTGGTATTGAACACAAATTTTTTCTCCAAGTTTTACCGGTTACTTATTTTACTTACGCAGATATCAAAGAAGACACTAATCTTGATGATGCAAGAAGTGATGCTTGTTACGAAGTGGATATGTTCGCTGATATGCAAAGCTGGGAGGACGTGGGATTGATGACAAATATTGGACAACGATTTGCTGTCGATTATAAAATCATTGATGCTATAGATGCCATTTCTAAGTAAGTATATTTGGTAAAATAGTTTGAAGTTATTGCCAAGCATGTGCCGTAGATGGACACCACATTGGTCATCTTTTACTTTTTTATTGATGTTTGCTCTAAGCATGGCTTATAATGCCCTTAAGAAACAATTATTGATTATTTAATATATATACGGTACTCTAGTTTATGAACAGTCGGCTCGATGGTCTAGCGGTTAAACATGTTGGCATCGCAGGTTGAAGATCTTGGGTTCGAGTCCCGGCAAGTCCAGCTCATTAATCCATGGCCATCACCCAACCCAGGGTGTAATAACTTGGGTAGGCTAAGCCAAATAGGGAATAGTCATATCTTTCCAGCAATTCTAACTCTGTCGTTTCTAAGTATGTTTTTGTTTTTTATTGAAATTCACTCTGAGCAAGGCAGAAGCAGTGCCAGTGCCAGAGGGAACTGACTGGTGGCCACTTATTAGCAAAGAGCTAGTAAAAGATGTAGTACCAGCAACTCTAAACGGAAAACATCCCAAACGGAACTGAACCGCCATGGTAAAGTGCAGTGTGTGGTATCTGCCCTGGACCATGGTAGAACCATCTACCACGTCTCTGCTTCCCTTCAGTCGCCTCTTACGACACGCAGGAAATATGTTGGGACTGTTCTAAAGCCTGTACCTAAAGGGCTATTATCGGTAGGATATGTCCAGGAATTTATTGCCAAGCATGTGCCACAGATGAACCCATCCATTAGTGTTCCACACCTGTCAAAGTGTGGTTCATCAAAAATTAACCATTACATATTGGTGTGCTTGAAAGATGAAATATGAGACTGTATGTGTGAATTTCATTTCTCAACTTCTACTTTTTTTATATCCTTATATGAGCAAATATATTTTATTGCTTAAATGTCAGTAATAAAACTGCACAAATATGAAATATGGTAGTTTCCCAATCAGGATAATTTAGTCGAATATGTGTCACTGATAGATTGCTTCGACAAGAGGTGAGACGAGACAGTCCATCTGTGGCTCATAACTGACAAAACAAAATTTCGGATTGGATTGGTGGTTTGGACGTCTTCATTACATCCGGACAAAATAGACATGGAAAAAAATTTTTGTCATTTTTGTATGTTTTTCAGATCAAAATAAGTTCCTACTAACAGCCTCTCAAAGGGCTACTGTGAGACAAAGTACCAGCAACCACACTCTAAGCGACAAACATCCCATAGATACAGGCTTTAGAATAAATAGTCTTGACATATTTCCTGCTTGTTGTAAGAGGAGACTAAAAAAGGCAAAGAAGTGGTAGATGAAGTGCTGTTGGATAGGCACATACCACTCACTGCACTTCACCATAGCGGCTCAGTTCCATTTTGATGTTTTTAGTTTAGAGTGTAGTTGCTGGTACTACATCTTGTAGTAGCTACTTGGTTTTAAGTGGCCGTTAGTTGGCTCCTTTTTATATACTGCTTCCGGCTTTGCTCAGAGTGAATTTCATGAAAAAGAACCATCATGGTAAAGTGCAGAGGGTTGTCCCTGGGCGATAATAAAAACATCCACCGCTTCTACCACAAAATGTATGTTTTCTACTTCCAGGAACTGGAGAATCAAACAACATGTAGTTGCTGTGAAAAAAGTTCAAGTTCTCAAGGTTAGAACTAATGTTAAACACAATTGCTAATTTGAAAAATTGGAATCGAAATGAAATTGATGTAGGATAGGATTTCATTTTTATTCCACAGGAGAGGAAAGCTGATAATATGGCTTAACAGCACGGCAGACAACGAACTCTCATACAGACACCAGGTCCAAGTCAGAGATGGAAACTTTGTCTACTTATTTTTCTCATTTTTCCTGTGCGTGAACCTGGTTGATGAAGGAAGCTGCAAGCATCTCTTGCGTGAAACACCCTGCGCCGGCCAGGTGTCCAGCAGACCTCTCGTATATAATCATTCCTCACAGCATTTGAACCCATGTCAGGACTGATCTATGTAATCAGTGATCGAACTGAATTCAGAAAGATTCTAAATGCAAGAAAAATTAATCAAAAACAATATGCAAAACCAAGAACTAAACGCACTTGATCACACCAAAAATATGTGGGTATATCAATCAACAATTTTGGCTTTGTGAAGTACTCTTCCTAGCCTGTATATTTTAATAGATTTCGATCACAGTCTAATTTTACAAAAATCTGTGATTGACGTTAAATCAGCATTGAGTGAAACTTTATTTTATATACAAGTCCGCTCTAAGCAAAGCCGAAAAGAAGCTCCTAAAAGAGCCAACCAAGAGCCACTCAAATAGCAAATAGCTACTTTAAGATGCAACTGCACTCTGAGTGTAAAACATCCCATAGATAACTGAACCACTATGCTAAATTGCAGTGAGTGGTATTTGCTATAGATGTCTACCACTTATTTTCTCTTAGACATGAAGAACTACTTTACAACTTCTGAAAATCATGTCTATAGGGCATGATTTTTTTTATATAGCCACTTCTTAGAGTGGATCACCGTGACCAAGGCCCTGTAACAGTTGCCACTTATAGACGGACAGGGTTACAATTGCTGGAAAGATATGATTTTTCCTGATTGACTTAGCCAACCCAAGTTATTACAAACTGGGTTGAGTGGTGGACCTGGATAAGCGAGTCGGACTCGCCGGGGCTCGAACCCGAGATCCTCAACCTGCAATGCCAACATGTTTAACCATTAGGCCATTGTGCCCACATATTTGCTGATAATTGATCATATTTCGGCCCTTTTACAACAAAGTAACGGTTTATGACAGAAATTACAACATAAAATTTGACATTTTTCATGAATTTCCTGCAAAATGAAACAATCTTGAAATATTCAAAAATTAAATTACTTTTAATCAAGATTCTAGATTATTGGACTATTTAAGTAGGATAAGGATAGAATAAGTTTGTTTCAAATTCCGGTTATTCATATTCACAATGCAAAAATACAAATAAACAGCAAAATCAGACAATTGAACCGAAAATCTGGAAAAAAGCTAAAACCTTGAATAAAGTTTAAGACATAACGACCACTTACAAACAACAAATATATGGAAAAACTTAGAAAAAATAATGATGATAAAATCGAAGACAATCTTTAGTTTGTTACTGTACATATTTTCGTTTTACCTCAACACACAGGGTCACCTGGGTTCAGTGAACGTTGTCAAAGGTCAAGGAAACAGAATATTCAGTGGAAGCTCTGACAGATGCATCAGGGTGTGGGATCGAATGGGAAGATGTTTTGCTAAGATTTCTGATATTAAAGGTATTTTGGTATTGAAATTTGCACTATGCAAGGTCGCAGGCTGTGCCCAAGGCACCGACTAATGACACAGAACTGTGAAAACATTCCAAAGAGGATTGAATCATCATAATGAAGTACAGTGATTGTTACCTTCACTGGGCAATGGTAAAACTATCAACCATCAATATATCAGGACTATGTTAAAGCCTGTTCCTGCAGAGCTAATAACTTCTGTTTTAACCTTGTCATCGCAATCTTTTTACATACACAGGATATATATATATATATATATATTAGGCCAATTCCAAAACTCGCACTCACATGTACAAGTAATAATTTGAACTTTTTGTTGACAAGGTGAATCATAACATTCCTTTATTCCATTTTTTCTCATTCTTAATTTTATGTCTAGGTGGAATAAACGACATTTCGATTGGATCAATAGATGAGAGCAAGCTAATGTACACAGCATGCTGGGATTATTCCATCAGGGTCTGGAACACTCAGACATTCAGAACTAAAGGAACATTGACCGGGACATAAGGGCTCTGTTAGTAAGGTTGCAGCTGATGGTAAATTCATGTAAGTAGCATTGAAACTAAATCTATCGCAGTTGTCAGCACTTCCACTGAATGTTGCGTTTCTTTGTCCTTGTGTTTATATTTATGTGTTATATTGCCTTGTTTTATGGTTGTCAAACAATAAACTCTCCCTCCCTTCTTCTCTCTCTCTCTCTCTCTCTCGTTGACAATGATCATTATTCCCTGCTGACCCTGTGTGTCGAGATTAGGGCTGGGCAAAACCGAATCACTTTGATTTCGAATCTGATTCAGATATTTTTTCGAATGTGATTGAATTAATAAATACGCCTAAATAAGTTCGTAATTTCATAACTAACCCATTTTCACCTTTAATATTTGATCAATTATCAAAATATGGATAAAAATTTAATTTGTATTTTGTTTCCATAAATTTTTAAAATTCCAATCCATTGAAATAATCTTTTGTTAGGCATGGGACACTGATGGATCACGCCGCCAAGGTATGGGCCATATGTGATGTATGCGCAAGAAGATAAGATTTTGGAATGTTTGGCAGATCTGAAACTCTTTCGAATAATTTGTGCTTCGTTTCGATTTAAACACCAAATTGAATTGCCCAGCCCTAATTGAGATTACTATGGGAAATATGTATAGTAGCTACGGATCCATTTATCTAAATAGTCACATATTTCCGATTAAATTTAATAATTTAATCAATCATTTTTAAATTCCTTTTGTAGAAAAATCTTAGCCCTATAGGTACAGGCTCTAGAATAGTCCTAGCATATTTCCTGCATTTACTAAGAAGCGACTGAAAAAGAATCAAAGAAGTGGTAGTTGGTTTTATCATTGCCCAGGGCAGTTACCACTCACTGCACTCTGCTATAGTTCCTCTATGCTCAATCTGAACTTGTGTACCGCATTGTAAAAAAGGCTCTGCAAATAAGATGTTATACTGGGTATATCGACATTTTTTATTAAATATATTTTTGGCGAAAGTGACAAATTCTGATTTCTATATCCTTCATTTCCAGTGTCTCGTGTTCACATGACGGCACGATCAAGATATGGGATCGAAAGAAAATGAAATGTGAGAATACTATAACATGTCACCGTGGTGCTGTAGAAAGCATGATTTATCATAATCGACAAATCATCACTGGTGGAATTGACAAGTAATGTTATATATTGTATTTTCCTACAAATACTTCTGGAATTATGTAAACATTGATATCGCCCTTTTGGCTGAGTTTCAGAGGCAAATAAAAACCCACATTATTGCTGTGGAAGCTGACCTTAAAATTGCCCTAATTAAAAAAAAAAAAAAACAGTGTTAGACTTCCACCACCTCCCGGATCAGATGCCACTGACTGCACTGTTTGAAATGTTTTCTGCTTATATTGCAGTTCCTGGTTTATCATTGCTTAGTGCAGGTAATGTATTAATGGCTGACCTTGTCTGCTCTAGAAAACGGTGGTTGATTTGTCCTATGTTAAATTAGAAAAACTTTAATATAATGATCAATGGACTAATAAGATGATTTATTTTCCGACAGAATGATTCATGTCAACAACTCATTTACTGGTCGATTAGTTCGTACCTTTGTGGGACATCAAGCCCCTGTCACAGCTTTGAAGGTAACGTTATTGTAGTTTCCAATTCTCCTAGTAAAAAACCAAAAATTTGAAAAAGTTTCCATTAGTATGGGATTTAGAATAGTCCTAACATATTTCTTGCATGTCATAAGAGACGACTATAAGAAACCGAAAATGTTATAGATGGTTTTTTCACCACCCTGGGCAGATACAACTCACTGCCCTCCACCATGGCTGTTTAGTTCTGTATGAGATCTTTAGTACCTATTTGTCACTTGAGTGCCTGTAAGCTGGCACTTTTAGGTATTGCTGTCAGTCTTGTTTATAATGAACTTCTATAAAAATATTCATCAAATGTGTTGACCTAGTGGTGAACATATTGGCTTTGCTTGTTAAGGATCACGTCTTCGAATGCCGAATTTTCCCGATTGGTAAAATATGCCCGGCATACACAGTTGCTCAGGGGGTCCACTGGAATAAAAAAAAGTTAAAAAAATGTCACTTCAGGCTTGATAAAAAGGATATCCAATATACACAAACAGCTTGGATCACTTGAACATGGAATTTTATTTTAGGGCGAACTTATCTCTAAATGAGCCCATATTTTTACCATATTTTACTGCTAGAAATCCTCTTCCCCTCCACTTGTCATCTCCCCTTTATATTGGTATGAAATTTTATTTTTTATTTTGAAAGTCGATAATATGACTCAAGACCAAAGCAAACCATTTGGACCATTGTTTTGATTTTAAAATCACAATGTAAACAAAAATACCAACATCAAAAAGTCAATAATTCCTTTTTTTCTCTTTTTCAGAAACAGCATGACCTTCTACTCAGTGGAGATATGCAAGGCAAGATATATTTCTGGTCAATGGCAAGTGATTCTGCCAGCCATGTAGATGTAATACAGGCTCATGAGTCACAAATCAATGCTATGTCTATGCATGGCCCGACGTTCTTTTCTGCATCAAAGTAAGTTGATCTCTTTTAATAGTCACACTATCACACTGTCGCCCAGAGCAAATACTGCCCACTACACTTTATTGTAGAGCCTCAGTCTTTTGTTGGAGTGCCTTCAGCATTGCTTGGAGAAGATTTTCATAAAAAAGCCACTATGCTGGGGCATCGTGTAGATGTACTGCATTACTGTTGTCTGATTAATTTGTACTTCTTCCTACCAAGTTATATCACTCTGGGTTGAGTAGTGAGCATGGATCAATAATCCACACTCACTTGGACTTGATATCAAGTCCCTTTATGATTGTGATTATCATATTATTTATATATTATTTATACAATTAACAATATTTACAATTTCATCTGGCTGAAAGTTTTATTTTGCGTCTTATTCCATCCCGTGTGGAACCAATGTGGAGCTGATGAGGTTGCTTTGTCCCAAGACTATGGGGTACAATGCATCGTCTCGGAGCACTCCGCATATATTGCTCATTTAAGTCTATTGCATTCATCGCTCTTATCCTACTTCATTGGTGATTGAACCCACATGATTTATTAGTCGTAATGTTTGATGCCTATTGTTGGGGGTTCATCATCTTACAGACACACTGTCATTTGATAAAGTTTTTTCATAAAGATGAGTTAACCTGAAGTTAGTATCTGCAGTTGGAGTTTAAAAGGGTCTATGTCGCACACTGGGTTTTAGGCCTTGGCGGTCTTGTGCATACTCTTTGACCTTTTATATAAGAATGTATATTTTCTGCTATTATTATGCATGTTAAATAGCAAAATAAATACATACATACAAAAGTCTAAATATCCCATATCTTAATGTTACAGGGACGCATTGATCAAAGAATGGGACATAGTTACAATGCTTGCTGTCAGAATATTTCAAGGACATACTGATGCTGTAACTGATGTACAGGTGAGCAAGTTTTTAGTTAGAGTTCGATATTGCCCCAAATATTACATTTGTTTGAGTTGGTAAGTGCATGAAATCTTTGACTTGTGATGTCAAAATTATAACCAATCGGCCAGAGGTTCCCAACTGTAGCCCTCGGCACCTTAAAGGGTGCCTGGTTAGCTCAATCGGGGTGTCCTGTTAGCTCAATTGGTAAAGCAGTGGGAATACGCTTCGAGCTATGCATCTCTGATTGTCATGACTCAGGTTCGAATGCCGTCAAGAATAATGATTATATGCGAGAGGTCTGCTGGAGGCCTCGCTGGTGTCACAGTGTTTCACGTAAGCGCTGCTTACGGCTTTCTCCACCAACCAGGTCCATGCACAGGAAAAGTGAGAAATAAAAATTGAGAAATACGATTATCCAAAAAAAAAACCTCCACCCCGATTCGTACATGAGAGGTCGTAGTTCGCCATATGGTTAAGCTTTATTCTCGGCTTTCCTCTCCTGCAGGATAGAAATGATATTCCACCCTAATGACAAAATCATAAATTAAGAAAAGGAGGCATATCAAACACTCGTGCAAGTAAAGTATCGAAAACTAATAAAAAAAAAAAATACCTTCATGCTGGTACCTGCACAAGATGTCGTTATTTTGCTATATGGTCAGGCCATATTGTCAGCTTTCCTCTCCCTTAAAATAAAAATACGATTCTATCATATCAAAAATCCTTTTTTTTTCAGTGGACAGATAAATATTTACTGACAGCAAGTCGAGATAATGATGTTCGAATTTGGTGGTGGAAGGGTTCTGAAGATGACAGCTCAGATGATGAAAAAGAAAACACTTTGATATAGAATTAGATTTTTCCTGGATTTTTTTTAATTTTTTTATTGTTTTTGTGAACTTTTTGTAGAGTATAATTTTGTTTTTGATTGAGTTTACTTTTTGTAAAGTAATTTAATTTTTGCATGTTATGTAATTTAAACTCTTTGACATGTTTTGAGCTAATATTTTTTTTGAATCTGTACAATTCCTTGTCAAATTGACTTTATGAATTTAATAATAACTAATAGATTTATATTGGAATTTATTTTCTGTTTAGAGATTTTTTAGATTGTTTTTTTTCAAAAGCTTTTAACTTTACATTTGTCCATTGCCTGGTTTTTGCTAATGAGATTATAATTGAATAACGACCTTCATAATTTTGCACAATTTCAATTATTATATTAGTGTTAGTGTTCGCGACTCACTTCTGAGATAATCAATTTAGTAGCCCAGAGAATTTTATTTACTGTTATGCGTATTTATGTATTATTTTATGCGTCTTCCTGAGAAGTCCTCAAGACCTTTTACTTGTAAAAGAAAAATTTATTTTATCATGCTTAAGACGCAGTTGGGTCGTGCCTCGTGGCGCAACTCATCAGTGATCTTTCTTGATTAAAGTTTACTTTTTATGTGATGTGTGTGATAAAAAAAAATATATATATACCATTTAAAAAACTATATATATATATATCTGAAATTGGAAAAGTATGTTCCAGCTTGTATAGCATATGCTCAAACTTTCCATGGAAAATATTTTCCTAATTTCAATTTCAAATCTGCCAATAGTTTACCGCTTTACTCCAATAGAATTTTGTGTTAAAACAATAAAAACCGAATGTTCAGAGAAAGGTTTTGGTCTCTTTGGACCTTAAGTTGTCGTTGTTTACCTCCATTTTAGCACTCCTTTCGGTCCTGCTCAGGACGATTTTCTATAAAAAAATATATGTTTTCACGTTATTCTTTTTCATTTTCTTTTCATTTGAGCAAATTCAACATTGTGCCAAACTTTTATTCAAGTTTACTCACTCTCAAATACTTTCATTTACCTATGAAGCAAGAGCAACATATTTTCCAAATTTTCCTAAATTCCTAAAATTTTTTATGAATTTTATTTTTGTATCAGTGTTTTTCATGTGACTTACTGCTCATGGAAGCAATGGTTTTTCGTCAAGCATCAGGGTGCAATAACTTGGGTAGGCTAAGGCGAACGGGAAAACATGATATCTTTCCAGCAATTGCAGTCCTGTCCGTCTATGACTGGCCGCTGTAACAGGGCCTTGGACAGGGTGAGCCACTCCTAGAAGTGGCCATAAGAAAAAATAAATATTGTGAAGGACGATTATATGTGAAAGGATTGTTGGACACCTCACCTGCGTACCTGTGGTTTACATAACCCACGTCACAACTCCTTCCACCAACCGTGTCCTTGCACAGGGAAAAACAGTGAACGGTTAATTTAAACACCTTCAACCCCTACTTCGGAAGAGCTCTGTGCTTTGGAATTCATTGCCTTCACACTGCTTTCTCGATTTTGGGAATGGAGGTTCTTCAGCCTTCGTTTCTGCCCTCATGTAACCCCTTGCACTCCAGTGGTTTTGGGTGACACTTATTATTAAAAGTCTTAAAACCTTGCTCTGAGACAATTCAGACAAAAAAAAGAACTTAGAACTGGTATCTGTTCGAGAGGTGGCGGTTCACCATATGTTTAAGAATGTATTTTACATGTACTTTACTCTGCCGCAAGATAAAAGTGAAATCCTATCCTATGCCTTACTCCTGTAAAAACTTTTGTTTTATCGAGCATGAGCCACTGATGAACCGCGTATTAGCTGCGATATTACCCTATCTGTTTTTGAATAAAAGTATTCCTTAAATGCCTCAACTGCAAATATATAAAGGTTATTATTTTGTCAAGCACGGGCCAGTGATGGACCGCGCCTCGTCGCCGCGATCCATCAGTGGCCTTACTTGACAAAACACATTTGCTTATTTTTATTGAAATTTGAAAGAGCAATGTATTATTATATTTCCTGCTCCAAACGCCAGTGTCTTATTTCTTTTAATTTACCTAGAATAAAAGCATATTTAAAGTTCGAGTCCTTGTAGATTTGTGCCCGATCAGCTCAATCGGTGAAGCGTTGGAAATACGCTTCGAGCATCTCTGATCGTCGTGACACAGGTTCGAATCCCAGGAAGCGCGATTATACCAGCGAGAGGTCTGCTGGACGCCTTGGCGGTGCACGGTGGTTCACGTAAGCGCTGCTTACGGCTTCCTAATCATGCCCATTCACAGAGGAAATACGATAATCAAAAACCTCCACCCCGATTCGGAACTGGTATTTGCACGAGAGGTCGTGGTTCGCCATGTGTACTCGGTCATAGGATGATATCCTATCCTAGATCTATACACTACTGTCCAAAAAGTTTGCAAATTTGGGCTAAAGTTCAAATCGCACTTGCTTTCTACTGCAGGTAGAAGTCAGGTTACCGCTTTGACGACCAAAAATTCGCCTCAAAACACTCTAAATCCCAAATTTTCAAATATTATTTTTCCTAAATTTAACCAACAGTTCCAGGTCCTGAAATCTTAAATTAGGCGATAACGTGGCGCTTATTTTGCGTTTAATATCAAAGAGCAAGTACTATTAATGCAAGCCTACCCCAGTTTGTAATATTCCATGCACATATGTTATTGTTAAGCTTGAGACACTGATGGATCGCGCGGACGAGGCGCGCTTCATCCGTGATTCATGCTTTTTAATGCCCACCATTCAACCCAGGGTGTAATAACTTGGGTAGGCTAAGCAGAACAAGAAAAGATGAGATCTTACCAGTAATTGTAACCCCGTCCGTCTATAAGTGGCCGCTGTTACAGGGCATTGGACAGGGTGATCCAATCTAAGAAGTGGTTATGAAAAAAAATACTTGACAAATGGAAATTGCTGATTGTCACCGTACTCGTTATGGCATCCTGATTTGGTCAATGCAATTTTTTTTAATATTTCCCCTCTCTTCCTTTTCAGGTCCCTAAACTCTCAATTTCGGTAGATTTGTCTCAAATTATTAAGCAATTTCTGAAATTCATACCTACAGCGTTTTGAACTTTTGTTTCATTTTCTTAAATTTTGTATCAAATTGATGGGTTGAGAATTCTAAATCGTTTTGTTTAGACTTTGTCCGTTAGTTTTTACGTCTAACTGAGGTACCCGGTTAGATCAATCGACCAAGCGTTGTGAATACGCTTCTAGCTATGTAAATGTGATTGTCCTCACGTAGGTTTGAAACCTCGGATTGTCTCGAGCGGTCTTTACGTCTTCGAACGGGCTTACGGCTTCCTCCTCCAACACGGGAAAAGTGAGTTGAAAGATAAGGCCAAAACCATCAACTCTGATTTGGAACTGGTATTTGCGCGATATGCCGTGGTTCGCCACAAGGTTGAGCTGTATACTTGACTTTCTTCTCCCGCAGGATAAAAATGAAATCAAATGATTTTTTGCAGACGCGTGGAGCATCATAGTTAATGTTCGCGGTGTGTTTAAAGCAGATTCGAATAAATCTTACTTCGAATCATCGAATTGCCCAGCCCTATATGTTTCTAGGAACTACTTGGTGGCCTCTGGTTCCTGAACAGTCTGCTGTAGCCTCACGTTTTAATTATATATATTCCCTATAGGGTGTGAATGAATTAAGCCGAAAATGATTTTGTCATAGCCTAGCTAGGGTAAACAGAGGCAACATTATCGCCCATTACTCTATATCGCGATATTGTTCTGAATGGAATTGTTTCGCTTAGAATGATGCACTTGCTGATTTTACAACTCCCATAACTCTTTGACATAGCATCAGTTGTCCTTGGTCACTTTAATGTTTCTGCTCCCAATCTTGATTAGAGTGAATTAAAATTAAAAAAAAAATATGTACAATGTATCAAGAGCCCAGTAAAATAGCCGCCCTTCGACAGTAATTTTACTCACTGATGTGATATAGAAAAGAAAGCTACACTTGTTGACTTTTCTTGGCAAATTACGGACTGTTGATCGAACGCACCGCTAAGGTGCGTCCATCTACTGTTCATACTTGGCATACATCTCCTCAACTATGTAATTACATGGAAATGAACAATAAATTTACTGTACATTTATCGCAGTAAAAATAAATATCTTTTACATATTATAGACTTGTATTTATGAAAACAGAAGTATTTAAACTAGGCGATGAAGACTTGTCTTTCCTTAGTTTTATATACAAGCAATACACAACTATACAGAATAACCCTGCCAAGTTTAACCCCAAATTCAACCAAGGCACTTGACCGTAAAGACAAAAATCATCAAAATGTAAATGTACGTTGAATGAAATTGCAAATGCGACTCCATTAATAATAGTAAATACCAAATACGAAAAGGTATTGAAATCGCGACTTTTATTCCCATACCAAATAAAAATCAACCCTAGACAAAACGCCATAAAAATTTGCTCTAAAATTTTTTTACAAGTTGTGAACTTGTGTCGTTCTATAGGATGAAACAAGATGATAACAAGTAACCACGATGAAATTAGGAATACAGGGATATAATGTGACAAGTAATAAATAAAATATGTTAATATGGCCAACCGTGCTGCTAACGATCCCCTTGCAGTAAACAAACAAAAACGTAATCCATTACAGTGAAATTACTTTTCTCATTTTCTTCAAAACATGCGTCCGCATTCAGTATTCCATAGCATATAAAAAGAAACGAAATTGCCCCAGATATATATTGCAGAACTTGTATAGTAACACCACAACGCGAAAGAGTGTATAAGTTTATTAATAACTGAGGTATAGACTCCGATATCAAGCCTAGTATAATTTTGCGCAATACTGATTCTTTAACTTCCTTTTTCCATTGTATATCAAAAAGCATAAAACCGCGATCTGTGCAATGTCTATAAATCCGCCAATAACTAGAAAAATTGTCGATAGGATTCTGATTGTTACTGACTGTTCTTCGTAATATATTGTTGTCGTCCAAATATCGGTTCCAAAGTCTGATATCAGAATCAATAACGGTATCGTGTTGAGTAAAATAAACTTGCATATTATGTTTTGTATTGTAAGAACTTTCAATGCGATAAACAATCTGTGAAAGGCAAGAGATCCAAACGTCTTTCTACGCGCTTGTACAGATTTATTTCACCCTTTAAGGGCGTTGTCCACATAACTGGTAAAACGGCAACAATCGGGGAATTCCCGATCCACCATGTTATGCCAGATGGTGTCTACGTACGATTTTGTGGTCTCGTGAAGTTTAGTACCGTATATCCCATTATCATAAAAATTTCCCATGTTGAAAGCGACGCATCCTAACCCGGGAAACAATGCCAGATGCTTGCAGCATTGGAGTCCCCCAGTTACGATGAGAAAATTCTGACAGTTTTAATTTTGATGACATCCGGGAATATGGTACTAAACTTCACTAGACCCCGATTTCGGTACACATGTCCCCGATATGATGGACGACGGCTACAAATTGTTTATCCCTCCGCAATTGATATAAATAGCTAAATGTGAATATTTTAACAAACTACGGCCTAAATTCATTAAAACATAAGTCTTTTCAATGATACTGCTAGTACCGGTAGCCTACTTTGTACTATTAACGGTATCATATGATATTCAATAATACGGTGTAGAATTATCTCCCCAGCACAAGAGAAATCGATTATTAACATCTACTCCTTGAAAAACTTACTAATCAATAAAAAACGCCAAAATCTGCAAGAAAAAGTTAATCAGTCGTACGGCTGTAAGACAAAGTTAAACAATTTGAACTTTGTCGTAGAGCCGTAGCAGCAGGAATTTCAGCCGTGCCAATCGCGCCGGACAGCGAATATCGGGGATGTGTGTATTGGGAATCGGCGACCACCGTCGTAAGCTATCTATGCATCACCCTTCACCCAGACAAGTTGTTTCAACAATGACGATGAAAAATTAACAATATAAAAGTCTTGAATTTTAGAGGTGGTTCGGGAATGGGGTTACATTATTAATTCAATGAACATTTAATTATGCGTATTAGTAGACAAAAGTCGTCGATAAATATGTAACAGTTGGAATTAAAAGTTACAAAAAATATTAATTCAAATTTATAATTAAATCTTGCAAGCATGATTGGGGCTGGAAGTGCATTATTATTTATCCTGTTTGATTCTAAAGACCTGAGTAATGAAACATAGTTTACGTGCTTGGTTTGTGATATGATGAGTTCTTTCTTTCGTATATCAGTTTCACTGTCCGGGATTTTGAACCAGATAGCATAAAACTGCCTCACTTTGATCGAAGATGTTGGTGATGTTTCTCGCCAGTGCCAGGTTTTACAAATAAGGCTATTTTCGACATGGGGAATTGGTACGGTTCGAAAATGCTACCTTGCGAATCGTACCTGTTTTCGTACTCGTACGAAATTTAGTACGATAAATGAAAAATATTAATCGAAATTACGAAGTTGGTACGAAGTTCTGTACGATGTACGAAAAAAATAATATCGTACAGTACGGTACGGAAAATTTTTGAAAGGTACGATACGAAGTTCGGTACGAAATTATTTTGCTGGTTAGAAGTACTATAAAAATTTCGTACCTTACCACACTTGCAGAGGAGTTTGCTCTGATTATACTTTATAATGATCACTGAGACACGAATACGACAAAATAACTATTTTAAACAAAACCATTAATTTTCTTCTGATATGCTCCAAGAAGTTCACGTCATTGGGCATACAAAGTTAATTTTGAGTTCAATCGCTAAAATAACGTCACTTTCCGAAGCAAAATTATTTCAACTACAGTTTTGGAATAACTCAGGAAAAATATTTTTAAAAACTACCTTCCGTAGAACGCCAATTTTATATTTGTACTGGATAGTTTTATTATATTAGTTTTGGGAACATAGACTCACTACTTATCCTCCTTCTGTGCCTTTGTGTTTGCGGATCCGTATGCAGTATGTGAAAGAATACAATAGCAAGAGTATGACTAACTAGGAAGTTCAAAGTCTTTACACTTCACAAAATTTATTTCTGTAATGTTTCGATTCACACATTTAGCTGTGATTAGAGTTGTCCATCTATTTGATTTTGGATTTTGCAATTCATAAATAATTCAACTCTTTTATTGCTTTATAATCTGCATATTCTATGTTAGGTTGTTACCCAATTTCAATGAAATCGAGGAAATTTATTCGATTTGAATCGAAAACTACTCGACTTTGACCACCCCAAGCCCTAAACCTATAAATAAGATCATCGTTCAAGAAAACTAGCTGCTTTCTCTGCAATGCTACCTCTTCCTAAAAACACAAAGCTGTGTTAAAATTGTGCCATTAGTGGTATGTGGATTTTCTATACTACATCACATAGGTGCGATTTTGATCCATCAAATTACTTTCTTTCCAGTAGTCGTAATTTTTCGGCGCTACAATTCATAAATTTCAATCCGAAACTTTCACTATGTTATCTGACTCTCTCATTTCTCCCTCAAAGCCCTAAAATCCACTACACATGTATCTGCGCATGAGCAGGCAGAAGAAGCACGGGACCTATGTCGTGGTTTGTCATACGGCTATGCCTTATTCTAAGATTTCCTCTCACATAAGAAAAAAGTGAACTTCTGTTCTATTTATACCTCTATAATTGGATGAACATCCTGTTGTATATTGCACCACAACGTGAAATTATAAGTCGAGATATATTATTTTTAAAATATCGCGCACAACTCATTCCAAATCGAATATGAGCCATACATAAATCGAATCGCAAGGCGCGATTCATCAGTGGCCCATATAACATTGACTCAAAATTTTTCTTCAGGCAGTAACATCTTTATTGAACTTTGTTTTGTAGTTGTTCTGATGGAATTCTCGAGGTTTAGATATCCATTGGTAAGATATTTAATATGGTTTTATTATTTATCGTATTTTAATTAGGAAGAGGGGACAACGGAACGAGTAGAAACGCACAGCAATGTGACAGTATGTGAAGGTGTGCCTTTAGCCCAATCGCCAAATGTGTTGGGAACATACTTCGAGCAACGCATCAACATTTTCCGTGTGGGTTCGAACCACGTTGCGTATGCTCATTATTTACGATTATGGCTGGGCAATTCGATTCGGTGATTCGAAATGATTCGAACAATTTATTCGATTTAACCATGAATGGTTCATAAGAACAAAAACTTGCAAAATAAACTAGAATTTTCATTTTTAACGACAAAATGCTATCGATTTTGATCAAATTTGACCAAAATCGACAGCATTTCGCAGTTAAAATACGAAAATTGTTGCTCTTAGACAATGTAGTGGGAATTGAAAAAACACTATAAACTATCAATTTCTTGATAACCATGGTGGAGACAAGTTGTATTAGTAAAAATGGGATATATGTTAATTACATGGAATTTGTGATTCGATACGATTCAAAAAAATATTCGAATCAGATTCGAATTCCAAAGGATTCTGTTTTGCCAAGCCCTATATATAATACACAAGGATTGCAGGATTCCTTGCAGGCGGACGATGGTTCACGTAAGCGATAGTTTTGCCCTGTAGGTACGGGCTTTAGAATAGTCCTAATGTATTTACTGCGTGTCGTAAGAGGCGACCATGAGGAAAGCAAAGAAGTGGTAGACGGTTTTAGCATTGCCCAGGGCAGATACCACACAATGCACTTTACCATGATGGGGCAGTTTTGTTTCGAATTTTTTTTTTTAGAGTGCAGTTGTGGTACCACCTCTTTTAGTAGCTCTTTGCTATTGAGTGGCTTAAAGTAAATAAAAAAAAAAAGTTACAACTTTATTCAACACACATGTCAATGCACAGAAGAAATCTGTGTTTGACAAAAAACATTTGTTTTTCCCATTTCCCCACTACCCATAATCCACCAAAAAAACCTTCAGTCTGTATGTTTGTTTGACTACCAAATCACGAGCTATATCCGAAGAGAGCTGTTCTATCATTTCCTATATTCACTAATCGCACACTTCAACTCACGAAAGGTTCTTAGTGGGGCCTAGTCTGAAATATTTTGTGCACACACGTGGTTTTCTTAATCGGGAGTCACTGATGGATCGCGCAGACGAAGCGCGGTCGGTCTGTGTTTCATGCTCTACAATATAAACTTTACATTTGAGAATAACTGGGATATGCAAAATTTAGCAGTCGACAAAGTCATGGACACCGTACTCATAAAATAATTTTAAATCGAATTGCATGCATGATTTTTTCTGCATGCAATGCTCGATGAAGCAATGTACTTTGAAGTCACACACCAACGATTACAAATAACCTCATTTAATTTCAAAAAATTTAGCTCTCTTTTGTGGTTAAAATATTACAATTCGAACCGGGTAGACCGAGTTGAACACCCTTCCCTCACTTTGCACGAGAGGTCGTGGTTCGCAACATGATTAAGCTTCATTCTCGGCTGTCCTCTCCCACAGGACAAAAATGGAAACCCTATCCCATCTTAATAGTATCGAAATTACCACAGCTGCGCGATAATTTCTTTATTGAAAACCTTTGTCGGATTACATAGATTATAGATAATATAAATTGGGAATTGAGTGTTCGAATAGAACATATATACGACGAGCTGCGTTGTTCGATTTGATAACTCAAATCGATTTCAAGCACAATTTTGTTTTATTGAAATTCACTCAGAGCAAAGACGGAAGCAGTGCCTAAAATAAACCAACCAACGGCCACTCAGAAGCAAATAGCTACTAGAAGATGTAGTACCAGCAACAGCATTCTAAGCGAAAAACATTCCTAATGGAACTGAACTGCTATGGTATCTGCCCCTGGCGACGGTAAACCATCTACCACTTCTTTGTTTCCTTTTAGTCGGCTCTCACGATACGAAAAAAATAAGTTAAGACTATTTTAAAGCCCGTACCTACAGCTTGGGAATTACCTATCAGGGAATTATCATCTTTTTACGATGAGATTCTGGGAAAATATATAGGAGTCCTGAACGATGATATTTTAAATTATGGCCCAATGTCTACTATGGCCCAATAGTTTGTTTAAATAATTCTTAGTGAAGTGGTGGATGAAGATTTCTTCATTTCGATAATATGGCTATGTTGTATTGGAAATGCTATTTATGTGGAATTAGCGATTCAATTCGGAAACAATATTAGAATCAGAATAGAATTCACAATGATTTGATATTGCCCAGCCGATACATATAGCCGGTCGCTTCAGATCCCAAAAGCGGTATCTCGAATATTTGCATATGCTTGCCTATGCACAATTATTTTATTATTGTATGCACAATTATTTTCCGGGACATATTTTTTGCCAGTTTGTACGGTTCCCACAACTTCTTTTTTCAATAAAATCCAACTCGAAATGTCTCAGATTGTTTTAATTACTGATAAATGATTAAAAATTACAGAGATCAAACAGACATCCATACACTGTGACAAAAATACAGTAAAATCACCGTTCTCTGACAGTAACTTTATTCGGTGCTATATTGAGATAATGAGCTGTTGATGAAACGCGCCACCAGTTGGCGCGAGGGCGATTTTAAATTTTGTTACAATAACTTCAAATTTACGGTAAATTTACTGCACGTTTGTTACAGTGTATAATATCATAACAACCAATAAAAGATTCCTGATTCGAAGAAAAAGTACAAAAATGTGACGAAAACTGTGAATGTTAAACTCAAATCCTTGTATTTGAAATTCAAAGAAAAATTATTGACGCGGAAATTAGTTTTGCCTGAGAAAATCTAATACAAAAAATTATATTTTTCATTATCAAAATATACTCTGAGCAAGGTCGGAAGCAGCGCAGAGAAATTAAAGCAATTGACTAACGTCTACTTGTACAGCAAAGAGATTTTACAAAATTTTGTATTTGCAACAACCCCAAGTGGAAAGCATTTGAAACCGAACAGAGCCGCTATAGTATAGTGTAGCGAGTGGCACCTGCCCTGGGTTATGGCAAAACCACTCCATTCAAATTCAAACTTGACACTATTTCTTGGACTCATGGACCAACTGACCTGCTACAGTGATGCACAATGATAGGTCGCATCACCGAGCAACAGGCCAGCTGAAGCTCATGCTTGGCAAGAGGAATACATTGTTTGTTATTGACAAAAGGTTGAGGTATTTTCCTCTCATCGACTAAAAGATCACTAAAAGATTTAGGGAGGGAACATAATTTTTTTGAAGGAACATAAAAATTTAATTTCAAAACAACGCAAAAATTCAGTGTAAATATTCATAATCTCTGAAATATAAGCAAACTTTTAGGGTATATAGCATAATGTTAAAATATTAAAAGTACAGAGCACTAGTTTGTTATCTCGAAGAATATCTTCGAAGCAACTTTTGTTAAGTATGAGATACTGATGAATCGCGTCGACGAGACGCGGTCCATCTGTGCCCCATGCATGACAAAAGAAAAGTTCCAACTGGGATTTGTGGCCCGCGGTGGCTTAATGGAAGCGACGACAGCTGATGAACACACTCCTTAGTCGATGACGCGGGTTCGAACCCCGGCAAAGGTTGATCAATATTGTTGAACGAGGAAGCAAGGGCAAGGAACTGCAATGCTCGATAACCTTAGCGGTTCCTCATTGGTTCAACACTGGATGGAATAGCAAGGCCCAAGATAAATATCGTAACCAGATATAATTGTAAACATTATTGGTCGCATACTTTGAAATAAAGTTCATTTAATGTATGTTCTTAAAGCTGATCTTCCCACGGCTCAAACAATTTTGCTCACTCGTTTTTGTTAAGCAGAACGTGGGTGGATCCGAGTGGAAAATGATCTAGACTTTCCAAAAGAGACTCCGCTGCCTTATATTTTTTTAATTTCACATTAATATTTTTTTACTATTGCTATTCCTCTTTGAAGAGCTACATGGGAGCCTTTCTCATATCGGACTGTACGTGACTTCATATAAAAGAAGATTCCCCCGTATTTTCGATCAAAATGTAGCATAGATGTAAATATCCCAACTATGTGGGACTATCTTTTTGCCAGGACGCTATCAATCTGCGGCCCAAGATGATCCAAATTGGATTGGTTGATCGCGTTGCTGATGGCACGAAAGAGTGAAAAACAACATGAAATTTCCAATTTAGAATAAAATTATATCCACATTATCCATTTCTGGACTCTTTGAAGTCCATTGTTGTAAGACTCTATACTGTCCAGTTACAATCCGTGCGCTTCTTTATTGACTCCAGCAGTCACTTCTCGGTCTCATCTTATTGAGAATCTTCTTCTATTTAAATTCATTCTACTCAGTCCCATATTACGAAGAGGTGAAAACGCTGACATCAGCGATCCTGGTTCTCGGCTCGGAAGATCACAAGCTGGAATATAAGAATGAGTTTTTTTTAAATCTGTTATGAAATGTTGTAGACTACATTATATTACATACAATTACATATATTATTTGTCAAGTCTGAACAGTTACTTTTTCCATCATTCACTCATCTAGTGTTATGTGTGAATCAAAACGAGTAAGAACATGTACAAGCGGCCACATGTTGGCTAACAGGGTCACTTATATTTGATGTTCTTAGTTCAACGGTCCAAACAAAGGGTAACGCGACAATCGATCTTGAAATGAGTTGGTAAAAATAACCAAATATAAGTTGCAATTGTGGCCACCTTGTGTAATCATAATCAAAATTGAAAGTCTTAGGTTTATTTTTTTCGCATATGAGAAACAAAGCGTGGTTTCGATGTTTTTCTTATAATGCAGAGAGGCTCACATAGGACGGATGCCGTACCTTTTATCAATCCCGGAAGCATGTCTTCTTCCTCTAATTCATAAGTGACGTCATCTAACATCTCAGCATGTGCGTCACAACTTTGATGAACTCTGATGAGGTTAATTTCACTTCTGGCATCGAGTAATTTGCGAGCTAGTTTGTTGTCTTCGATCCGCATTGTAATCTGAGAAAGAAATTTCACATACAGATATTTTTTCTGACTCAACCTAACAAAATGAATTGCAAAAACGTTTTCATTTATTTGCAGTCTCTCATTTGAGTGAGTCCTGACATGGGATGACTTACAATGTGTAAAAAATCGCATAAGTTCACTTAATATAATTTTAACTGCTTTCATCTGGGCACGATGGCCTAATGGTTGACGTGTTGGCATCGCACATTGAATAACCCGGGTTCGAGATCCCAGTGAATCCGGCTCGTTAATCCAAGCCCACCACATCAGCCAGGGAATATTAACTTGGGTAGGCTGAGCCGAACACAAAAAGCCAGTATTTTTTCTGCAATTCTAACCCTGTCCATCTATGAGTGGTCGCTGTTACAGGTCCTTGTTCGGGGTGATCAACTTGAAGAAGTGGCAATGAAAAAAATACAACAATTGTAGATTTTCAATATTCCAAACTTTCTGATAATTCAAATTTAAGTCAAGTTGATGGACCGCAACTCTGAGGCAAGTTCTATCAGCAGTCTATATTTGACCTGAATAGTTTATTTTATAAATTTATTCCACTGCATTATTTATTAAGGTGCGTGTGCATAGTAATATTGGCAATTCTGGGTAGAAGTAAGAAGTTTACCTGGTGTACCTAGTTTACCAAGTTTATTGTTTAAGTACTTTTATCTAGTTTCACATATTACCAGTTAAATTTTTTCCGTGTTATCTATTGAAGTTTTCCCTAGGTAAATAGTTAAATTTACCTAATTTTTAACTAGGTACATGAAAAAATAACTGGTACCTGGTTAAAAAAAATACGTACCTAGTACGAAAAACCAGATAAGTAAAATATATGTTGCTAAAATGTTTTTGATAAAATCAATTCGCTGATTTCAATCTTCGGAGATGTTATAGAAATATATTCGTTGTACTCTATCTAGTTTGAGTGAAAAAACTAAGTTGCCATTACTAGTGTACAGGGGAGGAACACATATTACAGTTTCTCGATTGCAACATTGTAGCCAATTTTAAAACATGTTTCGTTTTCATGCGATTTTTTCATGCGTTTCTTGCAATATGAGCTCCAGTCATGATTTTTATTTTGCCATGCATGGCTCACAGAAAATACGCTTCTCGGTAGCGCAATTCATCAATGAATTCTCAATGCCCAATCAGAGTTGGTATTTTGTCAAGTATGAGCCACCGATGGACCGCGCTTCAGAAGCGCGATCCATCTGTAACTCATACTTTACAAAACGTGTTTAAACAGAATATTTTTGACCGGGTAAACAGACCCACATAATTTTACCAGCATAACATAAACACTTCTTGAAGTTTGACATACACAATATTCCCCAGTTGGGATTTTTGTTTATCAAAATTCGCTCAGAGCAAGGCTGAAGGAACATATCATATTTGGAAAGTCTCCTGAAACCACTAAAGTACAAATATGTTAAGCATGGGCTACCGATGGGCAGCGCTCTGACGGCACGATCCTTCGGAAACCGTGCTTGACAAGTTATTGACGGGTGGATAGATTCGTTTTCATCAGGTAACTTGGTGAGATAACGCTCGCTTCAACTTCAAAGTTACAAAAAATACAAACGAAACGTTATGTAACAGATAAATGTGCCACATGCAAACAGCCATACATTGTTCACAGCTTATGCATGTCTCCTTCTATTGATAATTTTCAAAAAGTATAGAAATTACCCATACTTTACCTATCATTACCTATATAATTATAATGTCCCGTGGCCACTAAAAGCTAACAAAGAAGGGGTGTATGGTTTTACTACCGTCCAGGGCAGATATGTTTCACTATACTCAAGCAAGTTGGTGGAAAATAAGTAAAAATATATTTTTGAAAGAAATTCACTCTGAGCAAGGCTGAGGGCAAAGCCTGAAAGGAACCTACTAAAGTCCACATAAAAGCGAAGGTCTACTAAAAGATGCAGTACCAGCAACTGCAAAACGGAAACATCTCAGACGGAACTGAACGGCCATCTATCACTTCTTTGTTTCCTTTTAGTCGCCTCTTACAACATGCAGGAAATACGTTAGAACTTTTCTAAAGCCCCATCTAAAAAGCTTAAAATATAGACGGCATGTCGATTAAAAATAAATTACAACTCCATAGATATAGAATGTAGATAGATAGAATAGAATATAGATATAATTTCCACGTTTTAGGTTTATTAAGAAATCATTTTGCCAAATTTGATTTTATGATAAGTAAGAAAAAGTACTATTTTCCATTTCATTTAAACTTAAGATCAGAATTTTGTTCCACGTATTACAAGATTTATTTACCAACCTTTCGCTAGATCATAGTCTAGTTCGGCCAGATTTTTTATTTTTGCACAGCCACTTCTTAGACTAGATTACCCTGTCCAAGGCCCTGTAACAGTGATCACTTATAGACGGGCAGGGTTACAATTGCTGGAAAAATATGATCTTTTTTTGTCTGGCTTAGCCTACCAAAGTTATACCACCCTGGATCGAGTGGCGGGCATAGATAAGCAAGTCGGACTCGTTGGGACTTGAACCCGAGATCTTCAACCTGCGATGCCAACATGTTTAACAACCATGGCGCCCACCACAGATATTATTCAACTTGGTTGAGTTCAGAAATTGTATGTTTCTTTTTATATAGACCAGTTCTATAATACTCGTGCAGAACTGCACTCAAGTTTAGCACAATGAAATTTCCTTTGCAAACAGGAACTGTAATATTTGGTCAGCTTAGTCTTACACAAAAATATTCTTTTGAAAATCTTTTTATCAAGTATGAGCCACTGATAGACCACGCTTAGCAGCGTGGTCTACCAGCGGCCCATGCTTGACTGATCGAAAGTTATGACTTATTACTTACACAGAAAATAACAAGGTAATTATAGCAAATCAAATGTATTTTTTATTTGCCAAGAGGGCAAGACCAGACAAAAGTAAAACTTGTTTTCTGGATACAAATAAATCAATGTGTCAATAGAATACTTGTGGTCGAAAGTTGGAAAGATGAGGAAAGATAAACTACCTGGAGGAGGGGTACACGGCGCAATTAGGAAGAAGTATGCCCCCTCTCTTGTCGTCTAAAAACAAAGAAGCGGCTTTTTAAGCTTCATAATGTGCAAATCCACAAAATATTGCGCGCAAAAACTACATCTAATAATTAGCCATAAATTAGCCTGAAATCTTATTTTGAAATTTTTTGCGTCTTCGGCGCGTCTTTTGGGCTTTCAACCATGATTTCCACAGAAATGCTAGTTTGTAGGAATTTTCGCCTGCGACATCTATTACGACATCATAATTTGATTATCAAGATTGGACGAAAAAAATGTCCTTCATTTTTAAAGTTATGATTACTTTGCCATTAGTTACTTGAGCCTTCTCTCATTCGCATTCAAAATTTTATATGAACGTCGCTGTGAACGCATATGTCAGATTTTGTTAGATCATAGTCTTTCGATTCGAAATGCGATATATCTGTGATAGATAACAACTTAAATCCAATCGTTTTACAATTTAACAATTCTAATAATGTGCTATTTCGGAACTAATTCGACGGCGGCGGAGGATCTTCAACATTGGATGGTCCCGTAATCGCCGATAAAAAAGGTTAGTTTTATATCGACGAATATCCGCGTCAAAGCCGTAAAAAAGTTTTGGGTCATTTTGACGAACATGGGGAAATTTTGGCTGCAATGAAAGCATTTTTAAAACATTTAAAAACTTCAAATACTCTATTTTAAAAGTTTTTATATATTGTGAAGTTTTTTGAACCAGATAACTGGGTTAAAAAGTAGGCAAATTCACCTATTTCACCTAGTAAATTTACAAGCTAAAACTTCAAATAGAAAACTCGTTAAATGTTGAAGTGGGGAAATCAGATATCAGTGAAACTAGGTAAACTAGGCATACTAGGGAAACTAGGGGATTCTACCTAAAAGTGACAACACATAATTTACAGTATAAAGCGCCGTTTTAACCTCACAATTGTGTACTCATCCCTTGTAAATAAAATGAAATTACCTGATGCCAAACACTCGCTATAAATTATTAGGAGAGAACAAATAAAGTGGATCATGTTTTCCTTTTAAAGTTCGCCTTATGAATAGTTTAATATCAATTACATTCGACAAATCGGTCTCGAATGAGCAAATAACGGTACCCAAGGGAAACTTTCGATTTGAAGACCACGAGCCAATGTCAAGTCATTCCTATATCCAAACCAAGTAACTTAGTCGGTAAAGCTGTTTGAATATGATTCCGACTTCCTTAATTAAAATTTTATTTCGTCAAGCATGAGTCGCAGATGTACCGCGTCTCGTCGACGCGATCCATCTGCGATTCATGCTTAACAAAAGATGAATAAATAATTTTCCCCATAGTCGAATCCGCATCGAATGCCGCGAGGGGGAGAGGGGTAGTGGCGAAAGACATAGGTAAAGATGATCTCTTATTTTATTATGAATTATCTTTCAGAGTAGCAATAGGACAAGGAGTGGAATATACTCATTTTAAATATTTTGCGATAGATATTTAGCAAAAACTTCGTCGATAGCGCGGAAATATTTAATTTTACGCATCGAGATCAAATAAATTCGACTTACCAAATCTCTTCTTATTTTTCCGAGCGCTCTTGTAATATTTCTATATCTTTTCGCGGTCTCGCTCATTCCCGCTGTGACGTCATCGCCTTCATCATCTGTGTCATAAAGAGGAAATCGACAAATCTGTTCATTCGTTTGTGGCTTCTTGTCGCCCTCGGACTCGGGAATTATGACATCACAGTGCGAGTTTTTAGGTTTGTTAGAATCGATTTCAACGATTTTACTGTTAGGTAAAGCTTGTGGCAAGGGATCACTAGGTGTCTCCTTAGGCTCGATTTCGGGCTTTTCGTTTCCCCGTTTTGATTTTTCCTTTTTAGGGGTGTTTTTGTTCTTTTTATGACTAAAACCCGGAAGCACGAAGCCATTTTTCTTGCTCTCTGAGCGTTCCTTAGTTTTTTTCGACTTTTTGTCTTTCGTCAAGGTTTTAGTTTTTACATTGTTGTTTGCTACATCATCAGGATTGATGACGTCACCGTTACCAAGGCTATTTTGTTCTTTGTTGAGTTTTGCTCCTACGATTCTGTCGAGAAATTCTGGTTCAACGTCGGAGGAGTAGAAGCCCTGAGATTTGCGGAATTCAATAACCTGGAACAAAAAAACGCAATATTGAATGAATCAATTATAACAAGCCTTTCAAAAATGAGAAAGCATGACGTAATGTTTTGGGTTATTTGGGTGGCCGGTTAACTCAATCGGTAAAGCGTTGGGAATGCGCCCCGGGCTACGTATCTGTGATCGTCAGGTCCGAATCCCGTGGGGGGTGATGATTATATGCGAGAGGGCGGATGGACGCCTAGCCGGTGCAAGGTGGTTCGCGAAAGCACTGCCTATGGCTTTCTCCACCAACCAAGTCCACGCAGGAGAAAAATTAGAACTATGATAAGCCATAATATTTCACCAAAATTCGGATCAGGTATCTCTACACAAAAGGTCGTGTATCACCATATGATTGAACTGTATTCTCGGCTTTCCGCAGGATAAAATGAAATTCTATCCTATATTTCCCCAACTATGTTTGTTCACGAGGGACTTGGAACATTTTAAACAAAAAAAAGACTAGAGTTCGATAATTTTTGCATGATCGTGAGAAAAACTTTTTCGTAGAGTTATGAACTCGATTAAACTGTTGTCCACATGGTTGGTCTTAATTACACTAACGGCCTCATTTCCTAATTAAACACAGACAAATTAGTTTTATGGTATTTTGGCGGTTGAATAGGGAAAATTATGAATAAAGCACATTTTTCGGCGCCACAAATGTCTGTTTCTGAATAATTATTTAAGCAAAAGCACAACGCACAGATAAAGAAAGAGAGGGGGAAAGCGAGAAAAGCCATTCTCACTTTTTTAAACAGCGGAGTATTTAGAACACAGAGACCATTCCGCTAAAACGCTATTGCTGTCAAACAAGCTTTTCGAAGAACCATACATCATATGCCCGCTGGCGACGGAATTGAGATCCATCTTAAAAAAATGGGTGATATGCATGATAAAAATCTAATTTTACACCGAACCAATCGCTTACCTGCTTCCATTGGACGGTTGAAGGCCTCCTTGTCGCCAAGTTGAGTTTCTGGGAAACTTGTTTCACTAAATGTAAGTCTGTTGGCTCATCTGTGACGTCAGCATTGAGTCCAATAATGTCACTAGTCGTCACGGGCCGCTGCCTCTGTATTATAGGCTTTTTCCTAACCCTGACAACTTCTGTCATAGTTATTGCTCAGTCTATTATTGTACTGTACTGCATAGAAAATATGTAAAAATGTTGGTAATTATATTGGAATAATAGAGAAAGGTATATCTATTCTCTCTCCAGGGAATATGCTGATAAAAGCAGAGGTGTGAAGTGACCAGCGCCTCGACGGCGCGATCCATCAATTTCCCATGCTTATCAATAGATTATTTCAATGAAGTGGAACTTTCAAATTTTATGAGAAAATAATACGAACTATATCGATATTTTGATAATTGATTAAATATTAAAGATAAAAAACGATCCAATTGTTATTTATGAAGATCCAATTAGAAAATACATTATCTCAATCAGATTCAAATTCCAAATTTTTCGGTTTTGCCCAACCCTAGCAACGTCACATTAACAAAAGCCATATCTATCAAAAAATGTCTGACCAAACATCTTTCATTAAGCATGAGTCACTGATGTCATCCATGATTCATGCTTAACAAAATAAAATTCTTGATTAGGAACAACTTTCACAATCTATAAGCTTAAATATTTTGCATATCAACACAACATCGCAAGTATATGACAGATAACAAAGATCATTTGAATTTACATAAAAAGAGCACTTCCTCATAAGCATAATCTTTCAAATAGAAAGTTACTCCCAAACAAATTGATAGGGAAAATTATATTCTAATCAGGCAAATGAGACTTTTACGCGCTTTTCCATTATAGCAGAATACTCCACTCTAGCAACATAAAATTTCTGACATATCGCTTCAATCTATACGAAAATTTTGCACTTCATCATAAAACATAATCTTTCGAATAAAAAGTTATTTCCAAACTAATCAATAGGGAAATCCATTCATTAATTAGGTGATTTCGCCAATATTACGCTTTTTCATTTGTCTCATCGGCTGGTCAGCCGTATAAGGAGTGATATTGATTATGGCACTTCATTCCTTGAATATCATAGATACGTCATAACGAACACGATTATGACGACATATAGAAATTTGTCAATAATAAATTCAATACAATGAAACGCTCGTTTCAAATGGAATCGCGATACATTGTATACTTGGGAAATTTTTAAAACAATATCTTTAATATTATTATTATGAGGTAAATGAAAAAGTTACGAGATTTGTTGATATCTTGCAATGAACTACCTATCCCTCCTCCTTGTTTCCTTAAAATCCTGGATCCGTGTGTGAGAGAATTCACAAGGATACACGAATGAGATAATATCAAGCTAATATACAAAAATATCATGTTCTCATTTCACAGAAATATAAGTTTATTGTAAGCTTTCGTTAGAATATAGTCTGACTTTTTCAGACAAGATTAAAGTGCAATGAATCTGATGAGGCAGAATTGAAAAAGACCAATTGCAATACTAAAAGGGTGTTTTATCTTCATATGCACCCTGAATAGCGTTTTTAAACTTGAATATATCGAAAAAATTTAATGTTTTTATTCCAATAAATTCACGCAATTAAATATCCTCCGGATTCCATTTAGTGTCTTTCATAACCACAAAAATGACGAATTCAAGCGACTTTCATGTCGACGACGGCTCTCCAGCACTCACTTACTTACGGTGCCTCTACTTATACATGAACTCTCTGATTTTCCTGTAAAGATTATCTGGTTAGGATCTATGTGTGGCTGTAATTGGCCATATTGGGCTCCAAGCTTAGCAAAACCCTCTTCGACTATATTTTCTAATACTGCAAAACTAGGACTTTGGCTCTCAATGCTCACAGCTCTATATGAAATCAATGGGACATTTTTATTTCAATATTTCTATACTACTTATACGATCTGGTTAGGATCTATGCGTGGCTGTATTTGTCCATATTGGGCCGCAAGCTTAACAAAACATACTTCGACTATATTTTCTAATACTGCAAAACTCAGACTTTGGCTTTCAATGCTCACAGCCGTAAATCAAATCAATAAGATATTTTTTTATTTCAATATTGCTGTACGAGTTACTTATACGAGTATATTAATTAATATGAAAGTATCACATTTTTCTTATGTTTATAAGCAGTAACAACTCCTATTGCATGAGTTGGTCGCGGTCAAAACAAAAAAACATATAGTAGAGGCAAACTTTGCCAAGCATGTGCCACAGATGGATCGCGTCAGCAAGGCGCGGTCTATCTGTGGCCCATGCTTCAGAAACCCAAATTTTCGATACGCTATAACAAAAATGCATTAAAATCACCCCTCCTTTGACAGTAATTCAACTCGGTAATATTAATGTAAAACTAAAAAAAATGATATTTTTCCATCAATTATGCGCCGTTGATGAAATATATCAACCAAGTTGAGGCTGTCCACAGCCGACACTTTGCTATAATCTCACATACAGGGCAATTTTGTCTTTTGGGAGTATACAATAACCGCAAAATAGCTGTAAATTTACTGTATTTTTGTCATAGTGTATAGCAAACAAAACAAGAGTGTATATGGATATATAGTTTACAAAATAACGACCGTGCGTAATTAATATCGTCATAGGTGGATTTAACTGTGGACAGGCGCCGCATGATTTCACTGTTTATTTATATGTTTGTAAAATGCTTTGAGAAATTGTGGTAAATATGCTGGATTTACAGCGAGATTTGTGTATCTTCTATAGCTTCATCTCATTTATCGTGATTATTTTAAACATACTCCACAGATAAATAGCGATTATTCTCTGTTTTTTGGATTGTTTGAAACGTGCAACAAACGCGACCTA
This sequence comes from Styela plicata, assembly GCA_963675895.2. Lineage (NCBI taxonomy): Eukaryota > Metazoa > Chordata > Ascidiacea > Stolidobranchia > Styelidae > Styela > Styela plicata. Next base: position 16,699,795 of record OZ023151.1, on the reverse strand, counting down.
TCGTACTCTATACAGCGACTGTATATTTCTGATATTTCCGGTTCTGCCACATGGGAAGTGACTGCTGAATAACAAACTCGCTTTCGAGCATTAAACTATCGCCTATAGAGCTAAACTGCCATAGAATACTATGATAGAATAGAATATAGAATCTGCTGCGGGAGACGGCCCTACCATCTACCGCGACTAATTAATAGGACTTTTTAACTTTATAGGCAGCATTCGTAACTTTTACTATAAGGTCCCACCTTTGATGGGTTTACTTCTGACAATAGGTTGGCAATTACATATAAAATTGAAGTGAGTTCAACGTATATTGCTAACAGTAAATACTGTTATATTTTGTCACTACAACACATCGTCATAAAAATGTCTATGGTCGATGATGTAATAGAAAATATAACGCGTACAGTTAAAGGTTAAATTAAAAATCATTTCATAACAAAGTGAGTTGACCGATCAGTCCAACAACACAATACTGCAGTAATACGTCCATGTATAAGTACAGGACCGCTATAGTCGATCGGAAGTTCCATTTGTCAAGCATCAGTCGCAGATGGACCGCGTCTCCCCGGCGCGAACCATCTGAGGCTCATACTCGACAAACGATGCTTGGACTAGGGCTGGGCAAAACCGAATCATATAGACTTCGAAAATGACTCGAATATTTTTTTGAATCGAATCACTAATTCCATGTAAATAACAATTTAGTTTATTGTGTTTTTTCAATTTACATTCTATGTCTAAGAGCAACAATTTTTTCATATTTGGACGAAAAAATGTAATCGATTTTAGTCAAAATTATATGCATATGTCACTGATGGAACGCGATACCAAAGCAAGAATTATCAGGGTCAAATAAAGTCGGATAAGGTAACATATAGAGTGTGTCTCGAGAACATAAGTTTTTTACAAGTATTGAAAATAGTTTACCTGTTAGTTTGGAAAAAATCTCAATAATTCTTATACATAACTATTAAATAGTATTTCGAAAGTCTGTAAATATGCTTCATTTTCTCATTCTATGTTCAATAAGCGACCTGAATCAAAATATGATATATTCATCATTCTGGACTGAACTAATATTTGAAACTGCATTCTCATTGACTGACTCATTAGATTATTTTGTGCATGCCAAACATTATCGTTGATTATTTTGTACATGCCAAACATTTTATGCGTGTCAATCAATATCAGATCTTTTATGTATATTTCCAGAATCTCAAAAGGGTTCAGGTTTGAGGTTATGATCAGGGGCGGGTCGAACCGAATAACTTAGAATTCGAATCTGACTCGAATATTTACTTCGAATCGGTTCGAATTACTAGTTTCATGTAACAAAATCCATGTTTTGATGTTACATTTTGTCACCATTTCTATATTCAATAAATTTATGGTTTTGAATTAGGAACGGGAATTTTCATTTTTAACGACAAAATACAATCGATTTTGGTCAAAATGACCAAGATCGATTTCATTTTGTCTTTAAAACTAAAAATTCCAATTCATTTAACAAGTTTCTGTTCCTATGAAGGATCCAAGATTAATTTGTGCTTCGAATCGATTCGAATTTCCGAATCTTATTACCCAGTTACGATGGATGAATCTCTCGACTAGAGACAGTCTTGTTTTTTAGCGGTTTGAATTTGTTTTCTTTCTATTTGTTATAATTTATTCCTATTTTTTATCAAAGTTTGCTTAGAATAAAGATGGAAGCATGCACCATAGCAAGAATAAACTAATAGCCATTGGGATATACTAAGAACAACATTACGATATAACTCCAATAGTTTTCGTTTCAGCACAAATTAGTTAGGGATGCTGCAAAGATGGCTTCCTTAAGCGTATTTCGGTAAGTTCTCATCTCTTACATTAGAATATTCTCGAATGAGACCAACCAGCTGTTGCAAATGCAAAAAGACTTTTGTTCAGTTATTATTATATGCTAATACGCAATTCTGCTCTTACTAGCAAAAAGCTTTCACAGCCATGACTACGTGAGCACAAAATGAGGGTAGGTGGATGACGTAAGTTCCGGTTAGTGGGAGTGGGAACCGGTCTGTGTGGCCAAGAAAATAATGACGATCGTCGGGGGTGAAATATGGTTTAATTAGCATACTTTGTTTTGCTTGACATTTCAAATTGCGCCTTTTATTAAGTGGTCGTTAGTTGCTGTCTTTCGACACTGCTCCGATCTTGCTCGGAGGGAATTTCAATAAAAATAAAGTACCATATTCAGTCAAAAATAATATTTCACGAGTTCTGAAGTTGTGGAGAAATTATTATTCAAAACTATTAAATGATTGATAACTAATATCCTACCAAACATCCAGACACGTCAAGATCAAGGAAATAAATACCCTTCACTGCACTTTAATATAACGATACAGCCATTTTTGGGATGCACATTCAAGCACCATCCAATAGTTTGGATAAACCTGCCTTTACAATTTAATGAAAAAGACTTGTCTCAATTGCAATCGTTCTTCACTTCTGCTCCTATCAACAATAAGCTTACATAACAATGAGTCGACGCTTCTTCAATTAAAACAGCCATAGAATGAGAGTGGATATATGACGTAAGTTCCGGTTAGTGGGTGTCGCGAACCTGTATGTGATATAGAAAGCAATGACGGAGATCAGCCAAAACGAAACAAAAAAGTTGTTAAATTACATGTTCCTTTGAGGTTATACCGAAGTGAAATAAATCGAATTTATGAAGATATATTATATCTGTCGGATATCCTGAATGCCCTACGGGCGACTGGAGATATATGAGATAATCTTACTATAACCCAGGGCAGACATCACTCACTTCACTTTACTATAATAATGTAAACCTCTTCCCTTTAAGAATGCACTTGCTGGTGCTACATTTAGAACGAGCACTCTGCCATTTGAAGGGCCGTTAGTTGGTTGCTTTTTAAGCATTGTTACCATTTTGCTCAAAGGGAATTAAAAATAGTAATTACACACAGTAAGCGCATTAATCAAAAGTGTTATATTATATGGGCCAAGGATGGACTGAATCGAGGCGGCACGTTTTATCAGTGACACATACATAATAAAGCTTGATTTATTAAATTTAATGACGCTTTTTATTTTACTAGTGCTCATTAGCAGCTCTCATCCAAACCTAATTTAATTTTGCCAAGCATGATCCACAGATGGACCACGTGGCATCAACGTGACCCATCAGCTGCACAGATTTAACAAAAGATGCTTTGACAAAAATTTTCTGATTTGGAAGGCATTTTGATAAATATATGCAAAAAGCGGATATTTTCGATATGGAATTTTTTCATACATGATGTCTTCATGTCCCATCTGTGGCTCATGCTTGACGGAATTTGTAATTGAAAACGTTATCGATAGGCTCACTAATAATTATGTCCCGGTCACCTATATAGCTATTAATCATCATTCCATCAAATAAGAAGAATGTTAGCACGTAACCATGTGTTAAATTTAAAAAGAAATGTAAAGCAGGAAATCGCATGGGCTACTAATAAAATGCACTCAGAATGCTTGAATATATCCAAGCGAGAATTTAATTTCGTCAAGCATGAGCCACAGACGGACCGCGCCTCGTCGGCGCGATCCATCAGTGACTCATACGCAACAAAAGACGCTTTTAGTTTTCTGATTTGATTAAAATTTATAAAAGTAAATTTATGAATAATAATATTAATATAGTTACCACAGTTGAAATACACTGGTTTCCAAGTCCCTCTTACTTTTTTCTTAGCAGTAAAATGAGCAATACAAAAATTAACGAATGCTAATTGTATTGTTATCGCAGATGCAATCAATATTGATTTCTAAGTAACTCTTACTCCTTCTTCTTAGCAGTAAAATCACTAATATAGACAAATTAATGAATGCTAATGATTTCCTGCACTGCTTGCATGTAAGGTAAGTGATTACTAATCAACTAAGTAAAAGAAATATATGGAGTATACGTCGAACTTTAGGACGATATTCATTGAGTGAGTGTTGCCTCAGTCGCGTTAAAGCCATTTCTTATTTCAATACCTTATAAGCAAGGCCGGAAGCATTGACTAAAAAGAACCAATCAACAACTATTGGCATAGCAATTTCTGCTACAACATGGGGGTGCAATGTAACAAAAGTATAGAAAATTTACTCGTCATTTACAGTAACTCCATATTTCCAAAGTTAAAAAGCCATGCTGATGAGATTCATGTCAATTATGGACCTTGCCGTGCGTTCCGTCAACACCTCGTATTTGACCAAAAACGTCACTTTTGAATTTTATTATATTACCAAGTAAATTTACTGTCAAAGACCAGTGATTTTGTTGAATTTTTTGTTACAGTGTAGCAGCAACTTGTATTCTTTTTCGTCGTCCGCATATCCAACCTCTCTGGACAAAAACATACATTCTCTTGCTGCTTTCTTATGAATAAATTGCAGGAAAGTACAAGAAACCTCTGAAAATACTTTGCCCTATTTAGAAAATAAAAACCCACACACAGCTTCACCGTTTTCTGAAGTATGTATCTCAATGTATCAAAACAAAACATTCTTGACCTTGTTCTTTCTCTACGACCTTGAGTTAAAAAAACTTCAAAGTTCACTGAATTCTCCAAAAATACCTGGTTCTATTCTCTATTCAGAAATATGTCTCTAATTGGCCCCATGGAAAGTCAAATAAGCTTTCACACAGCAGGTAACTTTCATCAAAGACATTTAAAATATTAAGTAACGACAATTTTAACTGTTGAGGCTAGAATATTTCAATAAAACAAGTCTCAATTAGGGCTGGCAAAACCAAATCATTCAGAATTCGGATCTGATGCAAATATTTTTTTCGAATCGAATCACTAATTCCATGTGAATAACAAATATCATTACTATTACAACTTGTCTCCGTTGTGAAAATTGAGAATTTTATAGCTTTTGCGTTATTTTCCATTCACACTACATTTGACCAAAATCGGTTGCATTTTTTCGCTAAAATGAAAATAATAAGTCAGTTTATGCTAATATTTATAATTTGTAACTGTATATTTCCTAAGCACCATAATGGAGACTAAAATAGTAATAGTAAAAATGGGATATTTGTTATTTCTATGAAATCAACGATTCGATCCGATAAATATAAAATATAAAATATTCGAATTAGATTCCAATTTCACACGATTTGGTTTTGCCTAGCCCTAGAACTTAACCCCCAATCTCACCTTTCTGGCATCTTTATAACCCAAATTCGACATCCGGATTCTGGAATTTCCTGACCCCAACTTTGTGACAATTTTTTCTTTCAAATACAATAAATATTTCAAAACTACCTGGCCATATTCTCTATTCAGAAATGTACTTCTAATTGGCTCCATGACAAGGCAAATAAGCTTTCACACAGCAGGTAACTTTTATCAAAAACATTTTAACGAGTGTTTGAACAAAGAACGATTACCTTTACACAACGACAATAAAGTCCACAGTTTGAAGTGATTAAGATCTGATTAAATAAAATTCCTGGCTGTTAAAAATAAGCGGAAAATTAAGTAGAATTTAGAAGTTGTCATACAAAGAGGAGTACGAGATGAAGCTAGACTGCTCTAGCGAAAGCTTTGTAAATAAATAATGAAATTGTGAAAGGAATTGTTTGATCCTCGTATTCACTTTGTAAAAATATTTCTTTTCCTTGAATGAAAAAAACCAGATGGGCATAACCACGAAATAACCCAATCAGACATTCAATCTCAATCAGACATTCAACTTTCTCAAGCACAAGTCACAGATGGACCGCGCCTGAACGGCGCGTTCCACCAGTGACTCATACTTGATAAAAGGGGTTAAACATGTTGGCATCGAAGGTTGAAGATCTCGGGTACGAGTCCCGTCGAGTCCGGCTCGCTTATCCCTGCCCACCACTCAACCCAGGGTGTAATAACTTGGGTAGGCTAAGCCGGACGGGAAAAGATCATATCTTTCCAGTATTTGTAACCCTGTCCGCCTAAAAGTGGCGGCTGTTGCGGGGCTTTGGACAGGGTGATCCACACTAACGAGTGGCTATAAAAATAAAAAATAAAAAACATGATTGGGCCGACATATTCTGACTGGAAAACAGCACGAGACGTAACTAATCTGCTATAGCCAACCCTAGGTAGATACATCTTGTCTTATTTTGGTCAGAAATACTTCTCAATAATGACCCTTGTACACTTGTTTAGTATGGGCTACTCATGGATCGCGCCACCGAGGCGCGGTCTATCTGTAGCCCATAGTAAGCAACATATACCTTTTGATTTGGGTGTGTAAGAGGTTCAGATCGACTGGTATTTAAATACAGACTTCATCTTGTATATTCTTCTTGTGTCCTGTGTCACATTTCAAAAAATTCGAAAAATTTTAAAACTTAACAAACAGCAAGACAGGGCGAATATCTTCCTATACCTCCCTCTCTCACCAACCAAAAAATATTGCAGAATGACCCTTTAATTTTTTAATACGTGGGAATTCCAATTGCTCGCGAGCCTTTACGTTCAATTAGCCAGTTTAAAACCCTGAAATTACACTTTTTAAAAATTCCCCCGCATTTGCGGCGCTATTTTAGGGCGGGTTTATCCTTATACAAGAAAACCGTTTTTTTAGGGATTTTTTTCCGTATAAAACGCCCATTATGGTGTCAGATTTTATTAACTAAAATTTTTTCAAATTTCGCCACTCCCCCTTCTCAAGGTTATAAATACGCCACCGACAATGGCAACCTGGTAACCTAGTACAAGCATTCAAACCGACAACGACAATAATATTTTGTTTTCTAATGGCCCAGTAAAAAAAATGATCTTTCTGTACCTATCGACGCTAATTTCATTTCATCTTTGCAATTTCGCACGAGACCTTTTTACAAAATCTTGAAGCTTATGACTCTGCCAAGCTAATGTTAAAGCAACAATTCAGTTGACTAATAATTATAAAATAACGCTGATTTCCAATATTTTTCAAACACAATTCCTTTTCTAATATCCCTGGGCATAGGTGGAACGCGCTTTAGTATACATACAGGCTTGACCACATATATTGTAACAAATCTTTTTCACTTGCCGAAATGAATCTTGTGATTTCGTCGAGCTAATACTGAGTACTAAGCTACTTAATCTCGCGTTAATATCAGACATCTCTTTCATCGAGTTATTCATAAGAAATATATTAGAGTTGGTCGAACGGACAACTTCAATCATTGCCTAATTTGAAAAGGCAATCTCGCGACACTGTATTTATAGAGCGAGTATTTAGAGAATTGGTGATATACCCCCTCTTCGATTGGAGAGTTAATTTTTTCAAGATTGAGACACAGATGGACTTGTCACTTTTTATTCTACGAGAGAATACACAGGTTAAACAAAAACGTCCAATTCTGTCTCATATAGGTATATAATTTAGCTACAATTTTTCGATTATACATGTTTCGATTTTTATTCAACCATGTTCGGCTCAATTTTAGAGCGGTTTCATCTATATACAAGAAAAACGGTATTTTTAATGTATTCTCTTGTCTAGAACGTCTGTTATGGTGTCAGCGGTGGATGGTGCACCACCACAGGTTAAATAAAAACGTTCAATTCTGTCTAATTATAGCTATAATTTAGCGATAGTTTTTTCACTTTAAATTCTGAAAACGCGTCAAACAATAAATAAAATTGTCTAATCACAATGCGATGGCGCAATTCAATTCGACTCATACCTAGTAAATCCTCTGTACACAAATTCTTCTTAACATGAAAACGTAGAGATCAACTAATAAGCTGCCGAAAACATAAAAATCTTTCTATCGTACGAATGTGATCGTGATTCAATCCATAAAAAAAAATTTGTCAAAATATATCTTTTGTTAAGTATGTGCCACTGATGGATCGCGTCGATGAGACGCGGTCCATCTGTGGCTCATGCTTGACAAAATTTAATTTCTGATCGTGACGAGAATAATATATATTTCACAATATTGTATTGTTCCGTAAAAATGGTTTTCAAGTTGTATCAGGTTACAATAATTGAAATATAATGGCAAATTACCAACGTCAGACCCTGGTATAAACTTTATAGAAATATCGTGTACAAGTATGGGCCATTGATAAAAGGACTTGCACATAAATGTTCTTTTTCTACTATGGAAGTTCATCTGAGCAAAGCCGAAAGCGTTGCCTAAAAGGACCTAACTAACGGCCACTTAAATGCCAAAGAGCTACTACAATATAAAGCGCCAGCAACTGCTCTCTAAGCGAAACATATCCTATATCGACTAAACTTAACTTGACGGGAGAACGAAGACCTGCCTCAGTCAGAAATGTCATTTTGTCAAGCACATGTCCCAGATGTACCGCGCTTAACAGGCCCGTTCCATCAGTGACAAAATGTTTAACAAAATACGTTCCGGCAACTTTTTTAGACTGGGACTATAGGTCGAATCTTCTGAACAAAAATCACAAAGCAAAAATATTAGCAAATAACGAATGTTAGAAAACTTATAAAAACCTTGACGCATAATCGAAATATATCGTGTATCTTTATTGAAATTCACTCTGAGCAAGGCCGGATGCAGTGCCTAGAGGAACCAACTAACGGCCATTCAATAGCAAAGTGCTACTAAAAGATGTAGTACCGGCAATTGCACTCTAAACGGAAAACATCTCAAACAGAACTGAACCACCATGATAAAGTGCTATGAGAAGCATCTGCCCTGGGCTATGGTTGATACCATACTGTTGCTTCCTTTTAGCCGCCTCGTACTACATGCAGTAAATACGTTAGACTTAGGACTATATTCACGATAGCAATTGAACCATAAAACAAATCGATTGAAATCAAACATTCGTCAGTCAAAAAAAAGTATTGCCAAAACAGCGTATGTTAAGTATGAGTCACTGAAGGATCGCGCCGCCGAGGCGCGGTCCGTTTGTGACTCATATTTAACATAAACAAAACTCCTTACTAGTACATGTTTGGAAACGAGCAGGGTCAACATAAAAAAAATATAAAATTATGTCCAATTACGTTTTGCCAAGCATGATCTACTGATAAACCGCACCACGACAAAATTACTCATTTATTTTAAATTTAAAAGTAATTGCATTTGCATTTACAGCTCCGTTAATTAGAAACAAGTTATTAGTGTTGCATATTCATAATGTCGTTGAAAATTGGTTATGACTATTGAACAGTCTGGTCACGTAGTGTTAATTATTCAGTCTCATTACCACGAAATGACAAAATAAACAAAACATAGAAATCGACGGATAATCTTGTGACAACGTACGCTAATAATTGTTGACCGTGATAATAAAATGATAATATATATTTTGATTATTATAGGATATGACCATTGGGGAATCGCAATTCCGAAATCCAGTATATCTATAGCTTGCACTTGCACTGGAAATAAATCTTCACTCCGTTGCGTAATGGCGGTACAGAGCCATGTTAAGGGTAATCCACTCAAATGATAAGTGTTGGGGGGACTGGAGTCAATGACTCGACTCGAGTCTTAAGTTTAAATGGCTTGACTTGGCCCGGCTCGTCTTGACTAAATAACGCGACTCGTACTCGACTTGACAATTCGCGTATGCGACTTGACTCGGGACTTGCTAAAAATTTAGCTCGAGTCCGTAATGACTTTTTCAAAAATCGGGTTGTCTGCAGTTACGTGATTCATCAGAGATGAAAACGTGCCTCCCAGAAGAATGAAAAACGTACAATTTATCCTGCTGTGCTGTGTCTACTCAATATTAATCAGATGGTAATTCTGAGTGGGTACTTATAAAGTGAGAAGCGGCAAATTAATCAGTCGCTGCTGTCGAATAGATTTAGAAATCGACACAAGACTCGACTTGCCACTCGTAAATGTATAATTTGTATTGACTTGCGACGTGGAAATACAGTAACTCGACCTGACTCGAGATTCCGAATTTTAATTTTGGTAACACCTGGACTCGACTAGCAACTCGCGTGTTTCCCATTTGACTTGGGACTCGAATCGCAGTAACGCGTTCTCAACCCTGTAAATCAGAGTTTGCAAAAATGAAAAATTATGAAGAAAGATTTTCAACATCATTTACACATTTGCACTGATATTGCATTTGCAATTCCTTCATATTTTAAACAAGATTAAAAACTCAATTCACACTAAATCTGCTATGTACGCCTACATAAGCTCTTAAGCTAAAACCGCTTATACATATCTATCGCTGAGATGATTGATGTAACATAAAGAACACATCGTAACTTTATGCTGTTAGCGACAGGTTTATTGCAGAAATAACAAAAAATATGCGAAATTGCAAAACTCGAGACGACAGATTATCGTTTTTGTCAAACTTATGCCGCGGTAGCGTGATTTGGAGAATTCAAATATTTGAATCGATTTTGAGAACAATTTATTCGAATCAGTCGTTAATTGATAATATCCCAATCAGAAATTTTATTTTGCCGAGCATAAGTCACAGATGGCCCGTTTGTTTTTATCAAATTTCCTATAGTAACTTTCCAATTTCACAGCACAAAAACAAGCTATATATTTCAATATTTTGCTTAAGCAAATACTAATAGTATAAACGGGATTTTTGTGCTTTAGACGTACTTACCGATTCGATGAACTAATGCAAACCCGATACAAATCACAAATGATTCACCAGTAAGTCTCCCATACTTGACAGTATATGCTTTATCGATGAAACCATGGATTCTTCTTTAACTCATTCCGAATAGGGGACTTCTCAGATATTGAAAGTTGGCGTGTTTTGCAAAGTACTGACAACGTTGCAAGTGGTCGTAAACCTGTAACTTTACTTCATCAAATTATTTTGTTATACACGCTTGTTTTAGCAATTTATGACACATTTCAACCACAAACAAGGATAAATTCGAAACATTTCTGGTATCAAAATTGTTAAAACAAACCAATACCTTCTGAAGCCTACTCATTCTAATCTAAAACAAACATGACCTGTTTCCCGACACCAGCTCTTTTGATCAACCCGCTTATATAAACCTCGACAGCTAACCAAAGCCCTCAAAAGCGAAACAAAAATAACTAGAGCTTATTATGTTATATTCTTAAGCGCGGGCCACAGATGGTCTGCACGATTCAGGCGAGTTTTTTCAGAGGCGTATCCTAATGTGCTTCGAAAATTCAGCTTGTCGAAATTTATAACTTCGTTCTAGCGATTCGATACTAAAGGTGACAACCAAGTTTCCACTTAAACTGAGTAAGTTAAAACGAACTCCCAGAAAAACTAAGTAAATTATTACTAGGCAGTTCAGTACTAGGTTCAGTTCTGTTTGGGATGTTTTCCGTTTTCGAATAAAAAATCCTTTATTAGTGTTACAGTAGTAGCAAATTCACATAGTAAATTTTGCCAAGCATGAGCCACAGAAGGAGGGCGCCATGTAGGCTTAACATGGTCTAAAAATAATTACTAACAAATTAAAAATCTCGTTCTTGAAACAAGATGAGGGATTGACAAATCAGACCGATAGATGTCATATCACATTCTCACAAACTTGTTCAATAAAACACATTTTGCGAACAAGCTTGACCTATAAAGCGCAAAGTTGATCCATCCCTGGCCCAGACTTTGAATATTGCATTTCCACTAGATTTTCAACAAGCTATTAAATTTTCTGTGGAGGCAAATCAGAATTCCTATAGTTCGCTAATCGAAATTGAGATTGGTCAATAACCGCGCTTGAAAGTCTTGATTATAAGATTGTACAAGGTCGTATATAGAGCTACCAGGCCGCATGTGACTTTATACGTTAAAACATGATTAAAAAGCAAATCATTACTTCAGACTAATGAAACAATCAACAATAATTAATAACACAAATTATTTTTCTCAAATTGCTTATATGCATCAGTCGACCAAAGTTCTTATTAGTATTACTAAAGTAACAAATTCATATATATTATGTCAAGCAAACATTGACGAATATTGACATGTTTCGACAAATTTCAATAACCCCCTCGAGTGAAATCATTAGTCGTTGTACATGAAATATCTACAGTCGACAAAAGCTGTATCTGTATCCCATTCTGCGGACAAACATATAAAATGAATTAACAGAGTGGAATTGATACTCTTTAAGTTGTTTGTCAGAAACGCTCGTTAGCGCGCTTGTTAGAAAAACGAGGCAGTGAGTTAGTTCATAGTAATCCCAGGACGCGCCTGACTCAAAGAAAAAATTATGATATTATACATGCCAAATTATTAACACTCGAAATACAACTATAGATATACCTAGACTTTACGCGTTAATTTCTACTATAAGAGACTTATGGTCACAACAAATTCTGCTCGCCACAGACTAAATCTAACATTTAACACTATTCAACAGCGCAAGCTCTTTTGATTGAATTGCTTGTATACATCCCAACGACCAAGTCGTTATTATTACTGCAAAAGTGATAAAATCGAATATTAAACTTTATCGATCATATACCACAGATTAGCCGTGACCATGCTTTTTAAAATATGTTTGGAAAAATGATTTCTAACAAGCTATGACCTTGTTCTGGTGACAAGATGAGGTGTTGACAAATCGGACTGACGATACATGTCAAATGACATTCCGCCAAATGTGTGGAACCACCATTAAATAAGAATGTGCGAATATGCTGGGTTCACAGGTGAGCATGAATTCAAAACTGTAATAAAGTTTTCTTTTATAAGGATAAAATATCACTCTGAAATTATGCTTGCTCGTCAGAATTTCACGTGAAAGTATTTAAACGTATCATGTTTGGCGTTCATACTTATAGTGTGACAAGGAGCTGAGAAAGGCAAATAGAAAGGATTTTTAAGATTTTTGGCCGAAACTATTTTGTGATCAGGTATATTTCAGGGTTTGGAATTCTGTATCAAACCGTATTTTTTTGGTATCGATTTTCTCAAAATCATCTGATACTATAAAACATAACTAAAGGGGCCATTACTTTTACTTTAAATATATATGTGAATTGCAGCATATCCGAGAAAACGATTTTGAATCAGAGAGAATCACATAATCTAACATTGAAAGTATTGGAATCCGACATGCGAGCTAGTCAATTTAGTTGTCAAATCGAAAGAGATATATATACTTGGTACGATTTTACCTACAAGTAGGGCTTAGCAATTCGAATCGATTCGAAGTACAAATTATTTGAATCAATTGTGAATCGGTCATAGGAACAAACGCATGCTAGATGAAGTGCATTTTTTCATTTTCAACGACAAAATGCAATCGATTTTGGTCAAATTTGACCAAAATCGGTTGTATTTTGTCGTTAAAATAAAAATACGCCGCTTTTAAATCTGTTTGTGGTAAAATTTGTAATTTGTAACTGTATATTTTCTAATTATCATAATGGAGACTATAATAGTGATAGTAAAAGTGGGATATTTGTTATTTTTATGAAATCAACGAACCGATTCGAACCGATTCGAACCGATTCGAAAAAATTATTCGAATCCTATTCGAATTCCAAATGATTCGGTTTCGCCCAGGTCTACATACAAGGCCGTGTTACTCTAAACTAGCCTCATGACAGAACATTCACGAATCTTAAAAAAAAATGGAAATCAAAAAATTTTAACTACTCGAATCATCGGTCATCTGTCAAAAAAGTTTCAAATTGAAAAGTGACATCCCTCGTCTAACCTACAATATACGAAATCCTGAACTAGCATCATGATCTACACTCTGACATAACTTAATAACGCAGTACACGTTCCAATCAGAAGTTTCAATTCTATCAAGCACGGATCATAGATCGAATACCCCACATCGACGGGATCCGCCAGTTTCCCATGCTTGTTGAAAACCATTTATTTACCGGTAGTAGAGCTATCTCTGGCTATACAAAGAGATTTCATGAGCGACGGCGTTCATCTACTCTCCCGCCATTAGTAAATAAAGCTTAAGAAACCTTTTCACTAATATTTTCTCATCAAGCATGGGGCAAATATGGATCTCGCCTTCTAGGCGTGATCCATCTGTGGCTCATGCTTGCTTTAATTAGTGTTTTGAACGGAGACAGAGTCAAAGGTGATTCTTTATCGTTTAATAATCAGGTGTTTGAAAAGAGCGAGAGACTTTTGGTTTGATTGATGGGGCAATAAAATATTCCCAGTCCTGTGGTTGCGGGCGAAATTTAGAATTGGCCTAACGTATTGTCTGCGTGTCATAAAAGGCGAATAACATTGAGGTTGTTGGAGGTTTCGCCGACAGGTGTACGTCAGTCGGTTATTCTGACGACTTTACTGGTCAGCTTACGATGTCTTGAGACAAAATACCCAAAATTTTCGCTTCCTTGAGGTCAAGAATGAAGATAATTTTTATTTAAAATGATCAATGATTTAATGCTTTTGAAACGTCAAAACTTGCATTTTTTTTTGTTGTTCTTCCGACAACATTCCTCCAGGAGCTTTTGATCACTTGAACAAGCAAAATTAATGGGCAAAATTTGTACGTGTCTTCGTCCTGCATTATTAAGATCAATAATTCAGCATGTTCAAACTTCAACCCAAACCAAAATTTTGTTTCAAGCAAAAGAATTGACCTTTCATCCCCCCCCCCCCCCCCCCCCCCCCCCCCCCCCCCCAACCTCTTCTTTCATATAGAATCAGGAAGTATATGGCAACAAACTGTGGTGACAGTAAAATGACAGGCGAACGAATACGATATAAACAAGTGTGTAAAGCTTCTTGGCCATGTGGTTGAATAAAGAAAACATCAATGTAGTTGCCAGCTTTTACGTACTACAGCAGTTTAATAGCGTGTACAGCATGCGAAACAACAAATTTTCTACTTGCCAAGCATATTTCTGAACATTACAGTTCAGGTTTTCAAATTCAACTACGTTTAGCTCTTGCCACAAAATCCTCAGTGATGGCAAATGGTTGTCATTTAAGCTGAGCAAAGTAGAACGATTTTTCTACGAACGATTTTTTACTATTTCACTAGCAAACCTACTTTATTTTCAAAAGCTTGGTATATTAGATAAACTCAATCACTACACAACAGGTACAATACAGCCTTCCATAACAGACGGCCACGGGTAATTCCACCATACAACCCGAGGCCTCGAATCAGATAAAAAGAAACAAAAAACTAATACAATATCAACTATGATACTAGTTTATATTGTGTCTCAAACGTGCCTCCGGCGCATTAACATTTGACACCGTTTTTGTTTGTTTTATGGCTAATTTCCAACAGTTTTTAGATCATGCTTTTTTTATTTTTGCATTTTAGAAAGTTTTCCGCAACTGTGCTTCAGTCCATGACGTCATAGCAAGCCCTACCTCAAACATTTAAACAGGGTCTTGTTATACTCCGGGTGTCCGAAATATTCATGTCATTTTCTTCAGATGGACAAAAAACTTCAAAACCATCAACACTGCTATTTCATAGGCCTATTGATGATTATTAACCGTCTTCTGCAATTCGGTTGTTATCAGACATTCAGAAGTAAAATATTAAGAAATATTGCTCTTTTGCTAAATTTTCCGATCGAAGACATCCTCCCGGTGTCTAAGTAATGGGGTAGTCGGCACTCTTCCAGTCTGCCTCAAACTAACTCAAACCATCGAAATCTCACAGTAACTACAACATAACCTTTTCCAACGAACTGTCCTGTCTACAAAACCATGGTAGATAGCACTTACTGTTCTGTTTGAAATGTTCCCGGCTTAGAGCGCAGTTGCTTGCGAGGTACTATATCTCGCAGTAGTTCTTTGCTATTAGATGACTATTAGTTGATGGTTTTATTTTGACATCGCTTCCGGCCTTATTCAGAGTGAATTTTAATAAAAAAGAAAAACAAAATGCGGCCTCGATTCAGATAAGAAGTAATAAAACTAACACGTGTTAGTAATATAAACTATGAAGGTCATTTTATAAAATTAATATTACTACTAAGTGGAACATGATATTTTTATTATTCAATAATACAGAAACATTAGTACATTATTATATTAATTTTAAGAGTTGATGGCTGACGCAAATTTGTAAACACCGAAGTCGTTCAAGTTATAAATTCTTTAACAAATCAAAAAATATTCTGCTAAGTATGAGTCACTGATGGGTCGCGCCATTGTGGCGCGATCCATCAGTGATTCATACTTGGTGATGAACGTTTTGACAAAATTATTTTCACTAAAAGTCTCTTTCATGCAGAACAAAAAAGTTGCAAATCTGCAAATCTCGTAATTTACCAGCTTTGCAACTAAGTTATTATTATTATTATTTACTTTGCAAGTTCGAGATTAATTGATAGCCCGATTCGCTGACGTAATCATTTTTCGGTAATTACAAAATTTCATTCACTGCAACAAAAACGGAGTAAAATTGTCTTTGTTTCGCAGTAATTTTACTCATTGGTTAAAAAAAAGACTTTGCTGTCTTTTTGACAAATATTGAATTAAAAACAGTTAAATAGTTCTATATGGTAATATCGTGGCCGCAGTGACGTGGTGAAAGCGACAATAGCTGCCGAACGTGGCAGCTAATGAATGACGCGGGTTCAAACCTCGGCAAAGTATGGTTAAGATCGATGAACGAAAAAGCCTACAAAGAGCAAAACACGCGGGGTGCCCCTGGGCGAGGCCTTGTAACCCACAGCCTTGGGACAAGGCTCGTAACCAGATATAATTGTAAACATTGCTAATTGCATACTGTGGAATAAAGTTCATATCATTTCATTTCTAGCAACTGATGGAAATAACGACATATAAAGTTATTGTATTTCTACCACCGTGTATATATTATGAATGGAACCAGATCGGACACTCAAGTGCCGTAAATATAGTTTTTAAATAAATGATGGCATATTATCCCAGAATTAATTAAGTAATACGTTAATGACTATTAAATAGTAAACTGCAACAAAAATTCAGTAGAAACACCACTTTTTGACAGTAATTTCACTGGGTGTTATTTGAATAGGACTATACGAAATCGCCCTTTTTTGTAAATTATGGACTGCTCATGGATCGCACCTCCGAGGTGCGGTCCAAGAGCAGTCAATATTTGGCATAAAGCACAACAAAAGCCGCTTTCAAACTTTGGAAATATAGAAATTTGGATTACTGCAAATTCCATTTAATTCACTGCACTTTTGTAATAGTATACACAGTTACATATAAGGAACGATCATATAATGAACAGCTAAACGTATTAATATAAATTCAAAAATAAACTAATTAATAACTCTCAAACTCAAAACCGGAATTTTTTGCACTTTCACAATTCCTGCGCCTTCTGCACGTTTTTCACGGCTTCTCTAATCTATTTAATAAAGAAATTTGTTTCCCCCTCCACCAAATTGTCATTGTACTGCTATTTGATTTGACACTGAAATCGGAAACAAACCCACGAGGTATCCTTAATCAATTAGTCAATTAGAGACATATAATATGTCCTCTCATTGTTTCGATCATGCCTCGTTTAACTTGTAACACCTTCCTCTGGCCTGGAATGCGCTTTGACAAAAGTTCGCCACGTTTTTCATTTCCCGTGCGTGTTTACCGCGCTTTTGGATCATACAGGATTTGTCAAAAGTTTTCTGCCAAGTATGAACCACCAATAAACCGCATTGCAATTTGACAAAAGTTTATATATTACCATTACCTTCTTGTTCTAGTCATCGCTCTGTGGCGCGGTTCATTTAAAAGTCGTGTTTCGCAGTGGAAAGCATCCTTTGGATTCCATTTGGTGCATAGAGTCCATATATCGATCATCCTTATCAAATTATAATATAAGATATTTTTAAATGTATCATGGCCTTATCACATTATTGCATTTGGAAATTCGACTAATTGTAAACCTAGCTGGGAAAATCATTTCCTGTGGCCTATTCGGTGCACTATTGAGGAGCTTATGTATAACATCTCGCGGTTTCCGACATGCTTCTCGCCAAGTGCCTTGCATAAGGTGCAGTACGAAGGTGACACGATCAGGTATCGGACGTTCAAATTCAATGAGGGGATATATTCTCTCTCCCTCGCAGATTGAAAAATCCTTAGATGATCTTTAAAGTGCTATAATACATAGGAAATTATTCCACCCTTTTTAAATTTTTCCAGCAACATTTTTTTTACGCTTCGTGGACGCGCACAATTATTACACCAATTCAGCATATCGTAGGCCTTGAAAGCCGTTTTATCGAAAAATTTTGTCGCGCCTCCGAAGCGTTTTCTGGCAGGTTTTTATAGTAATATACAATAAAATCATATTTTCCAAGATATTTTTTATGCTTGTGGCGCTCATTATCGCGTCATAGTTTGACCTCGAAAATTTCTCAAAGTTTGGCTTTCAATTTTTCAATGTTCTGAATACGCCACTGGATTCGGCCACCGAGCTAAGCACGGTCAGTATGCACATTATACTAACCAAACAACCCTATAACAGGTCATGTCGAGTCAGGTTTTTTGGACAATATTACCGTTTTGCATAATTTACGTCACAAACCGGGTCAAATTTCAACATCTACGTCATCAACCGTGCAATTCGCTACGCAAGCAAATTTTGACAACCTTATCCCTTTAATAAAATGGTCAAAAATTTTCCTAGTTCAAATACACAATAAATTTTTTTTTATTCTACGTATCAAATATATATTATCTATGAGATTATATTCCAATATTCTTGCAAAATCAATCTTGACAAGATCGAAAGTGATGTATTTAAAAGTATCAAAGTATGTAAACTAACTCTAAACATCAATACAAAAAAAATCGAGGCACTCCATAGGAAGCGGAACACATCCATAACTGAACCGATGTGCTAGAGTGCAGTGAGTAGTATCTGCCCTAAGAATTGAGAGAACGAACAACCATATCTTTGCTTCATTCAGGCATACCATTGATAGAATATAAAATGTTTTTATGAAAGGTTTTATTCAGGATTTCGATTTTATATGTCAGATAGTTGTACTTGTCATTGAAGTATAGAGCTTAATGATATAGCAAACCACGACCTCTTGTGCAGATACCAATTCCGCATCGAGGTGAAGGTTTTTTTGCATGGGTCAGACATGCGTAGCTCTAAGCGTATTTCCAACGATTTCCCGAATGAACTAACTGGGCATACATTGGATAAAGTAAATTTATTCACTCATCCAGGTAACTAACTGTATTACCAACTTCATTCTCAAAGTTATCAGTATGTCCAGTTTATAGTTCAGTTTGACCACTCCCACGTAACTCTCAAGCAGGCAATCAATAGAAGTGCTACTTTTGGTCGATAGAGTGGCTCAAGTAGTTAAATTCAACACTCAGAATTTGAAATAATCTTGCCGTTCTACGGTTAGTACTGCATAATATGTGGTAGATTACTGTACATTCACCCTAGGCAGATACCATACAATGCACCCTACTGCGGCCATTCAGCTTGCTATACAATGTTTTTGATCTGGGAACAGTTGATAATTTTCTGTTTTTATATCGGTGTTTGCATTTCAGGGGTCGCTAATTATTGGGTCTTTACCTCATTTCAGTCATGCAAGAAATCTCCCCTCAGTAACAAAAAAGGAGAAACATAAGTAGTAACATTCATATATTACTAAAATGCAAATCAAAACGGTCTTAGGGATGAAACGCGACACGTCTTATTAATGCCTGCCCTATCAGAATTCTTATTTTGTCAAGCATGAGTAACATATGAGCTGCGTCTCCTCGACGCGACCCATCAGTGACTCGTACTTAACAGACAACTTTAGGAGATAAGATATCCGATTGGGTTGATCAGGGAACACCGAAAAGTTATCCTTTTGTGATTAGTTAAATGACAATATTTCCGAAGCAATTTTCAATTATATTATGCTTTTATTGTATCAAATATTTCATTCAAATAAAATTATTATTCAAAGTCTTGATCCGCGTAAATTGTCGACGAAAACCTTATTGCCTCAACATATTCAAACTTATTTATCTCAGTGGTAATCAAAGCAAAAGACGATACCGCAACGCCGCTATACAAAAGAGAATGCATATGCAATAACAATTCTAACAATATATCTCAAGTCCGACAGTACCATACCCCTTTAAACGATTAAGCTCAAGCTATCTAGCGGGGGAGGGGGTTTAATCAGTTTCCATCAATAACCAAACAATTAGTCTACTCTTTGTGGTTAGGCGAGATAGTTCACGTGAGCCGACATAGCGCAGATAAATTAAGTTAGCAAGCATAGCCAATCGTAATACCGACAATAAAGCAAATCCTAGCATATCTCATTCCCTTCTTTCCAATCAATCGTATATTATCACATGTGAGTCACCACGGGACGCGCCGCATCTGTAGCTCATGCTTGAGAGAATAAAAAATCAATTTTTTTAGTCGGGGCTCAATCTCACACTTCTCAAACATTCTCCATGGGATTATCCAATTTTATACTTCGATTTACACTTGAAATACCATGGTAATCCACTCAATTGGGTTTTTGTGGTTGATAAAGTAGGATGGAGTATGTTACTCTTAACACCGCAGATAGCACAGTCCTGAATTTTGATTCCAAATATCTTTTGTTAAGTGTGAGTCGCTGATGGATCGCACCGCCTCAAACTTCTGTGACCGACAGCATGGTCGTTGGTCGCCAATACAAGATCCGTTGAGCGCAATCTGACGATTTTGACACATATGGTGGCAAATGATATTGTTTGCTTTGGCAGCTTATTTCAATCAAATGAATTAAATCATCAAGTATGGGCCGCAAATAGACTGCACATTGTCGGCGCTATCCATCCGGCACCATTGCTTAGCAAAACATTTACTGTGATTGGAAATTCGAATATTCTTTATATAGCATGGACATTGGTCAACATTTATCGATTTAAACACTTACTGTGATAAATAGTATTGTTGACTCAAACAGTTAGTTTCATTCTTCCACTCATAAATACTTAGATAGCCCGTTAGTAATCATTTCCAGTAAGTAAAATAGGAGCGCTAGAAACAAGATTTTTTATTGAAATTCACTCGGAGCAATCTTGGAAGCAGCGTCTAAATGGAACCAACCAATGGACACTTGTAAAGAGTTGAACCAGTACCGAAAACAAAGCGAATATGTCATCAAACAGAACTGAACCCCCAAGATTGGATTGCACTGACTGGTATTTACTCTGGGCGATGGTATCACCTTCTAGCACTTCTTTGATTCCTTTTAGTGGCAGGGAATATATTTTTAGAGCATCTACAGGATAGTCACCTTCGAATACATTTATTTTCGAACCGAATATGTGTGTGATATCTTATGGAAACGAATATTTACAAATCCAATTATATTTTTAAAATTAACCAAAACAAAATCATTAAACCTTCTTTTTCTTTATTACAGTACCGAATATTTTTGGAATATACGTTAAATCACGCCAGTTAACTAAAGATAACTGAACTAACTCACTAACTAAAGATTCTGATCAAAAGTTTTGCTCCCGATTCGAAAAGATATATAAACAATCTAAAGCATAAATCTTAAAAAATCCTCACACTAGCATAAGGTGATGAGAGTGCAGCTTCCCATTTCAGTAGAAATGTTCCACAAAAACGCGAAATTGAAAAATCACAAGGTCGCTTAGATACGTCTGCGTGACTTTCAATCACGAAGGTCCTTTCACTCTTTCTCTTTGAGCTAGACCGAACGACCAAAACTCGTAGCCACGAATCATTAAAATCTCCATCAATAACCGAACAAGTAGTCTACTATTTGTGGTCGAGTTTTTGCGAGTTTTCCTTGCTGGCGGTTGATATAGTACAGATTAGACAAGCTGGAAAAGGGCCCAATCATAGGCGAACCAAGCTAAAAATGAAGAAAATATCCATATATTTTATTCCCTCATTTCTAATCATTAATGCTTTATTATGTACGAGTCATTGATAGATTGCGCCGACGCGGCACCGTCCTTCTGTGATCCAGGATTGAAAAATAAATTTGCAATTGGAGCTTTATCTCACACTTCTCAAACATTTTCCATGGGATTATCCAAATTGAAACTTCGATTTATACTTGAAATATCATGGTAATCAACTGAAGTAGGTTTTTGTGGTTGATAAAGTAGGATAGAAATGCGTACTTCAACACTGTAGATAACCCAGTCAGAAACTTCGTTTCAAAATATCCAATGCTCCAAATATTTCAATTATATTTTTAAGGTAAGTGACGCATTTGTCGATTGGTAATTATTTCATTCGCCGAGGCGACCTACCAATCACTCATACTTGGCAAAAGATATCTCCCTCAAACTTCGATGGCATGGTCGCTGGTTACCAAAACGTGATCCATGAAACACAAAATGACGATTTTAAAACATATGCTATCGAATAATATTGCAGCCTTTGGCAGCTAATTTCAATCAGATACTTTGAATTGTCAAATATAGTCCTCAGATGAACCGCACCTTATCGGTGCAGACAGAAGCCCATACTTAGCGAAGCATTTGTTGTGATTTGAAATTTCAATATTTTTAACAGAACATAGACACTGGACATTAGCATGGACATAAAACATATGGTGGCAAATAGTATTGTTGCCTTTGACAGCTAATATAGATAAGATGCTTCAAATCGCCATATATATCCTGCAAATGGACTGCGCGTTGTCGGTGCGATCCACCAAACGCCCATACTTAGCAAAGCATTTACTGTGATTGGAAATGCCAATATTCTTTACGTAGTATGGACATTGGACATCGATCCGAGGGCAATAAACTGGAACTTGTTGATATAAACACCTACTGTGATAAATAATATTGTTGACTTTAACACTTAGTTTCATTCTTCCGCTCATAAACACTTGGAAACTGCCTCTTGTAATCATTTCCACTCAAGTAAAATGAAAGACTTGGCAATAGGATTGATACTTTCAGGCAAGTCAAATCAGAAGTCTTAAAATGAATGCATGTTAGTACATTGCAAAGGCACTCAACAAACCATATTTCGACATCATATTTCTGCATGACCCCTTCTCAATTCAGCTTGATCTGTGCATTCGGCGCTTCAACACTTCAATTTTACTGCAGAGTGTACCAACCAATATTTTTAATTATCATCAATCATGAGCCACGGATGGACCGTACAAATACGGCGCAATCCATCGGTGACTTACGTTTGGATAACGTTTTCCTAAATGGCCCTGTTTCGATAAATATTGCAGTTCTGGACTTTGCAATCACAGTTATAAAGTAGCAGGTGTAGATAACAATGAGAGATTTTTCTTACTTCTCTTATACACATACTAATATAAACAATGTTTAACTTTCCCAGTCTGAGTGCCGTTTGGTTTGGCAACCTTATCTAAAAGAAGATCCAATTCGCTAATAATTATGCTGTCACCTCAAATTTAAATGATATTTTATCAAGTGTGACCCGTGATAAAAGCTTCAATAGTGTAGTTAATACAGATCTCAACAACTTCACAATATCCTGGAGAGTTATAGTCGAAAGCGATACAATTTCATAAGATATATATAAATAAATTTGTGCTATGTCAAATTCGTAATTTCGAACCATAATTCAACCCTATATAAATGAAACTGATATCACATGTAATGAAAAAGTTGTCAACAACACATAAATTGTTATTCGATGTACAATAGTTCCTATTGGAATAGCGTGAATGGACTAATATTAAACGGACGTTTTATTTGAAGTTTACATTTGGCGAAATGAAAAATTTTAATAAACCTACGAATCTTCTCAATCTGCACAGCAACAAAGAATCGATGATCGGCTTAACTATCGCTCAGGGGATATCTTACTCACTGCATTCTATCACAACAGTTAAGTTCCTCAAATTGCAGTGAGTGCGAAGTCCTTTTTACTTACGGGGCTCGTATTTCGAATTGATTTATATAAAAGCGTGCACCAAAGCTATCAGAGTCTTATCTTCTGGAAATCGCGTCGATTTCGAAGTTACCAGCCAAAAAAATTTTTTGAGACCTGACGGCGGACGCGCTGACGAAAAAAGTAGATTGACATTTTTATATTAAAGAAAATGCGCGCTCAAGACGCGCAAGAAATTTCAGTGTCATTTTGAAAAATTTTAGTTGAAAAACATATAATAGTGATGTAATTTGGTCGAAACAACCATGGAAAATGAAATTCGCGCCGGAGGCACACGAAAAATTAGCGATTTTCGCAACTTTAACAGAAAGTTTGCTGATCTAGGCGGTCGGATTTCCCAACACCTTCAGGGCAGTGTTTAAAAAGAACCAACTAACAGCTACCAAATCATCTAAAACTTAGGTCTCAGAGACGACAAAGATCAACAATCACAACAAAGAAACGGTTTTACATTTTGGCATGCTATCTCTCAGAACCTTCAATTAAACTCGGTTCGATCCACGAACTCATTAAAAGTTATATAATTTTAAACTCAAGTCTAATATTAACTTCCTCCTAAAGCTCTTCCTTCAAACACCAATAACAGGGCATGCTACACAATCACTTTTATAATCCTGCATGAATATATTATGTCTATTATTTCAAAACTACCGAAGGTACAGAGTTCTCAATAATGCTACACACTCACTTACCTTTATCACGATAAAGAATATCCTGACTAATGTCTGACACAACCTTGAGCGATAATCCCGAAAAATTCATCGACTTTCTTTCCAAGCCGATTGACGAATTTACCCTATCCCATCTCGAATGCCTTGGCGGTTCCACGGTCAAGCATCGAAGTCATTATATTTCCTGTCAATACGTTCATTCTTTACCTGATCGACCACCGAATAAAACGCCTAACGCTTGCTGCAAACGATCGTAGATCAATTAAAAATATTATTTTGACAAGCCTGTGCCACAGATGAACCGCGCTTTGGCAGCGCGATCCTTATGTGACTCATACTTTGCAGAATTTGTGTTGACATTATATTTCCGATTGAGAGATACAAAGATCTCAATAATACTATAAACTAACTACAGTAATCGCGGAAAAGAATATTCTGACTGAGGTCTGACAGAACTTTAACCAATAATCCTCGAAAAAATCCAATCGATGAACTCTTAAATTGATGTTTCCACGTTCAAGAGTCACTTCAAAAACCCTCAACTTGTCAACAAAGGATTTCACTTGGTAAACGACGACTGTCATGCCACAGTTATCAATCAAAAATGGGTCCAGTGGCGGCCGAAGGTGTCAAATTATAGAGGCATATAAAAAACTAAGAGCAAATTTGTAGAACCAAATCTTTTGCGGAAAAGACGCGTAAATTTTTTTTGACAGTTTCGTTGAGTAAAATATATCGATTTTAGGAGGAAAAAAAGAAATCACTGTTTTAGAATTTACTATTTTAAAGATATTTTTGTATAGAGTATCAAAACTTAATTCATATTCCTTCATAAACATAATCCCATATTATTCTTAAACCTCGGTACTCTCGGTACTTGGCAGCTTTTTCCCTACCTACGCAATTCGTCGATAATTATACTGCTAGCGGTACTACATGGTTTATGACGTCACACACGTGATTTGATTTTTTTTCTACAATTCAACAAATCTGCAACAGGAATTTAATAAAACTTACAAAATATCATAGCAAAAACCAAAAAAATATTGTTTTATGACGTCATCATGGTTTTTCAACTTCGCAGAAAATTTAAAAGTAAAATGAATGAAATTTCAATTGTGGCCTAAATTGATAACTACGGTGCGTAAAAAAATAGTTTTTTTTGTGGATGTAAGATGTTGAGCAAGAGCAATAAGAAATGGTTAAAAATTGCTCCTCGACCAAGTCAGGGAACTCAGCAGAGGAAAAGCAGAAGAGTAGAATTGCTGGCGAGGAAAGGACTATGTACGTTGATGATTTTGTATGCCTGGTTGTATAATAGTAATTTTTATTGAGTACCGGTGGAGCGAAGTGAAAGATCCAAACATCAAGCAAATGCCAATTTTATATTCCGTGAATGATAAAGCAAATGGTTTGTTTAAGGCTTTCATATCGGACAGCTTCAGTGAATGTTTGCACCCTCCTGGAGTATTTCTTGTGCGTTGGGATGGGCAATTAAACTTGGTGGTTTCTATCGATTCGAAGAACAAATTATTCGAACCATTGGGAATCGCTTATAGGCGCAAAAACTTGCCAAGTAAAGGGAAAATTTCATTTTTAGCGAGGAAACGCTATCGATTTTGGCAAAATTTCACCAAAATCGATTGCATGTCATTGTTAAAATATGAGAATGTCTGCTATTAGACAAGAAGATTGAATTCAGAAAATCACGCTGTATCTAAAATACATTTAAATCTTGAATATGCTAATATTTGTGATTCGTAACTATAAATTTCCTGATTTCCGTAATAGAGACGAGGTATGTTAGTAAATAAAGAGATAATTGCTATTTATATGGACTTGGTTATTCGGTTCGATTCGAAAAAATCATCCGAATCAGATTCGAATTTTAAATGAGTGATGACTAAATAGCAACAAAGCGCTAGAAGATTTTGCCATTGGCCAGGTCATGTGACACTCACTTCATTCTATTATACTTCTTCATTTTTGTTTGTTACGATTCTCGACCAGGGTGCAGTTTTTGCGCCACGTGTTATAGTAACTTAGCTCTTTGGTACTTCAAAGTTTCGGATATTCTTGTAACAATCCAACCCGAAGTTTTTTTTGAAAAGCATGCGTCACAGATGGACCGCGCCCTGAGCGGCACGTTCCATCAGTGACCCATACTTGATAAAACATGTGAGATGAACGTATTTCTAACTAAGACGGATGCAGGATTCAAAATAGTCCTAGCGCTTTCCTGCGTATCGTTTAAGAATAGTGAAAGGAAACGAAGAAGTGGCTGATGGGTTTATCTTCGCCCAGGGTAGGGACCACTCACTGCACTTTACCATGGTGGTTTAGTTCTGTAAGGAATGCTTTCCGCTTAGAGTGCAGTTTCTGGCGCCTTATCTTGTACTTAGTTCTTTGCCATTTTGGTGACCGCTAGTAGGCTCCTTTTAGGCACTACTTTCGGCATTGCTTAAGGCGAACTTCTATATATAAAAAATATACCTAGCTGACAAAATTAAATTTTAACTATAAAAAGCCTGTGTCATTACCGATTCCGAGACTCGAAATACTACGAACGAGTCCGTAATTCACATTTCAACGCAGATAACCTCTTGTCACCTAAAGTTAAATATTTACACCCGAATAAAAAGGCTTCTAACTTCTTTCACTACGCAGTGCCGCCTAGTATAAAAGACGATGAACTGGCAGCGATACATTTTCAGCGAGAATTTCGATCGAGATTTGGATCAAGATGTCCACAGTTCTTTACAGGAAGTCTTCAGAATGCTGTCAATCAAGCATGTGGGCGGGGCATAGATGATGAAAAATTACTCGGTAAACGAATGGGCTTGGTCATTTCTTCGAATTGGTTGGTCATTCCTTTGAACAAAAACGCATTTTTGCAAAATTGAATATTTTTTTTTTTTGGTTATATGTCCTCTAAAAATGTTTGAAACTACGGCACCTCAACTTCTAAAATTCTAATTGTAAGTTCTGTGACGTAATGATTGAGATTGTAAATCAATTTCGAAAATGCAATGAAAATAGGAAACCTAAAAATAAGGGATACAACTGCAAACATTAATATAATAATTTCAGCAAAAATATATATTAGAGAGATCAGAATTAGAATATTGTGAGCTCCTGGTACTCATGACTACAGCGAAACAGTTCTGTACGGACGGATAAATTAATGGATATAAAAGTCAATATTTCTCCACTCATATAGGGCTGGGTTCAGAGAATTTCGATTCAGAGAATTCAATCGATTCGAAATATAAATTATTCGATCAGATATGGGAACAGAAACTTGCAAAATGAAGCGGAATTTTTCATTTTTAACAACAAAAAGCAATCGATTTTGGCCAAATTTGTCGTTAAAATGGAAATTTTCGCTCTTGGACTGAGATTTACTTGAACACACATCGATTTTAAATTGGGCTAATAATTGTTATTCGTAACAGTAAATTTCTTAATATATATATTTTTTTATAGCCACTTCTCAGATTGGACCACTCTGTCCAAGGCCCTATAACAGCGGCCACTTATAGACGGACAGGGTTTCAATTACTGGAAAGATATCATCTTTTCCTGTTCGGCTTAGCCTACCCAAGTTATTACACTCTGGGTTGAGTGGTGGGCATGGATAAGCGAGCCGGACTCGCCGGGGCTCGAACCCGAGATCTTCAACCTGCGATGCCAACATGTTTAACCACTACGGCATCGCGCCATCGCATTAATATTATAATGGAGAAAATAATAGTAAAAATGGGATATTTGGTATTTTTATGGAATCCACAATTCCAACCACTGATTCGACTAAAATTAATTCCAATGATTCCAAATGGTTCAGTTTTGCCCAGCTCTACACTCATATAACTTTCCATATTTTGTTCATTTCTGATCATTATTACATCCTCTTCATTTACAGCAATCTATCTCCACAACGATTCGTCATTGAATTCTGATAGATATTGCATTCAACTTCTATGTTCTGATCTCACGCTTGACATCTTGCAGAAGAGATTCGTAACTTGGGCTTGGGATGTGACTGATGAGAGCAATAAGCAAAGGTAGAAATTTCGCAAAAGGCCAAATCTTTACGGATGAAATGTAATAAAGTTCAAAAATTATGACGGGAATGTCCCTGGCCGAAACACTGAGTTTGACTTCTTAAGGGCGCAATCCCTAGTTATTGATAAACAACACTTTTCCTATCAAACATACGACATTTATTGCGTGCTTTCTAGGTTTATTTTATTTTAACTTTAGGTTTTACGCTAGCGCATCACTGAGAATGCGTTTGTTTACGTTTTACAACGCAAACGAACGGTTTGCTTACACTATGGATCGTCAAACGTAAAAAAACTATTTGCACAAAAAAGCTGTATTTTAACCCATTTTCTTGCACATTTATTGCCCCAGTAAGGCAACTTTACGTGTATTGTAGGCGTCATGAATGTTCATGCGTAAATCATGTGCAACTGAAACTGAAAATCTTCATCACACACATGAGCTTGTTATTTGTTGGTGTTTAGAGCAGCAATCTTGAAGCATGTGTATGGTGGCTGTTGTCAACACTTTAAACTTAAACTTTTCTGCGCGTTATTCAACAATTTCTTAAATCACTGCTATGGGAATTGTCATACCGATGCATTGCGTTTCGCTTCGGGTAAAAAAATGAGAACGCCAAACACAACTAGCATTGCTTCTCGTGAATTACTTAACAAGCCTACGAAGCACAGACGGGCGCAAGGAAACCAGCACTCTCCGTTAACTTTCACAGCAAATTGTTCGGTTGAGTTGGAAAACGCAAGGAAATGCGTGTAGATTATCCGGCTAGCCTAGAACGCAAGCGTAAAATAAAAAAAAGTTCCCAGTTTGAGTACTTCTGGCTACGAAGATGTCAAATCCCTAAACCGATATTGAACAATTAATTCGAGCTGAGGACTCTCAAGCAAAAACATGATTTGGAGTGATTCATTTTCCTTATTATTATTTAGTTTATTTTGTATTTTTACTGTTCAAAACTTCGTGTATTTCAACTCGTTTTGAAGGTTTCTCGTGAAAGCTGCAAGCTACTTTGATCGAAGCACATTGTACGACGTTACTCGAGCTAACAAAGACCGATATCCGATGGTATTGATTCTCAGATGTAGGAATAATAGATGCAGAGTACAAAAACGACTAGAAGGTATGTATGTAGTGAAGAACCAATATTATATACCTTGTAGGTACGAGGTTTAGGATTGCTCTGACGTGTTTTCTGTGCGTAGTAAAATGTGAATAAAAGGGAACAAATGCGTATCGTCATTGTATCGTCACAAATCATCATTGTACAGAGCAGATAGCTCTCACTACACTTTATTATAGATCGGCTACGTAAAGAATGATTTTTTGTTTTATGTAGCTTGTTGCCATAAATTGCCATATTAATGGTCGTTTTTGAAACCTCTAAGGAATTGCATCCGAGGTTGCTTATGGTGAAATTTAAATATTAAAATAAGGAAAATCCTTGATTTCGACAAAGTAGGAATGCGACCTCTATAATTTGCATTTGAGGTAACTTGAACATAGCTATAATATAGTTCTTTCGCACCCACATATACTGGCGCCATTCATCAATTGTAACCTTCGACAAAAGAGTATTTTGACCGTGCGGAATATTCTATGCTTTCTACTTTCCTTCCATCTTACATTTAAGGTTACACCAGTGCAGAAGATATTGTAACAATACTTTCCGAACAAGTGTTTTACGCAGAACAAGAAAGACGAGTATGCAAAGAAAATGACGTGAGTTTTTATATTCCGCCGCAAAAGACATCTTTAGGGTAGAACAAAATGAAAAAAACGCCTATTCTATTTACTGTGTGTGCAATGAGCAGCCACAAAGAATATTTTTTTCAGATTAAACTTTTATTAGCTTTGCCGAATGAAACCAGGGAATCAAAAAAAATCTTCAGTTAAGCATTGCAGATACTTCGTTTTGCATGATTTATATGTGATTAATGTCCGACAAAATTAAGTTGAAATAAAAAATTATAATGTTGCTGCGTGATCTAATTATAGTCAAAGATTTTTTCGAATATTGCTTTTTAGATCTTGGAATAATGCTGCGAACTCAGCGCTGTTGTTGTTTGATAGTTTCGTTTTCATATATTTGTCAAACAATTATGCAACCGCCGGACCCTATATTATTATTATTTGTAATAATAACTTCGATAGAATCGTCAAAATTGAAAAGCATATATTTCTATAAAACACTAGTCCGCCTCATCTTTAAAGTTTGCCCGGTATACCGTAATCCACTCAATTGGAATGAGATATTGTAATAAACGGCGTTTTTTTTTTGAAAACTTTAATTTACACTTCCAGAAACAGAGAGCAATAAGAAAGAGTATTCTTGATCAACAACAGATGGAATACGAGCAATCTTTGAAAGCAGATCAAGAGAAAGTAAACCTTCTTACTATATACAGTATATGATGAATCTTTATATGATATTACTGTAAAAAATACATAGCGTATGCTATGTTGTAATGCTTGTAAATCTACTTGTTGTGAATTAAAGCCAACTGATGGATCGCATTAATTAACGAAGCGAGGTCCGACAGTGTATTTCCCTCAAAATGCAAGATTTTGAGGGTGCGAGGGTTGTTATCGCGAACAGAAAGTTGCATGTATTCACAAAATGTTTAGGGCCTTGCTCAGATTGAGCTGCTCAGATGCGTGATAATTTATTGAGTTGAGATCGAATATCCATGTTGCTTGTGCTACTCTTTGCTAAGTATTGGCTATTTCAGCGTACCATTTCAGACTAACGGTAAAATGAAGGCATTGGGAATACCTACATAATCATGTATTCATAGGCTAGGAAGCAAGAAGAGGAGGCAAAGTTGAAGAAAATGAACAAAGTGAATGCCAATAAATTGAGAGAATTAGAAATAAAAGAAAATAGAAAAATGAAAGCGGAAGCCAATAGAATGAAAGCTTCGCTGAGGAAGGAACCAGGATCTCCGAGAAATGTAACTAATATTGTCTAATATTAAATTAAGCAGAGTGCGGGCAACGCACTCCACCTGTGGTTATTTTTGTTTATTGATAATTACTCTCAAACAAGGATATGATAGGATAGAATAGGGATAGCATATCATTTTTATCATGCGGGAGAGGAAAGCCGAGAATACAGCTTAACCATACGGCGAACCACGACATTTCGTGCAGATACCTGTTCCGAATCGGGGTGGAAGTTTTTTAGTATTATCGCATTTTTCCTGTGCATGGACCTGGTTGGTGGGGGAAGTCGTAAGTAGCACTTTCGTGAACCACCATGCACTGGCGAGGCGTCCAGCAGACCTCTCGCATATAATCATCATACCTGCGTCATGACAATCAGAGATGCGTAGCTCGAAGCGTATTCCCAACGCTTTACCGACTGAGCTAACCTGGCACCTGTTTGAAAGGTTTTGGGGAACGAATAAAACCAAAATTTATTGTAGGGCATATGCGCCAAGGAATTCTGGATATTGCAGAAAATATCATTTACAATGTACTGGGACCTCACAAAAGGTCAAATTTTTTCAATTTTCCCCCTATTTCACGTTAAAAGGCTTTTTGTCGATGATGCCATATCGCAAATTTCGGTTATTTTTGTCTTCTGTTCTATTATTTCAGATAATCCATATTCGACTGAGAAAGCCTACTGGGGAAGGCTTCTTGAGCAGAAAGTTTTCAAAATCAGATAAGCTTCAAGATCTCTTAAATTTTATTGTATCCGAAGGATTTTCTTTGAAATACTACAGAGTTATATCTGTGTGTCCACGGCGAGAGGTATTTTGATTATAAGAATCCTTTAGGGCTCTGACTGTGAGTTCAAAAATTGCCTTGACTGGTTTCTGCGTTTTGTAAAAGCGAGTGAAGAAATTCAAAAAGTGTATTGGGGTTTACAATAGCTCGATGGAAATACTATTCAATACAGTCTACAATGGGTGTTTAGTGCAGTTACTGCATTTGACCTATTAGTGATCGTTCCCTTTGGGTTCTGCTTTAAACCTCAGTTAGAGTGAAAATACTAATAAAAAACTAAAAGATTTTGCTTTTCGGTGCATCGTGATTCGCGCTTTTTGCAGCTTTTGCAACTATTTGAGTGGATTATCCCGAGGAAATCTCTATAAGGCCACTTATGAGAAAACAGGAAGTATTTTGGAAAAGTTATCCAATTAGGAAAAGTTATTACACGTGGGGTAGCGTGATGGGAATGGAAATCTTCCTGTTAAACCTATATTTTTATTTTCAGCTTTCAAATCTGAATCCAAAGAGACCACTGAACGCGTATGGACTGACACGAAAAGAAACATTGATTATTGAACAAAAATAAAAAAAAAAGACAAAAGGGAGAAAATAAAGAATAATATTTCAAAATTTGTTTCCATTGTGTTATTTGTGAGGTATCCCAATCCGAAAACTATCACGCTAAGGCACCGGTTTCTATCCGCCCCATACAGTCATCCTAAGATTTTTGGTTTTGGCTGGGTGCCCGGTTGGCTCAGTCGATAAAGGTGTTAGGAGTAGGCCCCGAGCTACGCACTAGAGTCTTGGTTCTTGCTGGAAGCCTCGCTGGCGCACCGTGGTTTATGTAAGCACTGCTAACAGCTTCCTCCACCAATCACGTCCATGCATAGAAAAAATGAGACACTAAGTTAACCCTAAAACCTTCACACCCGATTGGGAATTGGTATCTACACGAGAGGTCGTGGTTCGTCGGTTGAGCGGTATTCTTGACTTTCCTCTCCCGCAGGATAAAAAATGAAATCCTATCCTAACATGAATGTTGAACGAATATATATTTAAACCAAATTAAATATTGATTAAAAATACTGTTCGCGGCTTTCCTCTCCCGCAAGATAAAAATGGAATCCTACTGGTGCCGGTATCCCATTCTAACATGCATGTTAGACAAATATATATATATATATACATATCTATATATATATATATAAGCCAAATTATTGATTAAAAATACTATATATAATTAAACATACCCAATTTTAACTTATTTTATGCTTTATGAACGAGCGGGAGAAGGACAATCGCATCTCTTTGGAGATTAAATGCCATAAAATAACGAAGCATGCCTCGGGCATGATCTCGATGCCACACCACGCGATATTTTTCGTCTCGGAAAAATCCTGAATTACTGCGCAGCGAGCGAATCTTGCGACCTGTAGTTACGTTAACTTTTTGGAAGAGGTGTCGGCGTTGTTTCGTCAAGGACATGGCGAATCGTACGGTGAAAGATGCCGTTACTGTTAAGGGAACAAATCCTCAATATTTGGTCGAAAAAATCATTAGATCGAGAATCTATGACAGCAAATATTGGAAAGAAGAATGTTTTGCTCTCACAGGTCAGTAGGCAACATTAGCTAACTTATTAGTTTGCTGCTCGTACTTTACTAGTCTGGAATATATTTGAAGATTGGTAGCTTATAGTGTATTTACCAGTGGCCTTGAGTTTACGAAATGCGAAATATTGCCATATTCAGTATTGGCGTCTCATTAAGTTTAGTACCATATATATCCGATTATCATAAAAATTTCCCATGCTGAAAACGACTCATCCTCACCCGGGACACAATGCCAGATGCTCGCAGCATTGGCGTCCCCTAGTTAGTATGAGAATATTTTGCCAGTTTTGATGACATTCGGAAATACGGTACCGGTACTGAACTTCACTAGACCCCACTATTGTACCAAAATTCTTACTTTATTATATACTTCTAACTACCCAATCAGTAATTATTTTTCTTTCATATTGCCAGCCGAACTTCTCGTTGACAAAGCAATGGAGTTAAAATACATTGGTGGAGTTTATGGAGGAAATATCAAACCAACACCCTTCCTGTGTCTGATTTTAAAAATGCTTCAAATTCAACCAGATAAAGATATCATTGTCGAATTCATCAAGACTGAAGATTTCAAGTAAGTCGGGATTGATCTTGGTGTATTAAATTTAACAAAAAATTCTAAAATACTGTTGTATATATATTACCCTAGGTCTAATTCCTATTGCGAAAAAATATTTTTGGAGCATGATGCACAAAGGACTAGATGGTGCATTTCAATAGAGATTCCTACAAAATATGTTTTGTGTTTATGTTTTCTGAATCTGCTACGGTTCCCCTTCTTTTTTAATTTGACATTGAAAAAAATATATATCTAATGAGGATATGCACCTAAATTTTCTTCACTAATAAATAAGTTCGAGATATTTTGTGTAATTCGAAATATTGATAAACAAAATAATTTTTGTTACAGTTTGAACACATTATATAGCTTCATCATGAATATGCTCGTGATATTTATTGTTCTGTTTCTGTGACCGTTTCGAAGGTGTCTTTCACCCCTGTTATAAATGCTCATGATTATTAATACTTTCAGCTTATATTGTCTTCATTTTTAGATATGTCAGATGCCTTGGTGCTTTTTACATGAGAATCACTGGAACTTCACTTGATTGTTATAAATATCTGGAACCTTTATATAATGATTTCAGGAAGATTAAAAGGCAAGGCAGAGATGGAAGTATGTTTAGTTATTTTATGCTATAATTATAGTGCAATGCCTTTTATAAAATTGATCAATATCCAAGTTGGACTGGAGGAGTATGAAAATGGATTATAGCAATAGTCTAAATGAATTGCGCGACCAGGGGTGTCAGAATGTTGTTTTTATTCCGGTGCCTGGAACGTTTGTGCGATTTTTAGGTTAATAAAATGCTCTCAACACTGCTGTTTCATAGCAGTATTTTTTATAGCCGTTCCTTGGAGTAAAATCTGCCCTGGGTGATGGTAAAATAATTATCATTAAGGAATTTATTATTTTCAGATTTTGTGATCACACATATTGACGAATTTATTGACACACTTTTACGTGAGGATCGAGATTGCGATATTATATTACCCAGAATTCAGGTGAATATAATTACACCAGGGAGAGGGGTATTGTTTGATTTTCGCAATGTTTGTTTACAATGCGGTTAGAGTTTTCAAGGTTTTTGTAAACAATTTGTTTGGCATTTTAGATTTTTGTAAACAGCAAATATTGCATTTTAACTATATCGATTATCAGTATGAGGTAAAGATATCAACAATAAGTATATCAACAAAATTGAAAATTCAATTCCCCAAATTTCCTAAGGCCAGAATAAACTCATTTGGAATCGGGATTATTTCCATTGTATTTTGCCCTTAGTATATAAGAATTCCACTTCATTTTGCAAGTTTTTGTTTGTCATGACCAAAGCAAAACTGATTCGAATCTATTGTGCTTCGAGGCAATTCGGATAATCGATTTGAATCTCCCAACCCTACTTGCAATAAAGCAAGAAATACATTTTTAGAAGCGACATATTTTAGAAGAAAATGAGAAATTAGAAGTCAGAGTCTCTGCGTTGGACGATGATCTTGATGATTTAGGAGAATCCAGTGATGACGAGGCTCCACCATCGCCTGTGCCTGAGAGAAGAGAGATATTGAGAAGACATAGAAGTCCTTCGCCTGCTAGGTATGTTGTGTTCATCTTGAGGCCATAGTACTTGTGAAGTTTTCTAACAGATGCATTGCATTTCAAAACAAAAAAGGCAATACATGTCTGCATTGCTTTGTGTTTACTGTGCCTACATGGTTATGAAGTGCAAACGTACACAACAAAACAGCACTTTCCTTCAGCTCGCATAGCATACCATTCGGTTGTGTTTCAACATGTAGGGAAATACATATGCAGCATTGTGAAACACAGTGTTGAAATGAAACAAACCTAGAAGAAGAACACTTATTGTGGCCAAAGAGTTGTAGAATTTCATCTTTAAATAGAATTTCATTCCTTGAATATGCAAACCATGGATTGATATATTGTTCTAACCAAAGTAATTGTAAAGATTTTGTGAATTATTGAATTAAAGCTGAAAACCAAAAGCTTTCGTGCAGATACCAGCTCCAAGTTAGTGGTGGAAGTTTCTAAATCATTCATTGATTTTTTTCTGCGTACTATATCCCTTCTTTAGTGAGATGCCTTGCGCATTGGACGGTTATAGTCGAGCATTTCGAAGCATATCCTCAGATTCCGCTAACCTGGCATCGTGGACCAGTATTATATAATTCACTATTTTTTAGACATCGTCGAGATCATGACAGAATTAGAAGATCACCTTCACCAAGATATAGAAGATCTAGAAGTAGGTCACCAAGAAGAAGGCGGAGAAGGTAATTTACTTTTCTGTAAAATTCATAGTTAGCTACCGTCATTCTGACAGGAACTCAGCTACTCCTATATATGTATTGGAAATCCTTTTGGAAGATATTTGAACATTTCTTGCCCATGTCGCAGTGCAGTCATGATCAATGTAAAATTTCACATTGTACATTCATTGCAAAATGAATAAGTAAAATGAAACTGCTTTAAATCAGAATTTTAGAAAATCTTGACTAATCGGATAAGGATATCACGGATTAAAGGCAAGTACCAGAATGAGCCAACCGTTATATTGGCAAAGAGCTTCATGTAATACGGGAAACGTCCCCTATCAGCAAGCCTTCGATACAGAACTGAAACAGTATATTGATTGGTTTCTGTCTTGAACAATGGCAAACTAGATGCCACTTCATCTATCCCGTTGATGGCATATTTGCAATTTGTGATGACAGTTCTAAAGACTGCACCTATTAGCATAACCAAATAGTATAGTTCCCAAGAAAACAATTTATCAAGTACCAAACATCCCATCCACATATTGCATGTTGTGAAGCAGTATCACTACATTAATATCTTACTGATTATATTTGTATTTCAGTCGCAGTAGAACACCACCGCGGCGCCATCGGCACGACAGATCACGATCAAGGTCTCCACATAAATCATCTCATCACAAACATAAAGATGATGATCATAAGTAAGTTGCAAAATGTATGCATTTCTTGTTTGGCTTTCAAATGACTTTCTAAACCCTTGCAAAATTGTTAGGAAGTTATACAGTTACAATTTTGAAGTATTTATTTTACAGAAGAAAGATTTTGTGTTTTTTTGCTTATTTCCGGGCTTTTATACTATCTCTTTTATGTGATATTTTAAAACAAATTTCCAAGCCCAATGTTAGTTGAATTACTGTGAAATACATGAATCTTTTCCAAATCACAGAAATTATTCAAATCAAATTTGTTTTTGGATATAGATGTATTATTTTCTTCCTGTAGTAGGTAGTTCAGTCTAAGCAAACTGAAAGTAGTGCCTAAAAGGACTAACAGCCGCTCGAATGTCAAAGAGCTACTAAAGATAAAGTGACAGCACTTTAAGGGATAAACATCCCAAAAAGATCTCGACTACCATAGTTAAGTGCAATCTAATCTTTATTTCTATATTTCTCATAGGTCAAAGAAAAAGAGCAAGAAAAATAAGAAGGAAAAAAGGAAAGAGAAATCGGGAGAAGATTTAGAAATCCAGGAAGCAAACGAACTGAGGGCTAAATTAGGACTGAAGCCATTGAAATGAGAGTGATCAAAGTACTCCCACAATGGTGTGAGGCTTCGTAAAAACGTTTCGTTTCAGTACAAACAACCAAGCATTCGGGTTGTTGAACAATGACTTTGCATATAATCTGCGGTTTGATAGCGCAAAGATTTTTCTACAGTTTTTATGTGGAAACTGATATTCTTCTAATGTTCAAATTTATTTGAATGCTAAATTATTTGGACAGTGTTAAGCATGTTTTCCAAAATCCAATCATCATGATGTAACAGGGTCCACTCAACATTGGACGTATCGAACAGTATCATTCAATTTCTCTTTGTTGGAGGCGCCATCTGGAATGGCAGCTTTTTTTTGGGAAATGTTTTACCTTGTCTGGCACCCAATCAGAAATCTTATTTTGTTAAGTATGAACCACAGTTAGACCGCAGCTTGCTAGCGCATTCCACAATCACCCAAACCAGGTATTACTGAAATGTTCTTATATCGCATTGTTTCCATTATTAAGATGGCGGTTTCATCCTCTCATACCATCGTCGGACAAACTAGTGTTCTCATTCGGTTGACCTTAATAAAATTTAACAGGGTTTGTCAATTTCAGATGAATTAAATTTTCCAAATTAATGTAAAATTGTCAACTTATGAAAATATTACCAGAAATTCTCGTTTGAGTCTGACATATAGCTGTAGCATCTCAGCTTTAAACATCTATAAAGGCATCGCAGGTTGAAGATCTCGGCTTGCGATTCCGGCTCGCTTATCCTTAAGCATAACTGGAAAAGATCATACATTTCCATTAATTATAACCCAGTCGGTCTATAAGTGGCCGCTATTACGAGGCCTTGGACAGGGTGATCCACTCTCGTGTTTTATTCAACAAGATATTGAATCTCAACTTCAAACTTAAGGTAATAAATGTCTAAGTTATCTGTACATCAACAAGTTACTGTATCTTATTACCTTGACGATATTGTGATATTTTGTTCAAATCCTATCAAAGAAAAACGATAAGGGGTACCAGCTTAAGAAGTGGCTGTGAAAAAAAAGCCGCGGTTTCACTCGTGGGAAGATCATAATTTCCATAGCATCCCGATAATAGATTGTATAAGGTATATAACATGTTTTGTTTTTATATTTTTGGTGGATTTTTGGGTTGAATCGTGCTGTTTAATAGACCACTTCTACCGTCTTA
This sequence comes from Styela plicata, assembly GCA_963675895.2. Taxonomy (NCBI): domain Eukaryota; kingdom Metazoa; phylum Chordata; class Ascidiacea; order Stolidobranchia; family Styelidae; genus Styela; species Styela plicata. Next base: position 16,660,579 of record OZ023151.1, on the reverse strand, counting down.
TTTTTGTTGTCTATTTGCACAGGATTCAAGGTTCTGTCGCTCCATCATTGCGATAGGCAATTTTTTTACTGAAAAAGTCTAATGAATCTTTTGCTGACGTATTATTTTAGAATCGTATTCCAGCTGTATATTTGAACTATCGTTTTTTTAGGTATTTTTTACTTTTGATAAACATTAGACGGTGCATTCAGACGCTACACTTTTCATAAAAATTTACCCTGAGCAAGGCTAGAGGCAGTGCCTAATCAACCAGGATTCAACCAACAGCAAAGAGCTACTGAAAGATATGTATTACCACACGTCGCTGTTTTGTTGATAGTATTGGTGCCATTACTTCCTACCAGTGCATGCCAATTCTAGGTGCTACTTTAAACACAAAGATAGAGTTCCACTTTTATTATCCTACCGGAGAGTAAAGCCGAGGATATGGCTTTACCAGGTGGCAAACCACGGCTTCCCGGTCATGAGAAAATCAGTTCACATACATACTCTTGCAGGTTGGAGACTTTGAAAAAAAGCCCCCACATCCGTGTTGCTTTATATCTGGGTGGCTGGAGCTTTCCGACAGCTTACTCAAGGTTTGGTTTTGTGGGCATTGATGAATTTAAGTCAACAGAGAATGCGACTAAAAGCCGTGCCCCTGCAGCGTCAGAGATTGATTGATATTTTAGGACATCACCACATTTTTTTTTATCCTGTGGGAGAGGAAAGCTGAGAATACAGCTTACGCATGTGGCGAACCACGACCTATGGTGCAGATACCAGTTCTGAATTGGGGTGAGATTTTTCTTGTGCATGAACCTACTTGGTAGAAGTGCTTAAGTGAACCACCATGCACTGGCTATTCTCAACGCTTTACCAAACAAGCTAACCAGGCCATCTTTGGTCAGCCTTTTCATGTGCATTAACAATGGTAGAGGAAGGCGTAAATATTGTTTAAGTGATCCACCGTGCATCCGTTCAGCACACCTATCGCGCATAATCATCTAATACAGGGTATCAACCCAGGACCATCAAAGATACATATTCTCCAACATTTTCAAGTTGACTACAATCTTTGTGATTTGAAGAACTTTCCGCAGGTTTCAATAGAAGTCCACTAACGAGTTCATATTTTGTTCTTAGGACACACTTCCTTAGGTTGCTTGAACCACCAAATATAACAAATAGTAAACAGCAAAAATTCTATTGTTCAGTTTATTAAAATAAGACAAAGAAAAAAGGCAGAGGAAAGGGTTCATGTAAAAGTAGACTGTCACCCATAACATTCCCATTACCCAGTCTTCATTTCTCAAACAATTTGTACAACCAAGATGTTAAAAAGTTACATCATTACTGTATTTATTTTCCAGCTCATTAGCAAAGCTAAACACACAGACTCATTTTTACCTGTTTTCATGGTTTCAAAGCCTTTAGTGGTCTGTTCTGAAAACCCAATAAAAATGGGAAGGTTTTATAATATAAAAGAAGACATGCTTCTAAAAAGTCCCTTTAGGAGATATCCACTGCTGGCAGTGTTCTGAGGAACTATGTAATCGTTCAGGAACGGTTCAATTTATTTCTTAAAATGTCTCTTTCTGTGGAGATGGGCTAATGTTCTACTGACTAATCAATCGCTGCTTATTCAATTGTCATATCAGCTTACAAGTACAAGCTAGCAGCGAATACAATGTCTCTCTTTATTTTCGTTATTCCTTCGGCAAACTTATTTTCAAGTTGTGTGTTACCGATCGCTTTTGCTGCATGACACATTTCTCTCAGTAGTTCTTCTAATCTTCTCATACAACGAATTATGCTTCCTAGAAATAAAATTAATAATGAGCATGGATAGGTGGTTTTCTGCAGGTTGAAACAGGTAATGAGCCTTAATCCCCTGACTTGGATAGCTGCTAAAAATCAATGGGGCCTTGTGCTAGGAAGTTGTGAGCAGGCTTATATTCAGAGGTGCCCGGTTAGCTCAATCGGTAAAGCATTGGGAATACACTTCGAGCTACGCATCTTTGATCGTCATGACGCAGGTTTGAATCCCTTGAGGGATAATCATTATATGCGAAGAGGTCTGCTGGACGCCTCGCTGGTGCACGGTGGTTCACATAAGTGCCGCTTACGGCTTCCAACCAGGTCCATGCACAGAAAAAATGAGAAATACGATAATCAAACACCTTCACCCCGACTGGCATCTGCACAAGAGGTCGTGGTTCGCTATATGGTTAAGCTGTATTCTCGGCTTTCCTCTCCCGCAGGTTAAAAATGATATCCTATCGTATTTTGATTCAATCAAATATAGATGGTTTTGATATTCAAGCTGTATCGGTCATCAAAGAGTAGAAACTAAACTAGAGAGCTCTCATATCCAACAACAGCAGATGTTTTCCGCTTAAAATAGCTATAGTACCTTCAAGTTATCAAGTACATCGGGGTTCTGAGACCTTACTCTGACCAAAAAATGATGCTACCAACCTTCAAAGGTATCAGTCATCTGACATATTTGTCCGAAATTAGCTCCGTTGCACCATGAATGTACGACATCCATCAAAGTCCATTTGAACGATTCAACATATTCTTCCTCATCTATAGTCATTTTAGCTTCCATTGATACCTGAGAATTGTTCAGAACGTTAGAATTTAATTTATTGAAATTCTCTACATGCATGCAAGGTCACGAAAAAGTGCTTCAAAGAAACCCACTAATGTCCACTCATGTTTTAAAGATCTACATCAGAATGTAGTAACAGCAACTGCCCTTGAAATATTTGGGCTTTATAATAAATTGTATCTAACACATTTTAGTTTTGTTTTTTAGTTGTTACGTTTCACCGCTTACGCCATGTAGTAAATACTTCAGCATAATTCTAAAATCATAGTTTATTGAAAGAAAAAACACCTTCGCAATCCTCCTTGCTGCTTCATGCATTTTTCTCAATGGTCCAGCCAACTCTTCAGAAAGTTTTGGAACATCTTTGGCCTGCAAGTGAAGCATTGTTATATTGGTGAAACCATTACACGGGATGAGAAACGAGGAGATGAAAAAGATAATTGAAAATAAAATGATCTGAACTAGCGGTGCTGACGGTTTTAAAGCTCTTTTGTCTATTCATGAAAATGACCCAACTAATTCGGACACCCATGGAAAAATAAAATTCTGCCATCTAGCACCCACCTTTTCTTCAAATATAAAACAGCTAAGTAAAGCACAGCATTGTTGAACGGATAAATTATTGAAAACTCCGTTGAATATTAATTCTGTCAATAACAATTCATCTCCGGAACTTATTTCACAAGCAACACGACCTGTAATACAAAAAATAATATTATTTAAGCATGTGCCCGGCTAGCTCAATCAGTAAAGCGTTGGGAATAAGCTTCGAGCTACGCATATTTGACTATCCTGATATAGGAATCCTGTGAGAGATGACTATATGCTAGAGACTTGCTGGTTCACGCAAGCAATGGTTACAGCTTCCTCTACCGAACATGTAACTGTACGAGAGGTTGTAGTTCACCATATGGTAGCTGTGCTGTGGTAGTTGTGTTCCCGGTTTTACTCTACCACAGGATAAAAACGAAATAATACCTTATCTGTCAACCCTAGGCAATCAAAACATTGCTAGTTGGTTCCTTTTAGGTACTGCTTCAGGCTTTGCTTGAGCTAACTTTAATAAAAAAAAAATAACAACTAACCTTTAGTTTCAATAACATCAGCCATGGTAGCATATCCCAATCTTCTTAAAACTCTCTTCCTACATTTCAATTCATCCATTTGTAATATTGTTCTTGCTTTCTTCAATTCTCTCTTCGCATCTTTGATATCATTAGCAATCTGTTACAGAGATTTATTATTATGAAATGAAAAAATATGAGATTTCCAAATCTGGATATCAAATCTTTATCTCACAAGTAGAGTAAGGACCATTATAAGAGAGCCATTTAAATGTTTTCAATATGTTTTGTGACAGTAGTAATATGAATAAGAAATACAATATGACTAGTGCAGTATAAACACTAGCCTTGTCACTAGAGGCGATCAGGAGCCATCATTGAACACAATACATTTGAAAGCATAAATTCTTTGAACTGTCTGTATTATTATGACCTATTCATTTTGTTCAAATCAAAGAGACAATATCTGGCAGAAACAAGAGTTAATAGCTTTCAGGGCAAATAACCAAAAATTACATAAAAATACAAAATTTGCATCTGCGTAAAACTAGCCAAGTAGGCATCCACGTACACATGGTCTATCAGTATCATGCATCTGTCAAACAAACTGACAAACTAAGACAGAAAGAAAGGTAATCTACTGGTACATAAATGTGGTTTCTAAAATTTGACCCTCTATACATTGACTGCTTCAACTTGCATATTATCAAATAATGACTAATAGTATATGTTGAGATATATGCCACAACAGAGTACTTATAATTAAAGTATGATTCCTAGCTTGGCTGTGACTTATCAGCGTCATTCTATACTGTGGTTGGACACAAAAATAAATCAAGTTACCTTTGTCTTCTCTTCACATTGTTTATAAATCTTTTTCAAATGTTTATGTTCATGTAGAGGATGTTGGTACATTCTATGTTCAAATGCTTCTACTTTCTTCACAATCGATCTCAATCTTTCATCTTTTATTCCTAAATCTTCAACTGGGTCTAGGAGAGGAATTCCGTCAGGAAATCGTTTTTGAACTTCCTAAATATGAAGAATTTACGGCATTATAATTTACACTGTAGAGTGATGTGCATGATTGTACGAAACATACAATGGTCAAACTGGAGCTCAATTTTTTATATGTTATATGTGCGACTGGGTAGCATACCAGTGACATGGTGAATACTGGTATTGAAATACGTCAAATACTGTACTGCCTTGATCCTCGCAATGCCAGTTTGTGGTTATAGAGAGATTTCACGGCATATGGCCTCAAACAGACAATGCAATATCACAAAACGCACAAACAAAAAGCATCAAATATTTCTCTGTGGGCTGATTCTAAATTAGAATTATTGATAAAGTTCCATAATTAATAGGCCGAAATTGATGATACGAACAATGTTTTTGATATATTACACAACCATATGCATATCAATATGAGCAAGGTAGAGCATTTTAATAAAAACCAAACAAAAATGTATGCAAACCTGTAACGATCTCAACAATGATTGTCTGTTGTCAGGAGGTCTTAAATCCTTAGGTAGATACAATCTTATACTACTGATTGATTTAATCAAATGCAACATGAATGGTATCACTGCCATCTCACTCTTCTCTGATCCCTGATGTCCTGCTGGTCTTGGTGATCTGTAGAAACATAATGTATGTTAAACTAGTTTGACTCATCAGTTTTAGGTGCAATGTTTTCAGCTCCGTGAGCAGTGTTGGTAAAGCATTTTGAGAGCCTATTATGGCTTGCTAGGAGTGAAATCAATATAAAAAATTTCTTCACCAATCAATGCCGTATGTAATACCTTGGATAGACTGGACCAAACCAGAAAGGTCAAAATCCGACCTAGTTCGCCTGTGGCCACTCAAATGGTGGTATATGCGGTAGGTGATTTCACCATACCCAGGGCAGATACTGTCCACTGCACTTTATTATAGCGAGTCAGTTTACTCAGGAATGTTTTCCGTTCAGGGCGCAGTTGCTGGTGCTGCATTTTGTAATAACTATTTGCAATATTAGTGGTTTTTGTTGAATGTTTTTTGTGCCCTGCCACTGGCCTTGCTCTAAGTGAATTTCAATGAAAAAACCTGCATTTGTCATTCAAGCCAGCATGTGAAAATCAATAATTTTAGTGAAGATCGGCTAAGCCAGATTGCTCAATACCTTCCAACAAACACCAACAATGCATTTCGTGTGGACTTTTTTCAAGGTGATCCACTCAAAGGAGTGACTATGAATATAACTTAGCCATGGAGTGCACAAGACATAGTATTGGTAATCCTGTTTGTACTCTCAGGTATGGGCCCAGGAAGTTGTCAAAATCTTCAATAGGAGATTCTTGTATAAATTCTTCAAAATTACATATTTTTAATATTCTTACTTGGAATCTTTATTTCTTATACTTTCTGAAGAAACATTGACAAGAATATCAACAACAAATTTTTGTTCTTGTTCCTCCCCATCTTGTGACTTCGGTTTGGGTGCTTTCTGAAAATTCACGATCACTCCCCAGCCGAACTCATCTGAACCATTGTTGACCTGGAACAAAATATGTATGTTTATTCAGTGCCGTATTTTGAACCTTGAAAAGGGGGCACCAAATTTTTAAAATTTTCTGTGGTCAAATTATAGAGTTCCTATTGTATTTCATGTGAAAACAGCTACAAAATTGCGCCGAAGGCACAAAAAATTGGCCGATGAATATTCTCCACAATCACTGCATATTGAAGCCACACAAAAAATATTGGGATTTCCTACATTTTAAAACATTTAAAAGACCATTCAGGGATTTTTTCAGTTAAGACCATGCCCTCCTAAATACGCTATTATTTTTATTTTTATTAAAATATAACCCCCCATCGATATACAATAACAAGAGAAATCGGTTTAAGACAGGCCATACGTAAAAGACCAATAGTTGGATAAACACACAGAAATGTGCGCAAGCCCGCTACTAATTCAAAACAAAGGAAATAAAAAGGTAATGAAGTGGTGAAAAATACACAAATTAACAAATTTTTGATAAATTGTACCATATGTGAAGAAGAATGTTATGACCAGAAATTTCAAATAGGCGTGGAGACACTCATGTATTTAGATTAAACATTAGCTAAAACTCAATAGTTTCAAGATCAATGGAATTAAAATTCGAGAAATAAGCAATCAAATGTGCACCTGCAAAATCATAAACATGTAAGCTTAGGCTATAAATATATACATGTTTTTGAAAACCGGTTGCCTGGAAACATTGTTGCCAAACAACAAGGTGATTTCCATCGAGCCAGCAAAATCAATAAAAGAAAATTTTATAAACAAGCAATGGTAGGCGCTATCAATCATTTTGCTAATAATAAAAAATTGGCAAATGAAATTGACATTGAATATTAAAAATACAAATAAATTAGTCTTGTTATTAAAAATTTTATCGTGTCAAGCATGAACCTCAGATGGATCGTGACGTGTCAGCACGATCCATCAGTGGCGCATATTCGATATATTCCATCAAAATAGTTCTCACGGATACCATAATCCCGCCACCAAGGCATTGTTATCTAACAATGATATTGTCCGATGTTTTATCAACACAGTCAAGCCACCAAATTTGAGAGTTAGCATTACCTAATCCTATTGTCATGTAGTGTAGTGCCATAGGTATGATCATACATTAATTATTTTCATAAAAAATAGACAACAATTTGGAAATTTTTTCTTAATTACAATTTTTTTATAAATTATACAAAAAAGAATAATATACAGAGGGAGGGGAAGGTGGGAGTGAATTAAAACAGCAGTCTGTACACAATATTATTTTGTGCATCGGCATTTAGGTTACCTAGAGCAAACCCTTATACCAGGTGCCACTTAGATACATGAAGTTATGTTGGTGTTTTTAAATATGCACGATGGTTTGACAGACTCTGTATCAAAGTTATTACACATCACATTGAGCCTTGACCAGGAAATCTCTAACTACATATTTTCTTTCTTATTTATTTCTGTAAAACTAAAATTTTATGCTATATCTCAAGTGCGCAATGGGTGTGTTGCCAAGAACATTTAAGACCTGTATGTACGGGTTTTAGAGTTGTCCCAACGTGTTTCCTGCGTGTCTTAAGTGGTGACTAAAAGGAAACAAAAAAGTGTTAATGTTTTATGCAAACATTTATAAAAAAACCTACCATTTTGGCAATCAGAAATTTTAAAACACAATAAAATATGCTAAATTTTGAAAATAATTTCAACAAAATTCAAATTGAACTCGATATATTCTGATATATTTGATTACTAACTTATTCGAATCAGTTCTGATACATTTTGGATAGCCCTTTTTCTCTCCCATAAAGAGCTTTCACTTCATTAAAAAAAAAACAGAATTTGTTAAGGGATTGAGCAATTCATTTGGTTTGTGTTTGATGAGAAACTCAAACTTCTCAACTCCCTATATTTAGGAAACTTTTTTCTGCTACTATCTCTGTTACTCAATAAGTCATCGCCTATATTGGGCAAGAGTGATCCATTTAAATGAGTAAAAGCAAAATATACATTTTGAACAACAGACAACCAAGGATCCATTCAAATGAGTAAAAGCAAAATATACATTTTGAACAACAGACAACCAAGGATCTAACACAAGCCACCAGTGATGACAGACAAACAGTGATGTTTCTGAAGATTTGAAGTAAATCAACTGGGATGATGATGAGATAGATAGAGAAGATTGCGATGAAGATGATGAGAATACAAGGAGAGAGATGAAACAAGGTTCAGAAATTAATATTGCTTATCGGGAAAACTTCAGGAATATTCTATATATATACAGGAATATTCAGATTATGAAACCCATTGGAATGTTTCCTGGATCCTATTGATAAAAACAGGATGGCAGAAGCTTGTTTATTCTAGATTGAGAAATACATCAAATTCATATTACATGTTGAAAGTTGCAAGTCCTTTAAAATTAGCGTTTTAATTGTTTTTGACGTTTAATCGGAGTAAACGACATTCCACCACTTGTTGTCTCAAACCAATGGATTTATATTCAACATGAAATGACATGTCAAAACTCCATCAAAAAATTCTGGGCCGCAGGTAAAGCCTTGTCAGCACGATTCATCAGTGGCACATACTAATAGTTCTTACTACACCTTACCCTATACCATAATCACGTCACTAAGGCATTGTTATTTAACAATAATGTTGTTTAATATTTCATCAGCACCGTAGAGACATGAAATTCGAGAGCATTTCCTCATTCTATTGTCATTCCGTTGAATACGTAATCGAATGTATGTATGTCGAATATATATCGGGGGAGGGAAGGGTGTGTCGTTTGAATTAAAACACAGTTCTGTTCACAATATCATCATCAATAGAACGAACTGTTAAACTTGCTCTTACTCAGATACATAGAGTTTTGACAGAATTTTAAAAATACACAATGCTTTGGCATTGTAAATATTTCTTTATTGTTCATTTCTGTAAAGCAAAAATTTCGTGTTATGTCTAAGTGTGCAATGGGTGTGTTGCCAAGAATATTTATGCTTTGTAGGTACAGACTTTAGAATCGCCCTAACATATTTCTGGTGTGTTTTAAGGAGGCAACAAAAAGAAAACAAAAAAGTGATAGGTAGATGGTTTTACCATCGCCCTGGGTAGATACCACTCACTGCACTTTACCAAGGTAGTTTTGTTCTGTATGGAATGTTTATGTTATGGGATCTTATGGTTAAAATACAAGCTCAGCTGCAATTTAGAAGTTTTGAATGAAATTTTACAAGACTAGTTATATCTTAGTGCATAAATGCAGCAAACCTTGTGAACAGAATAAGTTGGTGTGCGATTTCAACGTGCATAATGCAATTTTTCAGCAAATTTGTAAGATTTTGTGTAGAGTGTTAACTGGCTTACCGTTCCTGATCAAACTTGTATATGTGTATGAGTCACTGACGGAACATGCCTCTGCAACGTGGTCCATCTGTGACCCATAGGTGCACGAAATTATTTTTACAGTATCGTGCATCCTTGATGTTCAAAATACAAAGTCTTGATTTGTAGTCCAATCAAAAAATTCGAGCTAAAGCATACTTTGTTAGGAATGAGTCAATAACAGTACTCACTGCCGAGGTGCGGACGTTTGCGACACATGCTTGACATAATAAAAATTCCCGAATGGGATTGCACTTTGATTGCCTAGCTAAGGGCTGGTCCATCTGTGGCTCATGCTTAATAAAATGATACTTCTGGTTGAGATATAGAAAAGGGACAACAATACGAAAAAGACCCCATTCAAGTCACGCTTTTAAACATTAAAAGACAGAAGATTTGAGTACACATTATTTTGAAAAGGTACGAGTATCAGACGGCAATAATAACATGAGAACAGATGCTTTTCAAAAGAGAAAGGGAATGAAAAGATCCTACTAAGATATATTATTGTCAAGTGTGGATCAATGACAAATAGTGACATTATTGCACAGTTCATCTATGGTTCATACTTGATAAAAACGAGGACTGAAACAAGGCACAAAAAGATAAATAGGCGTGTGTGGGTCAGGGTACATACAAGCATCCAAGGATCGTATTGTTATATATATAATAAAATAAAGAATGACATAAACATTAGAGAATTGTCAGGGAAAAATACAAGTGAAACTCAGCTGTACTGGGTTTATTTAAAGTAAGAGTACTCAAATTTAAACTTTGTTTCTGTGAGTGGATTCGCTTTAGAGGTATAGCAGTTCAGTTACATTGCTGTATTTATATTACTATCATGGATACTAGTTGTCTACAGTAGATAAGTAGGTAGGATTTCATTTTTATCCTGTAGAAATGAAAGCTGAGTATACGACGAACCACGCCTTCCCTGCAGATTTTATTTAAAACCAGGCCTATTAATACTAGGATTCTTTTAACTTAATGTGTCTGGATGTGGATTAGCTTTAGAATGATTGCAGCTCACGCACACTGTTACATCTATAACACTACTATTAGGACAAATACCTTTTAACTGAGCAAATATATTGGTTTAAGTTTCAGGATTTTTTTTCTGAATTTCAGTCTAGTGGATCGACATTACTGTGTGTATGATTTTGGTAAAATTTGAAATAAAATTTACTCAGCTTATTCATACAAAGTAAAAGTCACTACAGAAGATTATTGCATCATTAGATGTATTGTTACCCTTAGTATATCAGCAAAATCTAATATTTAAAATCTTTCTTCAAAAGAAATAAGTCCAACTAGAAGCCTTAATACTTCAGTGGCATTTGATATATTCATCACACCACCCTATATCAATTCATCAATGCATTCAGAACACCACTAATTGGACTGGTGGTTAGCATTCCAAGATATCTAAAACTTTTATAACTTAATCAATATATACTACATAGTAAAGTTTCACACTAAGACGCTTGTTTAACAAGCTTGTATGCGTCATGGATTTCAAAGGGGGCATGAATGATGAAACAATCCAATGCACTAATTTGTTCACCGTGGCTCCTGGAGGAACTATGAATGTAACATTAAAACAAGGAGATAATGTTTCCAACTTGTTCAAAAAAATGGGATTGCAAGAAAATTATTTAGGTAAGTAAATAAGCTCTGAAGAACGTATACCATAAATATACCAGGAAAACAAAGATAGTGAGACCAACTCTACATAATGGAAACATTGGATTGCAAGGTTGATTCGATTTCATACCACAATATTTAAATATTTTTGCTTTGGTATCATTCAAAATGATTTAACAATACCTTTGAAGTTAGATGCATAAGTGTAATGTTTCAAAAGTAGGAATGCTTAGGAATTTTTATTTTTGCTTTCATCCAATTTTGCTCTAAGCAAGGCTGGAAGTAGTTCCTAGAATTAGCCAACTAGCCACTCGCTAGTTGGTAGTACACTACGCTAGTAAGGTAGTACTAGCAACTGCATTCTAAGCAAAAAATAAGCCAAATACAACTGAACAGTCAACTGTAGTACGTCGTATAGGGAATATTACAAACCATCTACTACATTTTAGGTTTCATTTAGTCACTCTTAGCTAAAGCTGAAAATATGTTGAGGCTATTCAATGGGAGCGATGGCCTAGTGGTTAAATAGGTTGGCATCGCAGGTTGAAAATCTCGGGTTCGAGGCTGAGCGGAACAGGAGAAGATTCATATCTTTCCAACAATTGTAACCCTGCCCGTCTATAAGTGGCCGCTATCACAGGGCCTTGGAGAGGGTGGTCCACTCTTAAGAAGTGGCTATAAAAATATACCACACTCGATACTATGATAAGTGTTTACTTCGTATCATACCCTGCCCAATTGGGAAAAGTTTTGCAAAAACACCTTTTGTGAGTTGCTGATGGATTGTGTTGATAAGACATGGTTCATCTGCGGCTCATGCTGAACAAAATAAAATTTTTGATTGGTTGTACAAGTTCAAAATGGAAAAGTATCGGAATAGTAATAGATATAATCACAAAACCATTTAGAATAATTGATAAACTGAAAAACTTGCAGATTACCAGTATATGATCCAAATTTGTTTTTGCTTAGAAATGAATATTCTGATAGATGTGATTACTAAATTAATTGAGTCAGCTCTAATACATATCAGACGTTAGACCCTTTTTCCATACAGAACTAATTTCACCGTATCACTAAAAAATGTCTCTGTTAAGTACCGGAATTGGGTAAGGGATTGAGCAAATGATTGGGTCAATATTTCAAGAAAAATCCTTTCTCAATGCCATGTTTGAGAAGTCTATTTTCTGCTACTATCTATCTTTGTTAGAGAATGAGATTCTGGGGTATTGTTTAGTAAATAGTAAAGCTTTCTTCCTTGTTTTCTTTTAATTTCGAATTCGTCTGTGGCCGTTGCCATAAGGATACTTCAATGAGATAGTATCAAAGTCAAGAACAGAAATAACACAATCTTTACAAATATATTTGTGAGCTTTCATTAGGTCAATACCTTACTTCTTCACACAAATCAACATAGGGTTTTAGGGTTATTCATTCAGATGATTTAAAGCAAAATATACTTTTTCAACAACAGACCACCAAGGATCCGACACAAGCTCCATTACTAGTGATAAAGACAGCGATGTTTCTGAAGATTTGAAGAAAACAAGCTTAGATGATGAGATAGATGGAGAAGATTGCAATGAAAATGATGAGAATAGAATGAGAGAAATGAAACAAGGTATAAAAATGAATACTGCTCATTGAGAAGAGTTCTCCATGAACATTCAGAATATGAAACCCAATGGAATGTTTTTTGATAAATACAGTTTCAAGTCTTGTCTGAACCAAGTTACGTTGGGAGATGGCAGAATGTTTTTCTTTTACTTTATGGTGTCTGGCGCTCTAAAATTCAGGTTATTCTGGTACTCCAAAAACTGTACAGATGGATGTCATCAAATGGCGCTTGTAAGTATTTTTTATAGCCACCCTTTTGAGTAGATCACCCAGACCAAGACTCCAAACCCCCGGCCACTTATAGACAGAAGGATATGACTGTTCGGATTCGACTTGGCCTATCCAAGTTATTTTCAACCTGCTATGTCAATACTAAATGACATTCCACCCTGCTGTCTCTGACCAATGTTTATGCTAAAGATGATATACTAATGTTACATCAGAAATTTCATCTTGCCATGATAGGGCTCAAAAAAAGCAGGCCTAAACGATACATCCAAACTCCGAAAATAAAAAAAAACTTTATAAAATGACTCTGTATACTAGTAAATGCGATTTACGAGAACATTGCAACAAAGAAACCGGCAACTGTGGCTTTTATTCAAATCGTCCCATCCTTGGTCAATGAACTAAAAAAATGCATTCTACAGGTCTGAAAGCAATCGCAGACATACAACTATCAAGTACAAGCCAGTTGGAAACTCTTATTTTTATTCTCAAGCAATATGTGAAAATGGGAGAAGAAACAGAATATATCGAAACGAGGCAGAAGATAAACATAATAACCGGTAGAATTACAGACATAAGCAATATCTTACAATTGGCAGCTCAGTACTTTAAAACTGGAAAGGAATTTGAAATGATCCTGACTTGTTCGCAGGTGGGTGACCAATATTACCAAAGCTAAGCTACTAATCCCTGATAGTCCTGATGAAAGTATAAATTGTGTATGCGAGAAGTCTACCTTCACTCTCGATTCAGAACTCGTGTCTGCATGAAAGTTTGTGGTTTGTTAAATGATTAAACCCCATTCTAGACTTTCCTCTCTCGCGAGTTAAAAAATAAAATCGTATTTTATTCTCTACCCCTTCACTGCGGAAGTTCCACAGTGTCACAAACAATTTTATGCAAGAAGTTTTCCACAAACTTCTGTCATTTGTAATTCATTACTGCCATCATACCGCTTTCAAAATCCTGTGGATTTGCATTCTTAACTCTAGATAATAAGTGTCTAGTTTCTGCCTTCATGTAGCTCTTTACACAACAGTGGTTTTGGGTGACTCTTTATCATTGAATATCTCTTAAAACCTCGCTCTAGGCGAAGTCAGATAAAAAAAACTATATGCTCTTATTGGCTGTTACATGAGATGCAAAATCAGGTACCCACTGGTATTAGCATCTTTCACCAACCATGTCCTAATTTTGAATATCAAGATAGGTTAAATAAAAATGTTCAGTTTAGACTTGGCACAGGTTCGCTATATTAAGATGAAGCTGCATTCCCATTTTTCCTAAATATTTTTCTTATTATTATATACAAGAATTAAATTATTTTCATTTCATACAGGCCGTGAGCTGGTACAAGCAACAAGCAATGAACGGTAACGACCCACAAACTTGCATTAAACAAATGGTTGAAGAATGCATGTCACACTCATTAGATGCGTCGAAACAAATGTTTGAAGAAACAGACGAAGAAAGCAAACCGTTACGCGACCTCGTTCCCTCAATGATGTACGAAATGCTATTCGATGTAAAAGACATTACTGAAGGAGTCAGTGAAGCGTATAAAGTTGGCATGACAACACTAGCAGCGTATTACATCGCATGCATGCATTTCTTTTTACAAGAATGGGCGGAAATGTTCGAAATATGCAACGGAGCCATAATCGAAATGAAAAGCATATGCAGAGAAAATGCGAAGAAATGCCTTGCATTTGGTGATGTACTTTTTATGGCAGCAATGGCAAAATATAGACTCCGTGATTATAGACAGGCAGAGTTGTTATTTCGTGAAACAATTGAAGTGTTTGAAGCAGAAGGAAACATAAATAATAATGCAGAAAGAGAGAGAAATGTTAGACTTGTGAATCAGTGGTTAACACTGGTGTTATCATAATAGGATGGAATGAGATATCATTTTAATCCTGCGGGAGAGGAAAGCTTAATCATGCGGTGAACCACGACCTCTTGTGCACATACCAGTTTGGCTTATCGTATTTTTCTCGTGTGTGAACCTGGCTGGTGGAAAAAGCCGTAAGCAGTGCGAACGTGAAACACTGTGCACCGGCGAGTTGTCCAGCAGACCTCTCGCACATAACGATCCTCACTCATGGAATATGAACTTGCATCAAGACAATCAGAGATGCGTAGCTCGAGGTATATTCTCAACGCTTTACCCATTGAGCTAACTGGGCCCATCAAAATATTATTAAAAATATCAAAAAAATTAAATGTCAAAATATTATCTTTCAAAGTTTTTATTATGTCAAGCATGGGTCAAAGATAAACTGCATCATTAACCTGGTGCCCTGTTAGATCAATCGGTAAAGCGTTGGGAATACGCATCTCTGATCGTAATGATGCAGGTTCGAACCTTGTGAAGGATGATGATTATACGCGAGAGGTCTGCTGGACACTTTGCCGGTGGTTCACGTAAGCGGTGCTTACGGCTTCTTCCACCAGCTAGGGCCATGCGCAGGAAAAATCAGAAATACGATAATCCAAAAACTTCGAATCGGAAATGGTATCTGCACGTGAGGTCGTGGTTCGCCATGTGGTTAAGCTGTATACCCGGCTTTCCTCTCCCACAGGATAAAAATGATATCTTATTTTATGGGCTAGTAAGCCCTACTTGACAACATAGTGGGCCAAGATTTGAAAAAAAAACGTTACGATGTCACAATGATATTTACTGCAAACTTTAAAATAGTGGTTTAGCTATCATAGCCATCTTATAATTTTCTTTTAAAACTTTATTGCTTTATTTGTGGAAAAAAATAAAAATGATTAAATTAGCAATTACATTTTTTTTTCTGTATTTTGACACCTCAGCCCCACACAAAAAATAAAAGAGGTATGTCGGTACATAATTTGACATCTGCGGATAGATCTTGCTATCCTCACCAATAATTTTGGCAACTGCGAAGCTTTTTTGCTTCATCGGAAATGTGTGAAAGCCTGCACTATGACAGTCACTCATAAAGTGTTTGCTGGAAGCACAAAATCTTGGCTAACTGTTTATCCATCATTTGATTTACATCAGAGCATTTTTAAAATATTGCATGCATAAATATATATGTCTATAACTTCCACAAAGATATAAAAATACATTTTTATATATTTTTGTTTCTAAGTAGTAAACATGGTGATTTTACTAAAGGCCTAATTCCTTTCCGTCATATTTTATTTTTATTACAAACCAAAATTCTGAAAGATTCATTTTTTGCAACTATGAACATCTCTTATTGTTCAATATATTAAAGAATTTAAAAACAATAAATGGTTTTCATCTATCATCTGCTTTCGAATTTAAAGAAAGTGAGTTTCTTAATATGGTATTTTTTTGACAAATTCACCACACAAATATATTTTTTTTTTCTTGAGAGTATCATGTTTTTAATATGCTATATGAGCTCTAGACTGAAGCTAACAGTGAGTGATAGAGATATAGCTAGTCCGGGGCAGATAGCACTTACTATAGAAGACCACAGGGAATCTGTTTATTGCTTGGGATGTAGTTGGAGGCATTTCATTCAGCTTGGTATTCATGATTGCATCAGTGATCCATGGTATTTCAGTGGGCACGACGCGTGGGTGGTTAAACATGTTGGCATCGCAGGTTGAAGATCTCGGGTTCGAGCCCCGGCGAGTCCGGTTCGCTTATCAATGTTCACTATTCAACCCAAGGTGTAATACCTTGGGTAGGCTAAGTCGAACAGGAAAAGATCATATTTTTCCAGTAACTGTAACCCTGTCCATCTATAAGTGGCCCTGTTAAAGGGGCCTTGGACAGGGTGATACACTACAAGAAGTGGCTATAAAACACAAAAAATGGCATATTGTTTTTTTACTTTAAGAAGCACCAAGAGGAAAAACGATGTGTTTGATTTTGTACCGGCTTAGCAGATACCACTCCCTGGTTTTTATTATAGTGGTTCAATTTTGGGATATTTCCATATAGAGTGCAGTTTCTGGTACTACACTTTGTAATAGGTTTTTACCATACTCTGCCAACCATATCTGTCATAAGTATAAAGTCTGTCCCATCCTAGGAACTGTAGGTCGTCTTCCCTATACATACTATTTTAGACTTTTTTTTCTCTGCATAAGAATGGAATCGTACTCTATTCAAGAAGTTTTGAGTTCACTGACTATGTTATGCTACCTCGTAAACAAATTACTGAATAGTCTGGAATTTATACCAGAGTATTGTAATCTATCAGTGCCCTTCATAAAAAAAAATACTTTTCTCTCGCTACTTCATATTAAGGTAACACCATCGCTTTGGCATTTTAAAAAAAGGTCTAGTGTATTCAATATTGAATATTCAAATCAAGTTGGGCGTGACCGCCTTCTAACGAGCAATCTATTTGTATCAAACTCAGGGTACAATAACTACAGCACTAGAAAGCTGGTATTTTTTCAACAATAGTGACCCTGATCATACGTG
The DNA here is from genome assembly GCA_963675895.2 of Styela plicata. Classification (NCBI taxonomy): domain Eukaryota; kingdom Metazoa; phylum Chordata; class Ascidiacea; order Stolidobranchia; family Styelidae; genus Styela; species Styela plicata. The sequence goes on along the minus strand of OZ023151.1, from coordinate 16,643,054 downwards.
GACAATAGTGAGGACCCTCTTTAAGGGTGTACCATGAAAAAGTGATTGTAAAAAAAAATAATCGAATCTTAAGTATCCAGACCAACAGACAGAATGTCAGGTACTCAGGCACCCGAAGAAAAAAGCTGCCATCAGAAGAAAATTTATTAAATGCACAATATTACCTCATATATATGCGGTTTGCAAATTAAAATGTCTCATTTTGAGTGTCTGGTAATATGCAGAAAAAGTGTCAACAGCATTGATACTGTTATGAAATAAGAGTGTTATTTCAGAAACCTGGAGAAACCAAAATTCTGCCACTCTGCTCTGACTTTCATCTAGAACTTTGTCAACTTCCTCAACTAAATTCCAAAACCGCCAGACAATAATTTGGAATGTGAAGAAGCTCTTCCAATTTACCAGCACATTTGATTAAATGTTGGGGTTTATCGAAAAAAAATTATCAAAGGAGCATGCAGTTCTCAACAAATTAGTTAATAGAGAATTGGAATTTCATCGAGAGTTTGGTGGTAACGTAACAGTACAAAAAGACATCAACTAATCAACACTGAGTGTTGATAATTTTGTCAATTGAAGCGAGAAAAAAAACTTAAACATCTAAAGCAAAACAGGTTTCTGTCCTATCTGAAAAACTCTCTTACCTTAACTAATCTGCCAGGTTGAAGGAAAGGCAGACAATACTTTGGCATGTGAATAAATTCTTCCATTTGACCAGCAAGTTTAGTTAACTGTTGTCGAATTTTATAATAATTCATAGCGACATCTTCGTCTGATATCTTGATTTCATCGTACTCTTTCTCCAGGTTTTTCACCTCTGTGAAATTGAAAGAAAATTCTGTTGAATTTCTTAGTTTAGATGGCTTCCCAGATGCGATGGCTTAGTGGTTATCAAGCCGGCATTGCAGATTGAAGATCTCGGGTTAGAGTCCGGGCAGGTCAAATTCGTTAATCTATGCCCAACACCCAGGGTGTAATAACTTAGGTAGGCTAGACTTTCCAAAACCACTAAACCTGTTCGTCTATATGTGGCCGTTAGAAAAGGGTCTTGGTCAAGGTGATTCGCTTCAAAAAAGTGGCCAAAAAAGTATTTTTAGAAAAATTATGATATATAGCAAATTTGATAATGTGAAATACTGTTGGGGTGTGGTTCATCAGTCGCTCATGCTTGACTAAGTTAAATTTCTGTTAGAAAAAAGGCAACTTAAAGTAGACAAAGAGATGGTGAGAGGTTTCACCATCAGAGTGCAGTTGCTGGTGCTACATTTTGTATTAGTTCTATGAGTGGCCGTTTGTTGGTAGCTTTTTTGCACTTTTCCAGCCTTGCTTAAAGTGAACTTGATGAGAAATTCAATGATTGTTTTGCTTGTGATGATGATCAAAGTAATATTCTCAAACCGATTAGGGAAATATGTTAACAATTGATGGGAATCGAGCAGGATTTTGATTTTACACTTTCAGTATATAGTGAAGACACAATCATAAATAGGCACAAACAATAAAAAAATTATGTGATTTGTGACTAGATTCTTTAGTTAATGTAATATATATGAAAAAGCAAAGGCAAACAAAGAAAAAAAACTTACTGTCCATAATCTCAGGAACAGCTTTATAATGTTGGAATTGATAGAACGATTTCTCCAGCATATATTCTGGGTTGATTTCTTCAACGCGCAGTAGATTGAGAACCATGTTGTATGTTAGACGGAATGCAGAATTCAATGGATCTGGAGAACCCTAAGTAAATATATAAAAGAATAATAAAGAGTTGTGGTGGAAATAAAAGTTCAATTCTTGCTGCCCAAATTTTAAAATTTAATTCTATAATGATTTTAATTGATATGTAATGTGCAATTACTCTTGGCATACTGGAATTCAGTAATCTGCCAGTAAAAATTTATGAATTACAGGCGCAGAAAAACCCAAACCCCACAAATATCCAGAATTTAATGTTTATTAATTCAATACCACTTTGATAACAAGCATGATTTCCTGTTGATTAGCATGTTTGGATCATCAGTTGGATATCTCAGGTTCAAGTCCCGGCAAGTCCACTCCAAAATCCTTGCCCAAGATTCACATATACTTACAAATTCCAAAACTTTGGGCACATCACTTACCAAAATCGAAACTTCTAATGCTATTGTAAAGCTCAAAGAAGAATTTCGCAGTGATTCTATAATCAGAGACGAGGGCTGCACACTAGCACATATCACAAGAGGCGTTTGGAAGGAAGCAAGGAAAAAATAGACGGCTTTACTATTACCCAAGACAGACTACACTTTATTACAGTGGTTCAGACCTCCTCAAGAATGTTTACAACAGGGCAGTTACTAGCAACTTATTCAGTACTAGCTCTTTCCCGCTGAAATGTCAGTTAGTTCTTTTAGACGCTGCTCCCGGCCTTGGTGAGATGAATTTTACTAAAAAGAGAAAAAAACAAACCTTCAGTAAATTTTTTCCAACACTAGGAGACATCTTTTCATCAACCATAATGATAACAATTCCTCTGTCGTCCATTCCTCTTCTACCTGCTCTGCCGCTCATTTGAATGTATTCTCCACCAGTTATCTGAAAGAAAAAATGAAACTTTGATTTGTGTCTCTCATCACAAATGAATTAGGTACAATATCAAAGAACACGAGACCTAATACCAACTAATTTACAACCAATAGTAATTAAGATGTTACGACAGAATGTAATGTACGACAGAATGTTAGAATGTATGTGGATGACATAGGAATGTAACTTCAATCAAAATATGCTTGATAAAATATGCTTGGTCAATCATTGATGGATATTGTCATAAGGCTGAATCTACGACTGAAACCTATTTAGCAAAAAAACCTTTCGGTTTCAACAAGTCATTCTGTATCATGATTAACTTTGTCAGAAGATCTGAAATGAAACTATTCAGTCTAAAACCTGAGTGCTTCAGTCATAAAAACAATTAAAATTGCTGTTCCTTGCTCATATGGTAGAAGAAGATGGGATACTCAATTATTCTGTACTCCTTTCTCCGGGGTTTAGGGTAGAGATTTGGCCCAAACCCAGCAATACATGTTTGGGCAGAAACTTATTGACTGGAGAACTCAAACCAAACTATTAAACTACAGTTAGTGCTCTCAAAAACCAACAAAACCACATATTTGCAACAACAATAACCCTGTCTTCCATAAGATGAATTCTACAAAAGAAGTGATTACTGGTACGAAAAAAATGCCTGAAAACTCATAAATATTCACAATATATATATAATGATAACTTGACAAATCAACTAAGCTTTACGTACACAACTGTATCATAACCTTCAACAAAATTCAAGATGTAGCCATGGTGAATATGCTAGTATAATTATATTTTTAAGTTTGTCATTTTTGGAGAAAGATTCCCTGTTTTAATAATATTCATATTCACATAACCTTTTTACTTCACTTTAGTGAGAAACTGAACTAGTTGATGTCACGCGGCCCATCTGTGGCTCATGCGCGAATAAATAAAATATTTCACTACAATGTTCCATGCCCGCGAAGAATGCTTCATATTTTGCTTATGCTTGAAAAAAATTAATGCTTCAGGGAGTCAAGAGTGGATCGTGCCTCCAAAGCGCTGCCCATCTGTGGCTCAAGCTCGACAAAATAGAATTTCTGATTTAATTGGAACATAAATCCAAGGACTACATCTATGTCTCATGCTTAATGAAAATTTTCAAAGATTATTAACTTTTCTATTAATGTTTTAGAAAGTCAACAGTGGGAGTAGCAACTTCCAAGTGAAAACAAATGGTATAGGTTATCATAGAGGGACATAAGTTGATGTTGAAAACTAGGCCAACTGATAATGGAGTTAATTATATTCATGTGCGATACAAAAATGTAGTAAGAGTAAGATTTTCTTTATAGTTCAGTTTGAAAAGTATTAAAAATTCAACACATAGACAGAATAGAGTTTCAAGATTTCCAAAAAAAAAAAAAAAAAAAACGAAAAGGGCTGGTATCATCCATTTTGCAGCAAAAAGTTATGATGTCAAAGTGCAAAACAATACTTTCAACCTCTCTTGGATGTCAGGCTTTAGGTTATTTTTCTTTCTACGTTAGAGCTACTCTTAAAGATCACTTGGCTTTCAATCACAAAAAGATCAAATGATATCTCAACTTTTCTAATTCTGAATGAGTCTATTTATGATTGAAATATCAGTGTACTTAGATATATACAGATCAGCGACCACAATAACCTAGTTATCATGTTGGCATCGCAGGTTCAAGATCCTGGGTTTAAGTCCCGGTAGACTAAGCCATACCAAAAAAATTAAATCGATCCAACAAAAATAACCCTGTCTGCCTGTAAGTGGCCGCTTGTACGGGACCTTGGTCAGGGATCTCCACTCCAAGGAGTGGCTATGCAAAAATATCCAGATCAGTATAATATTTGGCATAATGCATATCAGCTTTTATTGCTATAGATAATTCGAGTTATAAATTTATTGTGTAAAACAATCTGAAGATTTTTATGCTAGACAAAAAGGAATTACGATTCTATCTATGATAAAAAAGCATGAAGATTCTGAAAGCTGCTATATTTCTACAACTCATTGGTGAGTTTTTGTGATAAAAAATAATATATATGATAAATGTTCGAAGTTATAACTCATGCACTTGTTTGCAAACTTAATTTGTGTGCTTTGACAAAAACCTCAGGTTGAAAGAATAAATAGCTTTTGTCAAACGAACACACAAATTTTGAAATGATACAATAAGGCGCACGTAAAAGTAAAAATAATTAATAGATAAGTAGAAAATTTCAGTTTAACGACATGTTTGTTTGAATCCACACGTATTTTAGTCTTATCTAGCTATAAGATACATTTACATAAATAAACCTATCGAACACAAAAAAAAATCAGGCAAATCCACTGCAATCTGCGAAATTACAATTATATTTTATGATCTCAAAGAGGGAGTCCTACATTAATTGAGATACACGAGGAAAGAGCTGAAGAAACTTTAAGAAATAAACCTTTCCTCAACAAATAAATATAAGTTTGGCCTCAATATACATTTCACAGGATTCTAAAAATCTGTAGTCCTGCAAATTTGCAGGCATAGAAAATAAGATTCATCATTTTCAATTTAATTTCTTTTTCGTGGGGACATTTCATTCATCCAATGTATTTTGCCAATTAAACAAAATTAAATATTTCATAGGTAAATTAAAGCAATTTTATCCATACAAAGTACGGGAGGCTGGAAACAAATATTTCAGAATCAACTAATTTGTGTGAATTTGAATATTTGTACAATAATCATATATTTAACAAACAAAGATCTCACAAAAACTAAAATACATCAAAAAGTAGATATATTCTCTAATTATTTACACAGATTTGATTATTTGTTGATTTAGAATCGCTGGAAAAACGAACTAAATAATCTATGAATTCGCAAATCATAAAATGAATATTTTGGACAACCTTATTACTAAAACAATAAAAAGTTGGCTGCTCTTTAGAGCAGAAATGGATCACAAAATTAAGGTTAAACACTTTGGATTCAAAATTGAACAGGTGATTTCGTAATACCGTAGACATAGACTGTGTTAGATGTGTTATAAGACTTTGTCCAAAAACACCACCCCTATACATCTAAGTTGTTGCTGGTCTAGGGTCTTATTCACTCAAATCAGTAGCTAGTACGTGGAAATATATCCTGAAATTTAGGACGTTCCATCACATGGAAACCCACATATTGCTCTGACTGCTTTTATGTAATGCTTGGGACACATGCCAAGAATATCACATATGGACCAAGTATCGAACATAACTGCGACTGTCGATGGACAATACCAACAAGTATGAATACAGATGGCAACACTGCAGTTGTTCTGTTGTTACAAAATGTTTCACTGCCAATGACATCAGGTAGTGGAGAGAGTGTGGACTGTTCTGCAAGTATGAGATTTCCAGGTAATAAGCATGGGTTGTTCATTGTGACGTTTTACCATTACCAAGGGCAGATACCACTGACTGCACTCTACTAACACCCACATTTTGTATCGTTTTTCGCCATTTTAGCGTTTTTTCGCTGATTCCCTTTGTATGCTGCTGCCGACTTTGATTAGAATGAAATACAAACGAAAAAAATATGTTTTTGTTATATTGACATTTTTATAAATGTGCCTGAGAGAAAGGATAGTTTATTTTAACTAGATTTGATTCTTGTAATGCTTTTTCTCTACAGCCACAGATGGATACAAATGTAACTTCCCACACAACTACTGTCTTGTATTTGCAACTGAATCAACAAATTGCAACACAAACAAGGTCAATGAAAGTATTCCAGTATCAAACTACACCTGTGATACAATCACACATTGGAGAAAAGCAGGAGGAAGTCCATATAACATATCGTACAATGCGGGAAACTTTGCTGGGTACAATAAGTACTTCACAATCTTATATTTACCAATTAGTTGTAGTTTGCCACATACTACTGCAGCTAAAAAGACCCTGGCAGAAAGTGAGTACAATAGTGATAAAAATTTTTAATATGATATGCACAAACAAACACGAAAACATAAAAGACAAGTTATGTATTTTCAAAGCAATCTAGCCCTGCAGGTGTGGATATTAGAAAAGCCATAACATATGCTGTAAGAAGTGACTAGAAAGCATAGAAGTGTTGTATATTCTACCATCGCCCAAGGCAGATATCAGTCACAGTACTTTAAAACAATGATTTAGTCCTGTTTCGGATCTTACACGCTTATTGTGTCAATCACAGCAATACATTTCGTGCTGCTTAATGTTATCTTGATTAAAAATGAAAAATATTGTTTATGCAAGTGCAATAGGTCAATGTCTGAATTTAATTTAAAATTTTATTTTTATAAGAATCCTTCGTATATCTTAAAAAAATATTTCTATCTACAGCAACTTCAAGTGGTGTGACTACTTCCTTAAAGATCCCTGATCAAACATCAACACAAGAGGTTACAAATGCAACTATAAATGTGAGAAATGGAAGTAGTCAAGGTAAATGAGGGATTTAAAACGTCAACATCCTGATGATGATGGGTTTTTGAAGCCACTCATTCGAGTGGATCACCTGGTGACTACTTGTAGGCGAATAGGTCAGAAAGATGTAAAATAAGCTTGCTGGTTCCATAAAGCCCACTCAAGATATTACATCTTGGGTTGAGTGGTGACATGGATTTTTTTATTTTTATATAGCCACCATAGAGTGGATCACCCTGTCCAAGACCCTGTAACAGCGGCCACTTAAGAGATGGACAGGGTTACAATTGCTGGAAAGATATGATCTATTCCTGTTTGGCATAGCCTACCCAAGTTATTACACCCTGGGTTGAGTGGTGGGCATGGATGAGCAAGCCAGACTCGCTGGGAATCGAATCGCCGAAATCTTCAACTTGCGATGCTAACATGTTTAACCACCAGGCCATCGCGCCCACATTAATTAATTAAGCCGAACTTGCCTGAACTCGAATGTGAAACCTTCAACCTGCAATGCCATATTGATATTTCACTAGGCCCTTTTATTAAAAAAAAACAAGATCATATATTTACAAATAAAATAATAATTGTAAAATGTATATTCAAAATTGCCTTTTACAAACACATGCATATAGTATTAATAATGAATCACAAAGTTTATCTGCGACTTTTGCATATACTATTTGGCTGAGTAGCTACCGACCAAATATTATTTTTGTTTCAAAACAGACACAGACTATAATCTTTTTTCTTATATTCAGAAAAGATGACAAAAATGACAGAAACAGACGATGAAACAACAAATGTTCCCCAATACAACATAACCACAATAGCAGGCATCTCAGTGCTCGCCGGTTTAATTGGAGGAATTTCAATTGGGATTGCTGCAACTTTGCTTATCCAGAGGTATTCAACCAAACGTTTTCAAGTAGTAGTTACAATGCATTAATTGAAGTAAAACAGAAATATTTTTTTTATTCGTTGAAATTGCTTTTCGTTTTATCTCAATGCATCTTAAATATATCAACTATAAAAATTAAACACTCTAATTGCTCCTTCATAGTTGACATTTCCAACCAATCATTAACAGCTTATATTAATCTTTAAATAAGCTAAGTGCTTAAAAGCTTCGCTGACACCCAGATGCTACTCACTGCTTGTTATAATAGCTGGTGGTTCATTTCAACAAAATTTTTCCTGCTTAGGATGCAGTTACTAGTTTTTAAATATTTAGACGTGGTGGCCTAGTGGTTATCAAGTTGGCATTGCAGGTTGAATATCCCGGGTTCAAGTCCCGACGAGTCCCGCTTGTTAATTCATGCCCAACAACCAACCCTGGATGTACAAAACTTGCCTAAGCATATCTTTCCACCGACTGTTACCCTGTAAGAGGCTGCTAGTACAGGGCTGTGGCTATAGGAGAAAAAATATTCTTCAAAATTTCAAACACGTCATAGAAATCTAACTTCAAACAATACTATCCGAAGGGGGTACTAAAAAAAATGCCTTTATATAATTTCTAGATATATAAGATCACGAAAGAATCCTCAAGTAACCCAAGGAAAAGTTGAATTGGAAATCGCAAACCAAAAATCTACAGAAAGAAAACGAACAACATATGAAAACTACGTACCAACATCAAATGAAAGTGGATATGAAATTCCGATACAAATTAATAAAAAGAATGAAAGTCAATACGAAATTATAACAAGTGGAAGGAAAGAAAGTCCATATGATAATTGACAAATCAAAAGCAATAGTCTTGTCAACAATTCGAGGACCTGAATTTCCAGTTCGCATATTTAATAATATGCTACCCAATCAGAAAAATTGGGTCAAATTCAGGTCACCGATGAAATGATCTATGAGATGTGGTTCATGTTTGGTTCATGCTCGATAAACAATGGTTCTCTCTCTCTCGCTATATTCATATTTTATAACCGAATCAATCAACTAATTTAATCCAATGAAAATCTGATCCAAGCATATTTGGCCAAGCATGCACCATAGGTGAATTTTGCCTCGTCATTTGATCCATTGAAGAGAGGTAGATGGTCTTACCAAGTCCCATCGCATTTTTATTATTATTTTTTTATACTTATTTATGCACCAATGGAAAGCATATATGAGGCATGGTCCATATGTGGTTCATGGACAAAAACACTGTATATCTTTATTTTCATATTTTGTAACCGTAACGATTGTGGTCTTACCATTGCCCAGGGCAGATGCATTGTACTGCACAGTAATATAGTGGTTTAGTCCTCTCAAAGATATTTTCCACTTGAAGGGCAATAGCTGGTATGACATATTATACTACCTCTTTGCCAGTTGAGTGGCCATTAGTTGATTTTTTAGAAGCAGCTTACGACCTTGCTTAGAGCAAATTTCAAAAAAAAAACTTTGATAAAAGAATATGGATGAAACTTTTCCAATAGATAATAATATGCTTTGGTAAATTTGTTAATTTTTAAAAATTACTGTATCCACAACTTTTCAACTACTCATATAGTGACTTGATTAAAGTCTGATGATGATAAGAAGTGGTAGATGGTTTTACCATCATCCAAGGCAGATACCACCCATTGCACTTTACCAAAGCATTTCAGTTTCGTTTGAAATGCTTCAGCTTAGAGTGCAGGTATTACATCTTGCAGTAGCTCTTTGCCATCAAGTGCTCGTTAGTTGGTTCCTTTAAAGCACTTCTTCCGGCCTTACTCAGAGTGAATTTAAATAAAAATATATATACCGGTACATATACTAATACTGCTCATGATCATTCCTATGACACTCAACATATGGCAGTTTGTAGAGGTAACAGTGAAATTTGCATTTGTGATGGATCATATTTAACATAAGATATTTTCCCAGTAATGAAATTTCTGTCCCAGCAAGTTTTGTAAAGCATGTGTCACTGATGGATCGCGCCGCTAAGGCGTGGTCCATCTGTGGCACGTGCTTGACAGAACAAAATTGACAAAATTTCTGCCTAGGTTAGTAGTAATTTTCTGATCGGAAATGAATACATGTCTGACTTTAGCTGGCTATATTGATCCATTGGTCATCCAATATTGGTTCCATAACAAAAGGGCTTTTTACAAATATCGTGCTCATATTTATGTAAATTAGTAATCATCATTGAAGCTGCTTATATTATATTGTATCCACATATAATAAAGTAATCACAAATTGGATGAGACATTTTGTTTGAGATTCTTTACACAGTCCGAGACATATTCAAAACTACTGGGGAATGATTATGTGCGAGAGGTCTGTTGGACGCCTCGCCGGTGCACGGTGGTTCACTTAAGCACTGCTTATGGTTTCCTCCACTAATCAAGTCCATGCACAGGAAAATGAGAATAATGATAAGCAAAAAGACCTTCACCTCGATACGGAACTGCATGAGAGGTCGTGGTTCGCCATATAATTGAGCTGCATACTCAGCTTTCCTCTCCCGCAGGATAAAAATGAAATCCTATCCTATCCTACAATGTTATAAAAATGATTCCTCAGTGACCAATACTGAGGGAAGGGGGGTGGCACTTGGGAACCAGGGATAGGGATTCATTAGTCCACATTCCTACATTTCATACAGCTTTTAGTGCAGAAGTGGTTTCAGGAGACTTTTCAAGTATGATGTGTCTCTTGCAGCCTTGCTCTGAGCGAATTTTAATAAAAAAATGTTCAGATTCAAATTTAAAATTCTGTAAGAAAACGTTAATTCAATTTTTGCTTAGTCAAGTATGGGCATCTGATAGCACGAAGCAGCTATATCCATCAATAATGGCACAAGGTTGGCAAAATATATTAAAGCACATTTTTTTCATTGAAAGGTTTCTTCGAACTAGTATACAAATAATTTTATTTGCAATAGCATTACTAAGATAATGGATGGGCTATCGGTCTGCATGTTTGGCATAGCAGGTTAAAGATCTTAGGTTAGAGTCCCAAGGTTTCTTTGATAATATAATAATATTTTATTTCCTCTAGCTACTATGATTATAGAGTGGTAATCATATTTGGCATCACAAGTCAAAGGCCTGGGGTTCGACTCCCAACGAGTACGGCTCGTTAATTTATGCCCAGCCAGGGTGTAACCAATACACACCCAGGGTGCAATTACTTTGGTAGCATAAACCAATCAGAGAACATCATATCATTCTAACGACCTCAACCCTGTTCGTCTATAAGTGACCCATGGCACAGGGCTTTGGTCAGGGTGACTTACTCGGAAAAGTGGCTATAGAAAGACACACTTGTAAGGCAATGTATCAGTGACCTGTTAGATACATAGAATCACATAGAATTGAATAGTGAATAGTCAGTCACCATTGAATAGTGTCTATTAAATATGAGTATTGGGCTGCTGGCAAATTAATATACAAAATGAAGAAATATGATCACATGATCAATGGCAATATCGAGATGGCATTTGTTCTCTAGAGTTCAACAAGGTATCATATGAATGTTCATGACGTAAATGAGAAGCATATGTCTATGATGACGTATCATTTCCTTGATGGAGATATTGTCGTATATTGTGTTGTGTGTATACAGCTTACTTCTAAAACTTAGCCTGGGATATTTCCTTAGGGTCACAGCCCAACCGAAAAAACCAAAACATCTTTTGTTGAGTATGAGACACTCATGGATCGCATCGATGAGACACCAGTGCTTGACAAAAAATATTTTTTTATTGAAATTCACTCTAAAAAAGGCCGGAAGCAGTTCCTAAAGAGAACCAGCCAACAGCCACTCAATAGCAAAGAGGTACAAAAAGAAGATATAGTATAAGCAACTTCACTCTGGAACTGAACCTACATGGTAAGGTGCAGTAAGTGGTATCTGCCCTGGATGAGAGTAACACTATCTACCACTTCTACACCACTCAACTGCACTCTATGATAGTGAATCAGTATATGCATACACAAAAATGATGATTGGGTTAATTTAGAAGGTCAATTCCTTTATGAAATGAGAAAATCAGATTGGTGTAATGTGGAATAACATATATTCAAGCAGGGCAATAGAGACTTGTTTTCCCCGGATGTCAGAAACTTGACTATTATTTTTTTCAGGTTAATGAAAAGACATCATAGTTATAAAGACTATTGTGTGATTGATTGATAATATCAAAGTCTCTTGTACACCAATACTGCTGTCTTACATTTAAAGCAAACATTCTTATGCTTATATATTCGTAATACCTTACAATATTAAAATTGTGCAATTTTTCTTTCAACCCAGCCAATTTCTTTGGGTAGAGGAGTAGTTGACAATCAATCAATCTGCTTTGGCCAACTTGAAAGTTCTGAATTTCCGAGTCTCCCAATTAAGCGCTATTGAAAAAATAAGTGTGTCTCCAGCTAAAAGAAAAAATCCTCTCCCAAATTCAAAATCCGAGAGTAAAAATTAGAGAGCAAAATTTCATCTTACTTAGCCTTAGTCTTGGTGGCATGATTTATCTGAGGCACAGATATGTAACATTACCATAACTTGTGTTGACATAACTTTAACTAGATTACAAGGCATTTAAATCATTGGAAGAAAGAGCCATAAAATTTTTGACCCCAGAAGGTCAACAAAATAATGTCAGCCTACATGAAACATACCTCTGAAAATTTTTGATTTGACCCGCAATCTATGATCCTGTATTTTCTAGTTTAAACTGGTTATAACCGGATTGCTTAATGTCTTTATGACGTAATATCGCCAAAACACAAGAACGTATTTACCATATCATGCAAGGCATATAAATATGTGATCCTGTATTTTCTAGTTTAAACTGGTTATAACCGGTGTGCTGAATGTTTTTATGACATAATATTGACAAAACACAAGAACGTATTTTCTATATCATGCAAGGCATATAAATATTACGTGGGCAGCTGACATTTTGTAATAACATTAAAGCTTAAAGCTTAAAATGTAAGATTAATTAGAATTGAGAAAACTATAAAAAAATCCATAAACTACCAAATATTTCAGCAATGTGATAATTGGTAGTGGTGCTGAATTGACCAGGCTAAATTAAAAATTTCACATATACAAGATTTTGACACACATTAAAACAATCTATTATTTTATTTCGTGATGTGTTAGCATTTAGATAAACTTTTAACCCAACGCTTGACATGGCAATGTATTTATCAAGACAATAAAAATAGCACAAGAGAAATTTATGATGACATACTGGCATTTTGAAGAATATTTCTTTCCCTTCGAGTGACAAAACCTTTTGTGCCATTACTTTGGAGTGAATTGAGAAGATTCAGAACCATCAGCCATATCTTGAATTTTTGTAAAAATTACATACCACCATGCCCTCAAATAAGATATTTTATCCCCTTGAATTCTTAGAACTTGGTAAATTACCTTTCTGGTAAATTTTTTCCAATGGTAAATATTTCTTTGAGTGTCTGATTAAGAAGGTGCAGTTCAACGGGTGAAGCATAGATCGATTGAAAGGTTGCTTCCCCACTAATCATTGAAGTATATTTCAATTAATGAAAGGCTAATCAAGCAAGGACCTCTGATGGATCATACATGTGGTGTATATTCAATCCATTGTTAAAGTTTCATTCATGTATTCACCTGGGTACCGGTATTATTGCTTTGACATCAAGTTTGAGGTCCCAGGTTTGAGCCCCGATTAATCCAGAGAAAGAACCAATGCCCACCAATAAACTCAACAGTGTGATAACTTGATAATTTAGGTTGTTCAAAAATCTCTTACAATTCAACAAAACGACATTCCTCATTTAAAAGTAGCGCATGCAGGGTGATCCATTGAAATAAGGGAATTAAAAAAATCTGATAAACCAAGATCTTCACTGTGGCAGAACACATGGGCATGCACAAATCTATAAAAGAAAAAAAAGATGGATGGCACAATTTGCTCAAATCCACCCTTTTTCTCATCACATCTTGGGTCAACTATGAGCAACTGATGGATTGTGTATAAATGCACGATCCATCTATGGCTCATAATTGACAATTCAAAATTGTCTCTGTTAACACAACACAAGATAAGGAAGTATGTGATGCCCCCTAATTTACGTCATAAGGCATAACAAACTGTACACGAAACCGATAGGTTAATACAATATGACATTAATTCCAACACATAACAAAGCTATGTCATGTAGGTTATGTAACACTGTTTTGATAACTTGTGAAAAAAAAGAAAAAAGGGATTTTAAAGAAGATAATATAGCGTGAAGAAGTGGCAGATGGTTTTACCATTGCCCAGAGTAGATATCTCTCCCTGCACTCTACCACAGTGGTTCACTTTTAGTGCAGTTGCTGATACTACTTTTGTAGTAGCTCTATGTCATTTAGGTGGACGGTCTACTACACTAAACAGGTGAATCTGGGGTCCATTGTAAGCTTGTTTTTATTCTCAAGCACGAACCTCTGATGTATCATACACTTGAGTTATATTCCATCTATTGTCAGAATTTTATTGATTTCACCTGGGTATTACTGCTTTGGTATCACAAGTAAGAGGTCCCAGGTTTGAGTCCAGGAAATGAATCCATGCGCACCACCCAACTCAAGAGTGTGATAGCTTGATAATATAAGCTGATCAAAAATCTCTCACACTTCAACAAAGGGACATTAGTCATTTAAAGTCAGCTAACGCAGGGTGATCTATTTAAAATGAAGGAATGAAAAAAGCTAATAAACCAAGATTTTCACTGTGGCAGAACACATTGGCATGAACAAATCTACAAAAGAAAAAAAGATGGATCCATCCCAATTTGCTTAAATCCATCTATTTTTCTCATCGTATTTTAGGTCAACTATGAGCCACAGATGGGTGGTGCAAAAAGGTACCGTTCATCTATGGCTCATATTTGACAATCCAAAATTGTCTCACTTAACACAACACATTGGCTAGATAAGGAAGTATATGATGCCCACTAACTTACGTCATAAGGCATAACAAACTGCACACGAAACCGATAGGTTAATACAATATGACGTTAATTCCAACACATAACAAAGCTATGACATGTAGGTTATGTAACACTGTTTTGATAACTTGTGAAAAAAAAGAAAGAGGATTTCAAAGAAGATAATGTAATGTGGGGGAGTGGTAGATTGTTTTAGCATCATCCAGGGCAGATATCACTCCCTGCACTCTACAACAGCGGTTCACTTTTAGTGCAGTCGCTGGTACTACTTCTGTAGTAGCTCTTTGCCATTTAAGTGGACGATCAACTGGTTTCAGCCTATCTTGGAGTGAATATAAATAAAAAAAATTCTCTATGCTATGTTCATGTTTGGGAAATGGCTGTTCCAATAGAATTCTGGTGTAATTCGATAAAAAAAATCTTGACGGAACATGATTGTTAATCATGGGCCAAAGATGGATTTCGATGAGGTACAATTCATCAGTGACAAATAAGCTTCAAAACCATAAACTCAGATACTTCATAGTAGTAATGATGATTTTGAACTTTTTATACAGTTGGTAGCAACCAGACACTCTGAAAGTAACATTTAAATTTTCTTCAGTTCATTATTGGCATGGTCCACAGATTGACCACATCCTTGTAGCCTACTGCATTAATGTTACACCACTGTCGGTTGACACAATCTTGTCTTTCTTCGGATGTAAAAAATGTTCATGTCTATTTCTTCAAATGGGCAAAAGCTATAAATTCTTTCAATTACAAAATAATTTTACAAATACTATCAAGCATGTGCCACAGTTGGTAGATCATACTAACACATTTCCCAAGTGTGAACCGAGAAAGGGCAAAAAAGGGTGGATGCCTTTGTGGACAGCCAGAGCAGATTCCACTTACTGCACTTGATATATTAGCAGTTCAGTTCAATATGAAATGTTTCCCTCACAGGGTGCAGTTGTGGTTTTAATGCTCCATTTCAAAACATTTCTTTCATTTTGTTTACGGGATAACTGATAAAAACATCTTTTCATATGTGATAGTGAACCTTATAACGAATTTTAAGAATGCCAAGAATTGTTTTATAGTCAAGTAGTATATTCTTTTGAAGGCTGCCTAAATGAGAAATTTCATTTTATCGAGCATGAGCCACTGATGAATCGTACCTCATCGAAATCTATCCTTGGCCCATGATTAACAATCATGTTCCATCAAGATTTTTTTTATCGAATTACACCAGAATTATATTGGAACAATCATTTCCCATACATAGACATAACATAGAGAATTTTTTTATTGACATCCACTCCCAAGCTAGGCCCAAACCATTAGATGGCCACTTAAATGGCAAAGAGCTACTACAAAAGTAGTGCCAGTGACTGCACTATAAGTAAACCACTATGGTAGAGTGCAGGGAGTGATATCGGCCCTGGATGGTGGTAAAACCATCTAACACTCCCGACACTACATTATCTTCGTCAAAATCTTTTTTCTTTTTTTTCACAAGTTATCAAAACAGTGTTACATAACCTACGTGACATAGCTTTGTTATGTGTTGGAATCAACGTCATATTGTATTAACCTATCGATTTCATGAATGGTTTGTTATGCCTTATGACGTAGGTTAGTGGGCATCATATACTTCCTTATCTAGTCAATGTGTTGTGTTAAGTGAGACAATTTTGGATTGTCAAATATGAGCCATAAATGACCCGTGCCTTTCGGCACAATCCATCTGTGGCTCATAATTGACCTAAGATGTAATGAGAAAAATAGGTGGATTTAGCAATTTGAGCTGGATCCTTCTTTTTTCTTTTGTGGAGTTGTGCATGCCAATGTGTCCTACCACAGTGAAAATTGTTTGATAAGCTTTCTTCAATTCTTTAATTTCAATAGTAATTTCGATCTTCACAAATATCATACACAGACATTTCGACATTTGAGTTATATTCAATCTATTGTTAGACTTGCATTAATTTCACCTGGGTATTATTACTTTGGCATCACAAGTTAAAAGTCCCAGGTTCGAGCACCAGGCAAAATTTAAATTTCAGATATATAAATCAAGATTTTTCCACACAATAAAACAATCTATTATTTTATTTCGTGATGTGTTAGCATTTAGATAAACTTTTGACCCAATGCCTGACATGACAATGTATTATCAAGATTCATGACATTTTCTTGGGATGACAAAAAACTTCAAAATCATAAACTCAGCTATTTCATAGCAGTATTGATGATTTTGAACCTTTTTATACAGTTACGTAACTACCAGACACTCTGAAAGAGACATTTAAATTTTCCTCAATTCATTATTGGAGCAAGCATGGGCCACAGATGGCCAATCTTAGTAGCCTCATGCAAAAATGTTACACCATTGTCACCTGACACAATCTTGTATTTCTTTGGATGTAAAAAATGTTCATATCTATTTCTTCAAATGGACAAAAGCTATAAAATTTTTGAATCACATAATAATCTGACAAATACTATCAAGCATGTGCCACAGTCGGTAGATCGTACAAACACATTTCTCAAGTTTGGACCCAGAATAGGCAAAAAAGGGTGGATGTTTTTGTCGACAGCCAGAGCAGATTCCACTTACTGCACTTGATATATTATCAGTTCAGTTCAATATCGAATGTTTCCCTCACAGGGTGCAGCTGTCGGCATGAAGTTCATGCACCTTTATGATATTGAAGGTTCATTTGTCCTTCTTGATGAGTGCTTCCAATCTGCCAAGATGGATTTCCAATAAAATATAGGTACAACAAGGAAATGTGATTCAACAGTGATTCAGTTGACAAAACATTCATTGAAAATTTTTTTTGTGATTGGGATTCAGATAAACTTTTAACCCACCGCTTGACACGACAATGTATGTATTAAGACAAAAGAATGGTACTGGGCATTTTCCCACTTCACATGAAATATGTCAAGTTTGAAAAATATTTTTTCGCCTCCAAGCAGCTAAACTTTTGGTATCAGAGCAGATTAAACTAACTGCACTTGATATATTAGCAGTTCAGTTCTATATGGAATGTTTCCCTCACAGAGTGCATTTGCTGAGAAAAGGTTCATGCACTCATCATGAGGTGAATCAAGAACTTGAGAAATCATCAACCATTTTTTTAAATATTTGTGAAGATTGAAATAACTATTGAAATTAAGGAATTGAAGAAAGCTGATAAAACAATTTTCACTGGTAGAACACATTGGCATGCATAAATCCACAAAAGAAAAAAGAAGGATCCAGCACAAATTGCTAAATCCACCTATTTTTCTCATTACATCTTAGGTCAATTATGAGCCACAGATTGATTGTGCTAAAGGCACGGGTCATTTATGGTTCATATTTGACAATCCAAAATTGTCTCTCTTAACACAACACATTGGCTAGATAAGTATATGATGCCCACTAACCTACGTCATAAGGCATAACACACTGTACACGAAACCGATAGGTTAATACAATATAACGTTAATTCCAACACATAACAAAGCTATGTCATGTAGGTTATGTAACACTGTTTTGAAAAAAAAAAATATTAAATAAGATAATTTAGTTATCTTAATAAAGAAACAAAAGGTGTAGCTGATTTTAGCATCCGCAGCAGATACTCACTGCACTCTACTATAGTCATTCGGCTGTAGTACAATTGATGATACTACATTTTGTAGTAGTTCTTCGCCACACAAGTTGCCATAAGTCTGTCTTCGACTAGCTTGGAGTGAATTCCAATAAAAACTTTTTTTGCTATGTTCATGTACGGAAAAGGATTGCTTCAAAATATTGGATCGAATTTTTTATAGAGCATGATTTTTTAAGATGATGGGTCATGCCTAACAAAACGGTATTCCAGACTTAGGGGGATTTCCTCTAGAGACAAACTTCAAAAGAATAACCATACCTAAATTTTGATGATCAGGTCCCAACAAGCATGTCGATTCACTTTCACAGGTTCTTACATGAACATAAAAGAGACATAACTTCAAAAAATGAAGATGCATTAAAATATCAACACCTAAAACCATCAACATATCTCATACAGCACACTGACAAATATTTTCCTATGAAATAAACCTGCTGGGAAACCATGGAATTAGTTTTAAACAACCAAATCTAAGACTGAGCAATTCCACCAGTATATTCAGTATGGTGATGGAAAATATGATGGTATAAAACCTTTCAATTTAATACTGAAGCATTAGCAAAGTATATTCCAGGGCGGCAGAAGCTATGTTTTCTCATATTTCATAGCAGCATTGTCGATCTTGAACCTATTTATACAGTTAGGTAACTACCAGGAAATCTGAGAGAGACATTTAAATTTTCTCAAATTCATTATTGGAGCAAGCTTGGGCCACAGATTGACCACATGTTTACAGCCCACTGTATTAATGTTACACGTTTGTTAGCTGACAGAATCTTGTCTATCTTCGGGTGTCCCAAAGTTCAGGTATGGTATTTTACTTCGAATGAACAAAAAAGCTTCAAAATTTTTTGAACCTTTCTATAGTTTGGTTGCAGACACTCTAATAGCAAAAAATTTGACGTTTTTCGTGTGTTGCTGAATTTCTATCAGGCGAACTCCATTTTTTTCGGTGTTCTGAGTATCTGACATTCTGCCACTCTGGTGGAACCTATATAAAAATCGTTATTGCCACAAGCATGGGCCAGTAATAAAGCACATCCTTGTAGCACGATGTATTAACAATAAACGCTTGGCAAAATAGTTTGAGTTAACCTGAACAATTGTATATTGAGCCATAATAAAAAAGCATTTTGATTTACAAATTCTTGATCATTTTGTGGCTCACACTTAGATTGGAACAGATTTTTCGCGTCGAAAATAATTTTGTTCCAATATGTATTTGTAAGTTTGTGTTACTGACAAAGTGCACCACCGAGTGTGATCTATCTATGGCTTATGCTTGAAAAGTAGAATTTTGGACGGGGTTGAGCCTTTTTTAACTACCAAATGATTTGTGGTTAGTGCTTTAACCGCCAATATGCCACACTTCTGAAACACATAATTGTTTTCCATTAGAATCCTAGAATACTGAACTATAAGAATATGGATATCCCAAGTATTAGGATATGTACAGCAAGAGACCAACATTCGTATCCCTTATGCTTAACAAACAGAAGGTAGAAAGGTGGCCATGTGTTGTTACTTTGGCCTGGTGCTTGTGTGGACCAATATTAATAATATTGTTTACAAATGTACATATACACACAGATGAAATATGTGTAGGATCAATAATACAACACACAATGAATAAGAATAAAAAATATATAAAATATTGAAACCTGAAATCTGGTTATGCTAAAACACCAAAACGGAGAGTCATCGTAATATTATTATAATTTTTAGGAACGTGGTAGGTTGAATGATACGATTTTGTTACATGTTATGTTCCCAATCAAATTTTTTTTAAAAACATCTTTTTTTAAGAATGTGTTAGTGGTGGTTTGTGTGAATAAGACGCGATCCATCTGTGGCACATGCTTGATAAAATAAAATTAGGCTTTATGCATATCTGATTGGGTTTTGACACTTCCATGATACTCAACATGAAAAAAACAAAATGAGATTTTAAAGACATTATCCTGAACCCTGATCAATCTCATAAAATATGTCCAGAATCCTTTATCTTTTGGGTCCAAATAGAATCAAATAAATTTAGTAAATTTAATCCAATAATAATCTTTTATTATCCAAATAAAGACATTTTTCCAGAAAACTCAATTATATTCTCCCAAAGTTTACACAGTTTTGATTCTGTTGAACTCAACTACTGAAAATATGAAAGAATTATGGAACTCGTGAATCAGGAGACAAATATTACAGACAGCCTTACAGATGATCAAACAAGCCTTGCAAATTCCAAACAGAAACATAGGTACCTTCCTGGTCAAAGAAATTCTCTTCATAGCGTGATTTGGGCAGCCAGTGTTGATTGTTAGTATATTGCATCACAAAAGTATGACCAAAATAAAAACTACATTCTATAACACCTTGGATATTTCATTAGATGACTGTGTGGGATTGACTAATTTATCCTGTGCATTGGCAAAATTGGTGGAGGAAGCCATATTCAGTGATCTTGCATATAATTACCCATCAAGAGATTCGTGGGACAACAACCAGAGATGCGTAGCTCAAAGACTAATTCTATTTTTTTTCCAAGGCCCTGTAACAGCGACCACTTATAGATGGACAGGGTTACAATTGCTGGAAAGATATGATCTTTTTCTGTTTGGCTTAGCCTAACCAAGCTATTACATTTAGAGTTGAGTGGTGGGCATGGATAAGCAAGGCGGACTCACCGGGACTTGAACCAGAGATCTTCAACCTGCAATGTTTAACCACTTGAGCAAACTAGGGCAACACTATATATAAAATATACAATGCTGCCATGAGCATGCTGCAATTTCAACAATGTCAGGATGTGGCCTGGTTGTAATGACCTAGTGGTTAACATTTTGGCATCACAGGTTGAATATCCCAGGTTCGAGACCTGGCGAGTCCGGTTTGTTAATCCATGAACATCACTCAACCTAGAGTGTGATAACTTGGGTAGATAAGCCGAACAGGAAAAATCATATTTTTCCAACAACTCTAACCCTGTCCGTCTATAAGTGGTCACCGTTACACTCCAAGAAGAGGCTATAAAGAAAAAATATATATATGTACATAATCGGAACAAACATGCAGCAAAAAGGCGTTGGTTAGATCGAACATAGTTCAATTATTATATAATTAGTGCATAACTTAATTCACCTAACATGATTAGTTGAGTACAGCACAATCATGATTTGTGTTGAGCATCAAGAACATTCAGAATACACAATCAATGAAAACTTTACAGCTATGACAACACTAAGATGACCCGGAGGACATAGAATAGTGCCTCATATATGCCTAGCGGTAATTACCATAAGTGTGATTTGCTGACAGAGATCAGGGAAGAAAACGAAGGGTGGTGTATTTAATCATGAAACAATTATAAGAGGCCCTTCTCGAAAGTTTATTTTCCTATGGTACAGGCATAAAGCATATCTCGATAATATCAGGATACAACCTTTGCGCCCCCGTATAATGTAGAAATAATAAATGAAGAACAGATGTAAAGGTAGATGCAATCTGATGTGACGTTAACGGAAACATTCAATGCTTTATAGAATAGACAACAGAAGCTGCAGCAGTTTAGTTCTACATGCCGATGTACAAATTTAGTGTTCCTGCATAAGGTTAACACAATGAAGAACGCCCTTTGAAAATTTTATCCTCTAAATTTAATAACATCAGCAAAAGAAGTTCTGGCTACTTAAAAGTGTATATGATTTCCTCTATATGTTGGATACTACAATGAAGGCAAAAAGAATTAAATCAACAATAAGAAGAAGTTGTCTTTTTCTAGTACTCATTATCTGTAAGTATTACCAACATGGAGTGGACAATTTAGGTTTAATATTCTTTCCAGGTGCTACTTTTAACAACAATTTTTTAAGTAGAGTAACATTAAAAGTAATATAAAAATGGTATGAGACAAGAAATACTTGGTAGAGTTTGACTTGCAGTGTATAGGGAATAAATGTACCAATCAATAAAATCTGATATATTCATTTCAGGACACTGAAGACGTTGCTCATTATCAAAGTGCCAAACATTAAGTTATTATCCTATGTGTCCAATATTTTAGTGGTTTGATGAATTAATTCTTTTTATTTGAGAAGACTTAACGATCCTTTGATATTGATGATTTAGAGAAACTATAAAAATAATCCTTAGTTCCATGACTTTGAAATAATGCACTGAATAACATTAAACAACATTTTGTCATTTCACAAATGCACAATTGTGCTCCAAATATACAATCAAGGGAGTTTTGTTATATAAGCATTTTTTGAAATAAGTTTGAAATAGGTTTCCTATGTTTCTCTAGAAAAAGCCAAAGCACTTTGAGCTACCGATAGTGGGTAGGCATGTGAAATCATGAGAAGATATTAATCTCTACAAGTATTGAAACAGGGCCCATATATTCAAATAAGAATATTTTTATATACGTGTTCATAATCAACAGCAGGTATTATCTGCAGGTTGTTGATAAAACATTAGTTGCATGAGATCTTCAGTGAAACTGATCATTGAAGAGAAGTGTCAATTTGAATTTACTCGATGTGTTCAATTCTAGTTTTTTGCTTTTTTTCCACTAGCACAAAGCATGGCTAACAATACAAAACCAACAATCTGCAAAGATTGTCCGAAAATAATGCTGAATACCGAAAACAAAAATATAACTTATGGAGCTGATGATTGGAACTGCAACTGTGTAATAGGGACAATACCAACAAGTGTGGATACAGATAACAACGCTGCAGTTGTTCTGTTGTTACGAAATGTTTCACTGCCGATGACAGATCGTACTGGAGGAAGTACAGACTGTTCTGCCCGTATCAGATTTCCAGGTAGAATGTTAGTACTAGTTGGTGCTTCATTTTAACACCAAGTTTTTTTTTTTTTTATATAGTCACTTTTTGAGTGGATCACCCTGTCCAAGGCCCTGTAACAGCGGCCACTTATAGACAGACAGGGTTACAATTACTGGAAAGATATGATCTTTTCCTGTTCGGCTTAGCCTACCCAAGTTATTACACCCTGGGTTAAGTGGTGGGCGTGGATAAGCGAGTCGGACTCGCCGGGACTCGAACCCGAGGTCTTCAACCTGCGATGCCAACATGTTTAACCACTAGGCCATCGCGCCCACAAGTTCCAGTGTTGTGTACATTCACTGTGTCTAACATGATAGATAATATTCTGACAATGAAAAATCCAGTAACAGAAAATAAAAAAAACTCTGCTGTTCAAAATGGTGACCTTTAAATAGAACCTCAGCAACAAAAATATGAGCGACAATTTACACAAAACTAAAGCATGACTTTGTCCTTCATTTATAGTGCATAGATCATTGCAATGCTACTTTTCCTTACCTTTCTATAGGAACTACTGGATACAAATGCAATTTTGCAAATGACTATTGTCTCACATTTACTACTGAGCAAAGTATTTGTGACATAATGAAGATTGAAAACAAATTGAAAGATTTTGAACATAATTGTACTTCAATAATCAAATGGAATGAAGCAGGAGGAAGTCCATACAAGATAATGTACAATGCAGGAAACTTTGCTGGATATACAAAGCACTTTAACATCCAATATCTTGTGATAGATTGCAGAGAACCAACGACCACGTCTAAGACCAGTGAGTCATTTTTATGCTACAAATTTTTGTATTGTATAGTCTATAGGTGAAAAAATATTTTTTATAGGTTAGTTTACTAATTTTATCATGAGCTAAATAAGACAAAATACGAATCATCGGTATAGCGAATCACATCCTTTGCAACATTTTTCTACGAATAAATTAATAGGTTGTAAATGCTATAACAATTGATAAAATGGAGACATGACAATTTCCACTTCACATAGAAGAATAAAGATTCCTATACTCACAAGCCCAACTGCCAGTTGTAGGATTTGATGCTGACATTGAATAACGAAAAGAGACTCACAAGACAATTCCTAACAATGTCAACACAAATACATATTATAGTCATTCATCAGCGGGGTTGTATTTATAGATATAAAATTCCGATTGATTTAAACACATGTCTGATTATGAAAATTCAATTGCTAATTTATAATACTTGACAAATGCCTTTTTATGAAGAGCAGATGGAACAATTATTGAGCAAAAAGAGCATTCCAATTTCATTCCAAAGTTTCATAGTATCAATTTAATACTGTTATGGAATATTTCGTTCATTTATCAAATTGAACCAATCAATATAACAATTATTTCAGCAACAAACCTGCCTTCTACCAAACCAACTTACAAGCTTGAAGATGAGAACACTACAAGTAAGTATGAATGTTTTGTTAAATCGGTAAAAATTAACCAAATTATTCAAAGGTGTGTACTGCTATGTTTCATGCAAATGTTCAAATTTTATGGGGAGGTATTGTCTGATATCTCTCTGGCGCGGGGTTGGCCATATAATCATTGGTAATAGATTTCTTAGATAACCAAGTCCATGCATGGAAACATATTCTCTAGTTAAGTAATAGACTTTATCCAGACTTCAACCTCGCGAATGCAAAAGACTGTGAAGTCATGGCTCCATCTTACTGTTTTCCCAGAATAAAAATTATGTGTTATCATTCTGTCTAATAACATGAGATAAATGGCAAGAATGAGATGTAAAGTCGTCTATAGATTAGATTTATTCAATTAAGTTTGTTTTCAATACCTAATATTCCAAAGAATTCATAGGAAGGTGTCAGAGAGCAATGAAGTGCTCAGAGCTTATGAATAGGAACAGTTTGGTACTTAATCCAACAAAATGATAACATAATGTTTTGTACACAGACTATGTAGCATCTTCATTCATAACTCCCAAAAAATCAACCATAACAAATGAAGAGATATCTACTAATCACAGTGAAACAACCGCAAATGATCAACAACAAGAATCGAATGCATCAAAAACGTCCATGAATTCAACAATGATCATCATTATAGCTGCATCAGGGGCAGGATTCCTGCTTGTTATATTATTTGCTGTGTTGCTAGCTACCAGGTATTTCAAAGATTTATATTAAAGAATATATTGAATACAATGAATAGAATATAATGAATGAATTGGTGTTTATGTTTATATAATTTGTTCCATGTTATCATCCCTGTGTATCTACCAGCAAGAGTTGGTTCATACAAAAACAAAGTATCCTAATAGAGAGAAGCAAGACACCACTAAAGCAGTTATTCGTTGAAATATAACAAAATTACGAAATTTCATAATAAGACAAAATAAACCTAAAAAACAATAACACAAAAGCTGACAGATGAGATTTAAAGCTCACTACCATTTGGATCTTGGATTATCTACGCATCACATATTACATTCAGTATATTAATGTCGCCTAAAACTTAGTAGATGAGTACAATCATTACTTTCGACAATAACTAAACAGTATTTAATACTGATTTGTTTTACTACAGATTTTTCAAAACGAGGACCGCATCTACAAAATATTCAAAGAAGAATGAAGAAGAAACAAGTCCGAAGCAAGAGCATGAAATGATAGAAAATTCTATCTACGGTGAAACTGTAAATGATCACAAGCCAGAAACGATCGTCAATGAAATATATGACACAACTCCAGTCACAGAATTGACCAATGATGAATCATGTTTGTACGCAGTTGTTGAAAAGAAAACAGGAGTCAAGAAACAAGATAGAGACAAGAATATAAAAACTGAAGAAAACATTGCTATAATTGAAGATGAATCAAGCGTGTATGCTGTTGTCAATAAGGAAAAGAAATAGTACAATAATGTAACATCAAACAGTGAATGTACAATTAATGGAAGTTTTTCACTCAACGTAAATTAACTACTAATACATTATGTCATGATACAACAAAAGTATGTTTTTTATATATACTGCAATTTCTTGGAGTGGATCACCCTGACCCTGCTGTTCTCGTACCTGCAGCCACTTCTAGGCGGTCAGGGTTAGAATTGCTAGTAAGATATGATCTTCCCTGTTCGGCTTAGCCAACACGTTATTACACCCTGAGTTAAGAGGTGGGAATGGAATAACGAGCCAGACTAATCGGGACTCGAACCCGAGATACATTATGGAAAAAATACTGAGTTGGCTTCACTCAACTAAATATACCGGTACCTAAATATATATATAAAGTATCTTATGATGCAATACATAAGTAAAAGTGAAATACCAATAGGCTTATTGATTAGAAGTATTAATGAAGTATTCAGATAGTAGAGGCTAAATTCAGCTTTACTCATACAAGATGAAAGGCTGAAGATGTAAAGCGATGGTTAGTTGATACCTAGTTGTGTGCAGCATAATCATGACGTCATGTCAGTAATATCAAAAACAAAGATTCATCATAACATTATTATAATAATAGTCTAAAATCCAAAAGGGTGGATTTAGGTTATTCTATTATCTCTAATGTGTAATGTTTCTAATCAGAATTTTTTTCTCATAGATCCTGAATCCTGTTACATTACCGGTACATAAAATACGATACATCTCAAACAAGCCTTTGCATTCTAAATGAAAAAAAAAAACATTTCTGGGTAAAAATTTTAATTTCAACAATTTCATTTCACAAATTGGCTATTGGCATACAAAGCAGACTTCATGTTTGATCATTCTGCAAGTGCTATAGTCAACAAATGAAAGCATGTGCTTCTATCTTGATCTATGAATTTTTAGAACGCGACGGAAAATGTGCTTATAAATACTTTGCGGAGGTATTATAAAATACGAGCCCTCAATGAGCCATATTTTTATGTCCATCAATCACTACTTCGTACTTGTAAAAACATACAATGACAAGATTCCGTCCAATATTGTAGTCATACACCAAAAGAAAATAATTATATTGCAAACCATCATTGGATGAGTGTGGGTGACTAGTTTTATTTTTAACCCATGGTACACCAACCCACGGGCGGTGGTCGAGGGAGCCGTAACCAGAGGTGAGGGGCGTCCAGGAAAACCGCTGCATATAATTGTCCCTCCAGAGATTTGAACCTGCTCTATGAAAACAATCAGATATGTGTAGTTTGAAGCATATTTCAAGCATGAGCTAACCAGTCACCAAAAATATTAAATATATGATGCTAATGATAATGTTGCATATTTCAACAATGTCCGGATAAACATATCCGTACATTCGGTACCAAATGCGGAAAGCAAAAAGACAGTGGTCTTAAATAAACCTAACTGTCGCATTTTTGGATGTTGCCAAAATAAATTGAAGTTGCAAATATGATTGTGTGCAACACAATCATGATATGCCTGCATCCAGAAGATGCAGTATACAATCAGGGGTGACTTATAAAAAATGTACAGCTATGACAACACTAAGATGGCAGGGAGGATATTGAATAGTGCCTCATATATGCACAGCGATAATTACCATGAGCATGATTTGCTGACAGAGATCAAAGAAGAAAACGAAGGATGGTGCATTTAAACATGAAACACATATATGAGGCCCTTCTCACAACTTTATTTTTCCATGGTATAAGCATAAAGCGGTATGAACATAAAGCATATTGCAATAATATCAGGATACAACATTTTCGCCCCCGTAAAATGTTGAAAAAATACATCAAGGACAGATGCAATCTGATGTGACGTTAACAGAAACATTCAATGCTCTATAAAATAGATAACAGAAGCTGCAGTGGTTTAGTTCTACATGCTGATGTGCAGCTTTAAGGTTCCTGCAAGATGCATAAAGTTAACACAGCAAAAAGAGCCTTTTCGAAAAATTGATGCTTTAAATATAATACCGTCAGCAGAACAGATTTTGGGAACTTAAAAGAATAAATGATTCCATTACAATTTGGATAGCCACAATAGAAGCTAAGAGAAGCTAAATAACCAACAATGAGAAGCAGTTGTCTTTTTCTAGTTCTCATTACATGTAAGTATTATCAACATCGATTGGAAATAACTATATAGGTTAAATATTCTTTCAAGATGCTACTTCCAACGTATATCAAATGTGATAGCAGGCAGGAAATACTAGGTAGAGTTTGTTTCACAAAAAAAAATTTAATAAAGTTCAGTGTATGAGAAATGTACCACTCAAGACCATTGAATACATTATTTTAGAACACTGAAATCATTGCATACAAAATTTTATTCAATGCGTCCAACATTTTAGTAAATCCCTAGGCTATTTCAGCATCTCGACGAGGTTAATTTCCCAATTGAGAAAATTCAACGCTTTCTTGATATTGAAGATTTCGACAAACTAGCCATATAATCCTCAGTTCCATGACTTAAAAAAAACAAAAAAAACTGAATAACACTCAACAACAACAACAACATTTTGATTTCAACAATGCACAGTTGTGTTCCAAATATACAATCATATCTAAGCTTTATATAAGAAGTTTTGTTATATAAGCCTTTTCTGAAATGGGTTTGCTCAAAACAAGATTTCAAAGGCATCTGAAAAAGAAGGCAAAACACTTTCAGATACAGATATTAAATATTAAAACACGAATACGAATCGTGTCAAACACAGTTCTGAGTAGGATAATTCAAATACTTAAATTGCTAACATATTGAGGAGGTTAGTAACAGATTTAATTTGAAATGGTATGGTTCAATTCACAAATAAATGTATCTGACAGTGACAACCCTAGTTAGTGATCATGATAATGGACTATATATTATCTGCAGTTTGTTTATAATACTATTAGTTGCAGGAGCCCATCAGTAGAACTGATTGTTGAAGAAAATGTGTTGGCTTGAAATTTCCTAATGTGTTTATTTCTAATGATTTTCCCTTTTTTTACTACAAGCACATTGCAAGGGTGGAAATATCGTACCGAATGACAATCCAGAGACATGCAGTGGCTGCCCAAATATAGAGATGAAAGAAAAAGACAATAATATAGCTTTTGGGCCAAGTGATGAACATAACTGCATCTGTCAATGGACAATACCAACAAATATGGATACGTATGACAACACTGCGGTTGTCCTGTTGTTACAAAATGTTTCACTGCCAATGACATCAGATAGTGGTGGAAGTACAGATTGTTCTGCAAGTATAAGATTTCCAGGTAAGAGCATTAGTATTGATTGAATCAAGTAGATTTGAAGCACAAATTTATTGCATCTTATGCTGTTCCAGGTACTGATGGATTTAAATGTAATTTTGTAAATGGCAATTGTCTAACATTTGCCACCAAATCAACAATTTGTACCGTTAAGAAAATCAGAGACAAATTATCAAATTTTGAATATGATTGCACTTCAATAATCTCATGGAGTAAAGCAGGAGGAAGTCCATACAGAATAATGTACAATGCTGGAAACTTTGCTGGATACACAAAATACTTCATCATTCAATATCTAGTAATAGATTGTAGAGACCAGACAACAACATCCGATTCAAGTAAGAATTAGGTAGCATATGTTTATCAGTTCTTTACATAGGAGTAGCACAACATGTGTAATAAATAATACTTGTATAATGACGAATAAGGTAATTGATTTCTAGTCTAAATCTATGACAACTCAATTTTCAAGATTATAATAATTACATAATTAACTTCCAATGGTTACGATTATTCATGAAAAACCATGGGTACTTCTACACACTAAATGAAATCCCAACAATACTGAAATACAAAAATGACGAAGCCATCAAAATATGCATGATTAAACTACTACCTCTTACAAATATTATTAGAAGTAGGAAAGTGGCAAAACATATCAAACAATGCTTAGCACTTGGCAATCCTTATACTATTTCAGCCGCAACGACAAGGACAACCAATTACACAACAGTAAGAAATCAGAAGGAAGAGAACAACACTGCGAGTAAGTCCAAATTTTTTATCGGCATTGCTAATTTATTATCTTTGGTATCGAAAACGAATAGTACTAGCAAATGCAACATGATTAGTTAGGAATTAAATCCTTGAAAAATACACTTTATTTGCTTCTTCACAAAAAAGTAAGTCTAAACAGTCAAGAAAAAAAGAATCAAAATTTGAGATGTCATCAACAGAATTGATCCCTAAAATTGAGGTTGAAATGTTGGATACAGGCTGACAATATCTTTGTTGTCATGCACAGATCATGTTACATCTTCATATATCACACAAAAAGAAGCTTCAACAACTCTCAGTGCATCAGTAACACACTACCAACAAGGATCGAATGCATCAAAAAAGTCTATGAACTCAACAACAATGATCATCATTATAGCTGCATCAGGGGCAGGATTGCTGCTTGTTATATTATTTGCTGTATTGCTGACTATCAGGTACTTCAATATTTTACTGTTAAAAATTGAAGAACATGATGAACCATAAAATTGTCACCAAATAGTCAAAAAATACATGAGGTTTTCCGTTCAATTTTTTAAGTGATATAACGTAAAAAGTTACAAACAGTTATTTTTTGACAATTATTTATCACTTTCATTCGGCTCACAGAAATGGGAAGTATCTTTATATATATTTAAGGTATCATTTTGCCTTAAATGTAATCAAAGAACTCTGAGTTAGTACGGGGCAACAAGACTGGCCAACAAGGCCGCTGAATATTGAGAAAGAATATTTTCAAGGAAACTGATAGGTAGGAAATTGTAGTGAATGACATTTGCTTTGGTAAGAGGCTCTGCACAACTTCTAAAATTGAATTTTTAATACATTACATATAATTGGGTAATGCAGTCTAGAACCTTGCAGTATAATCTAGTCAATCCTTGAGAGACATCACAAACATCAAATAAATATTGACATGTTTTACCACAGGTTCAAAAAAGTAAAGACCACGTCAACAAAAGTTTCAAAAATGAACAAAGATGACAAAAGTGCGAATCAGGAGCAAGAAATGATAGAGAACACCATCTACGGTGAAACTATAAATGATCATAAGTCAGAAACAATCATCAATGAAATATATAACACAACTCCAGTTACAGTAGTGACCAATGATGAACCATGTTTGTACGCAGTTGTTGAAAAGAAAACAGGAGACAAGAAACAAGATGGAGACCGGAATGTAGGAACTGAAGTAAACATTGTTATAATCGAAGATGAACCATCGAGTGTGTACGCTGTTGTCAACAAAGGAAAGAAATAATACAAGAATATAACATCAAAAAGTGATTGTTCACTTAAAAGAAGTTTTTCACTCAACATAAATTAACTACTAATACATTATGTCATGAGACAGCATTATTTTTTTTGTTTATAGCCACTTCTGGATCCCCCTGACGCCTGCTGTACCCGTACTTGCAGCCACTTCTAGACGATCAGGGTTAGAGTTTCCAATAAGATATGATCTTTTATGTACGGCTTAGCTTTCCCAAGTTATTACACCCTGAGTTAAGAGGTGGGAATGGAATAACGAACCAGACTAATCGGGACTCGAACCCGAGATACAATATGGAAAAATACTGAATTGTCTTCACTCAACTAAATATACCTAACTATATATATAAAGCATCTTATAATGCAATACATAAGTAAAAGCAAAATACCAATAATCTTATTGATTAGAAGTTTTAATGAAGTATTCAGATAGGAGAGGCTAAATGCAGCTTTACTCATACAAGATGAAAGGCTGAAGATGTACAGCGATGGTTAGTTGATGCCTAGTTGTGTGCAGCATAATCATGAGATCATGTCAGTAATATCGAAAAAAAGGAGACATCATAACATTATTATAATAATAGTCTAAAATCCAAAAGGGTGGATTTAGGTTATTCTATTATCTCTAATGTGTAATGTTTCTAATCAGAATTTTTTTCTCATAGATCCTGAATCCTGTTACATTACCGGTACATAAAATACGATACATCTCAAACAAGCCTTTGCATTCTAAATGAAAAAAAAAAACATTTCTGGGTAAAAATTTTAATTTCAACAATTTCATTTCACAAATTGGCTATTGGCATACAAAGCAGACTTCATGTTTGATCATTCTGCAAGTGCTATAGTCAACAAATGAAAGCATGTGCTTCTATCTTGATCTATGAATTTTTAGAACGCGACGGAAAATGTGCTTATAAATACTTTGCGGAGGTATTATAAAATACGAGCCCTCAATGAGCCATATTTTTATGTCCATCAATCACTACTTCGTACTTGTAAAAACATACAATGACAAGATTCCGTCCAATATTGTAGTCATATACCAAAAGAAAATAATTATATTGCAAACCATCATTGGATGAGTGTGGGTGACTAGTTTTATTTTTAACCCATGGTACACCAACCCACGGGCGGTGGTCGAGGGAGCCGTAACCAGAGGTGAGGGGCGTCCAGAAAAACCGCTGCATATAATTGTCCCTCCAGAGATTTGAACCTGCTCTATGAAAACAATCAGATATGTGTAGTTTTTGAAGCATATTTCAAGCATGAGCTAACCAGTCACCAAAAATATTAAATATATGATGCTAATGATAATGTTGCATATTTCAACAATGTCCGGATAAACATATCCGTACATTCGGTACCAAATGCGGAAAGCAAAAAGACAGTGGTCTTAAATAAACCTAACTGTCGCATTTTTGGATGTTGCCAAAATAAATTGAAGTTGCAAATATGATTGTGTGCAACACAATCATGATATGCCTGCATCCAGAAGATGCAGTATACAATCAGGGGCGACTTATAAAAAATGTACAGCTATGACAACACTAAGATGGCAGGGAGGATATTGAATAGTGCCTCATATATGCACAGCGATAATTACCATGAGCATGATTTGCTGACAGAGATCAAAGAAGAAAACGAAGGATGGTGCATTTAAACATGAAACACATATATGAGGCCCTTCTCACAACTTTATTTTTCCATGGTATAAGCATAAAGCGGTATGAACATAAAGCATATTGCAATAATATCAGGATACAACATTTTCGCCCCCGTAAAATGTTGAAAAAATACATCAAGGACAGATGCAATCTGATGTGACGTTAACAGAAACATTCAATGCTCTATAAAATAGATAACAGAAGCTGCAGTGGTTTAGTTCTACATGCTGATGTGCAGCTTTAAGGTTCCTGCAAGATGCATAAAGTTAACACAGCAACAAGAGGCTTTTCGAAAAATTGATGCTTTAAATATAATACCGTCAGCAGAACAGATTTTGGGAACTTAAAAGAATAAATGATTCCATTACAATTTGGATAGCCACAATAGAAGCTAAGAGAAGCTAAATAACCAACAATGAGAAGCAGTTGTCTTTTTCTAGTTCTCATTACATGTAAGTATTATCAACATCGATTGGAAATAACTATATAGGTTAAATATTCTTTCAAGATGCTACTTCCAACATTGCTTAGAGTGAACTTTGGGTGAAGAAAGATGAATTTCAGGGAGGGTAAAAATAAAAAGTTACACAAAAATAGTATATCAAATGTGATAGCAGGCAAGAAATACTAGGTAGAGTTTGTTTCACGAAAAAAAAATCAATAAAACTCAGTGTATAAGAAATGTACCACTCAAGACAATTGGATACATTATTTTAGAACACTGAAATCATTGCATACATAAATTTTATTCGATGCGTCTAACATTTTAGTAAATCACTAGGCTATTTCAGCATCTCGACGAGGTTAATTTCCCAATTGAGAAGATTCAACGCTTTCTTGATATTGAAGATTTCGACAAACTAGCCGTATAATCCTCAGTTCCATGACTTTAAAAAAAAAAAAAACGAATAACACTCAACAACAACAACAACATTTTGATTTCAACAATGCACAATTGTGTTCCAAATATACAATCATATCTAAGCTTTATATAAGAAGTTTTGTTATATAAGCCTTTTCTGAAATGGGTTTGCTCAAAACAAGATTTCAAAGGCATCTGAAAAAGAAGGCAAAACACTTTCAGATACAGATATTAAATATTAAAACACGAATACGAATCGTGTCAAACACAGTTCTGAGTTGGATAATTCAAATACCGTACTTAAATTGCTAACATATTGAGGAAGTTAGTAACAGATTTAATTTGAAATGGTATGGTTCAATTCACAAATAAATGTATCTGACAGTGACAACCCTAGTTAGTGATCATGATGATGGACTATATATTATCTGCAGTTTGTTTATAATACTATTAGTTGCAGGAGCCCATCAGTAGAACTGATTGTTGAAGAAAATGTGTTGGCTTAAAATTTCCTAATGTGTTTATTTCTAATGATTTTCCCTTTTTTTACTACAAGCGCATTGCAAGGGTGGAAATATCGTACAGAATGACAATCCAGAGACATGCAGAGGCTGCCCAAATATAGAGATGAAAGAAAAAGACAATAATATAGCTTTTGGGCCAAGTGATGAACATAACTGCTACTGTCAATGGACGATAACAACAAGTATGGACACAGATGATAACACTGCGGTTGTCCTGTTGTTACAAAATGTTTCACTGCCAATGACATCTGGTAGTAGTGGAAGTTTGGATTGTTCTGCAAGTATCAGATTCCCAGGTGAGAGCATTAGTATTGATTGAATCAAGTAGATTTGAAGCACAAATTTATTGTATCTTTTGCCATTCCAGGTGCTGATGGATACGAATGTAATTTTATAAATGGTGATTGTCTAACATTTGCCACCAAATCAACAATTTGTACCATTGAGAAAATCAGTGACAAAATATCCAATTTTGAACATAATTGCACTTCAATAACCTCGTGGAATGAAGCTGGTGGAGGTCCATACAAGATATTGTACAATGCTGGAAACTTTCATGGATACAAAAAACATTTTATCATTCAATATCTTGTAATAGATTGCAGAGACCCAACAACCACGCTTGAAACAAGTGAGACAAATACTATTCTACGATATTTGATTGAGAAGAGGTAGGGAAATATTCAGTAATTCAGACAAAATAATATTATAGATAGGATGTTTATTTTATTCCCATTGAAAGAAAGGCAAATTTGAAATATCATTTTTGTGAAGTTATCTATTTAGGCAGAAAACTATAAAGCTTGTGCACATACGATACATCAAAATATGTAAAATGTCAATAAATATTGGAAATCAAAAATCTCATTTTCGCTATTGATGTCTCAGGCTATTTGGCTTTTTAATGAACTACACCGATTTTGCAACACGAAGAGAAATATGATGCCATGTGCATGAGCCTTCCAATATGCATCAGCAACCTTTTTATAACATTGAATATTATCCAGAATGAACGAAAACCCACAAAGCACGAATGACATAGAAAGAGACAAACTAGATACAAAACTACCCAAGTTAGAAATTGAGTTGAGGGTCAATAACTGAAATTGTTACGTTAAGTTCTCTGGGATATTTTCTGCTTAAAGTGTAATTGCTGGTGTAACATTTTGTTATGGCTCTTTGTCATTATAGTCGCCAATGATTGCTTTCAGCCTTGCTTTCAATAAATTTGAATGAAGAAGGATCAGAAAAAAGCTTGATAGTTTAAGTAATGCGGTGAAATGCATTTTGAATTTATAAAATCTGACAATTTTTTAGCAACTCATCATCAAGCTTCTACGACGCTGATGAATCAACACGAGGATGGAAGCCACACAAGTAAGAAAGCTATCTAGCCTTCATTAGTTAACCTTGATAAAATGCCAGACCGTGTATGAAAGTAGAAAGCATTGTATGACTACGCTTGAAGCTGCTTGCATTGAAGCCGTTTTGCATTGATGTATAGGTAGGCCACAGGCTGATTCAACAAGTCTTGTAACAATATCCCTCACCAACCATGACCAGGTTTCAGAGATTGCATACTACGGTATTATAATAACAAGCTCTATGCAAGCATTTGGACATGTGACCGAACATGGGATTGTAAAGACATATCGTCTATCTCTAATTATAGATAAAAAGTATATATACCAACATATATTTATTACACAGATACACCATTTTGGCTACAATAAGGCTACCGATATACAATTTCGCTATAATATAACTATAATAAGTCTTTTATTTATTTTCAAGTCAAAAAACTTTACAAAAGACATTAGAGCAATAGAAGCTAATAAATGAAAACCGATTGATGCTGAATCCAATAAATAATAATGTCTTTCTACTGTACAAAGATGGGGTAGCATCTTCATTCACTCTCAAGGAATCAACACTGAAGGAAGAGACATTAACAAATCGCAATGAAACAACAACAAATGACCCAGAACAAAGATCGAATGCATCAAAAACATTTATGAATTCAACAATGATCATCATTATAGCTGCATCAGGGACAGGATTACTGCTCTGTATACTATTTGCTGTGTTGTTAGCTACCAGGTATTTCAGAGTTTCATATTAAAGAATTTAATGAATAATAAAAATGAATGAAATTCGAAAGAATGAATAGGTGTTTATATGTTTATATAATTTATACCATGTGAAAAAACAGTGAGTTATCATCCCTGTGCATCCGATAGCAAGTGTTGATTCGTACAAAAACGGATTATCTTCATAGTAAAAGACAAGACTTCACTGAGGCAGCTATCCGTTACATCATAAATTGAAATTACATCATAAAATGAAACAAACCTAGAAAACCAACGCACAAAAGCTAGACGAATGAGAGATAGAGCTCACTACCAGTTGTACC
Source organism: Styela plicata (assembly GCA_963675895.2). NCBI lineage: Eukaryota > Metazoa > Chordata > Ascidiacea > Stolidobranchia > Styelidae > Styela > Styela plicata. The sequence continues at coordinate 16,605,915 of OZ023151.1, read as the reverse complement.
TTGGAATCCATATATAACACATTCAATCTATTGATGTTGTCTAAAACTTAATAGATAATTTTAATCAGTACTTTGACAATAGTTTAAGAATACTAAACACTGACATGTTTTACTACAGGTTCTGTAAAACGAAGACTGCATCTACAAAATATTCAAAGAAGAATGAAGAAGAAACAAGTCCGGACCAAGAGCATGAAATGATAGAAAACTCTATCTACGGTGAAACTATCAATGATCACAAGCCAGAAACGATCATCAATGAAATATACGACACAACTCCAGTCACAGAAATGACCAATGATGCACCATGTTTGTACGCAGTTGTTGAAAAGAAAACAGGAGACAAAAAACAAGATGGAGACAAGAATGTGGGAAGTGAAGAAAACATTGTTATAATTGAAGATGAATCATCGAGTGTGTACGCTGTTGTCAACAAAGAAAAGAAATAATAAATCGATGTAACATCAAACGGTGTTTGTTCTATGTCATGATACAGCAAAATTATGTTTTTTATATATAGCCCCTTCTTGAAGTGTATTTCGTACCTGCAAAAACATACAACGACAAGATTTTCCCCATGCACCGACATAGTTGGTCGAGGGAGCCATAACCAGAGGCAATGTCTCCATCAAACCTCCTCCATATAATAGTCCCTCGAGAGATTCGAACCTGTTCTGTGACAACAATCAGGGATGTGTAGCTTCAAGCATATTTCAAGCATTTTCTTCTTGAGCTAACCAGGAACCCAAAATATTAAATATGATGCTAATGAGTATGTTGCATATTTCAACAATGTCAGAATAAACATATCCATACATTAGGTACCAAATGCGAAAAGCAAAAAGGCAGTGGTCTCGAATAAACCTAACTTTAGCATTTTTGGATGTTGCTAACATAAATTGAAGTTGCAAATATGATTATGTGCAACACAATCATGATTTGCGCGCAAGCATCTAAAACATCCAGTATGCAATCAGAGGTGACTTATAAAAACTCTACAGTTATGCCAACACTAAGATGACTGTGAGGATATTGAATAGTGTCTCATATATGCACAGCGGTAATTACCAAGAGCATGAATTGATGACAGAGTTCTAAGAGAACGAAGGAAGGTGTATTTAATCATGAAACACTTATAAGAGGACATTTTCAATACTTTATTTTGCCATGGTATAAGCATAAAGCGGTTTAAGAATAAAGCATATTTTAACAACATCAGGATACAAAATTTCCGCCCCCGTATAATGTAGAAATAATATATAAAAACAGATGTGAAGGTCGATGCAATCTGACGTTAACGGAAACATGTAATGCTCTATAAAACAAGATGCAAAAGAGACATGACTTCAGTTCTATAAGCTGCTAGATGTTTGAACAGCACTCTCCAAATTAGCTGGGACTTGTAAATAGTCACGTATTATTCGAGACACATGATATAACTAACATTTGGAAAATACTGGAAAGTCTTATTAGAAGTTTAATGAAGAAAAGCAGCGAAAAACCAGAATATGAATAAGCAAATGGCAAATCATAAAAGTTTTTATCTTTTCCTCATGCTTGTTCTTTGTAAGTTTTTATATGACTAATGTTATAAAAAAATAACAAAATATTTCTTTCAAACTAAACTCAATTGGAGAGAATATGAATGTTTATGATAAAATGAGGAAAAGTTTAACATTTTTCAATGAAATTTCGCTTCATTCAAGGTCTGAAATAACGCATAAAAGATCATTTATAAGGATATTTGGTAATATATACGAAGAGCTACCCTAAAATTCAGTACCAGCAGCTGCACTCTTAGCGCCAAACATCCTAACCAGACCTGAAGCTAGTCAGAGAACCATAATTTCTCCAATGATAACGAGGTATAAACTAGCCTCTTTACTAAAACTGACTTCCAAGCAACATCTGGTGATATATATTGAGTAATAAAAAAATAATATAACAATTAGGAAAAAATAGGTGACTATAGCAAACAGGTATCTCTGCTAGAGATAATACTAATAGCTCCTCAAGCCTAATAAAATATTCTGAATATTTAATTTTTATTCATTCCTCAACATTTATTAGAGTTTAGGATTCATTTATTCTAATAGGGCAGTTATCATCTCATTTCTAGACATGCGATAAAGATTTTATGAAAAGAAATATTTGGAAAACAACAAAATTAGCATTACACAAGTTAGACACATATATTGGATTGTTTGGCTTATTTATCTAAACTTATTCCCTGAAAACAATTGTTAGAGTATGTGATTTCCTATCTCATAGAAAACATTAAAATAAAATTCAAACAATATTTTCATCCACAGATCAGCTAATGCTAGTTACAGAAGCTGAGGTCTGCGAAGAGTGCCGAAATAGTGTACTTGGGACAGATAGCAAGATCATTATATTTGGACCAAGTGATGAACATAACTGCAACTGTCACTGGACAATACCAACTACTATACATACAGATGACAACACCGCAGTTGTTCTGTTGTTACAAAATGTTTCACTGCCAATGACATCAGGTGAAGGTACAGACTGCTCTGCAAGTATCAGATTCCCAGGTAAGAGCATTAATATTGAATGAATCAAGTATATTGGAAGCACAAATTTATTGTATCTTATGCTGTTTCAGGTGCTGATGGATACAAATGTAATTTTACAAATGACTATTGTCTAACATTTGCCACCAAATCAACTATTTGTACCATTGACAAGATCAGAGACAAAATATCAAATTTTGAACATAAGTGCACCGCTATAACCTCATATAGTAAAATACAAAAATATGAAATTATTTACAATGGCGGAAATTTTGCTGGATACAAAAAACAATTTGTCATTCAATATCTTGTGATAGATTGCCGAGACCCAACAACCACATTTGAGACAAGTGAGACAAATATTATGTTACAATTTTCGATTGAGAAGAGGTAGGGGTGAAATAATTCATTAAGACAAAATAATATTATAGGATAAGTTGACAAATTTATTTTATTTAAAAGAAAGACAAAATATAGCTTGACTGTAATTCGAAATATGCAATGCCAATGCGATAGCAACTAGGAAATCATGCCAACAATATTATTTTAAATTGGAACAAAACTAGTGCAAATGGAAGGATTTTAATACCAAAATCCACCCTCACCCCTAGTTATGAAACAGAGTAAATATTTAAAATTCAGAAAGCCTTCACCGCATTATCTCATTACGGTTAAATTCTGTTTAAGATGTTTTCTGCTTAAAGTGTACCTAGTTGATGGTGCGACATTTTGTCGTGGGTCTCTTTGTCATTATAGTGGCCATTAATCGATTGAAAACGTTGCTTTCAGCCTTGTTTACAATAAATTTGAATAAAGAAGAATCAGTAAAAAGCTTGATAGTTTAAGTAATGCGGTGAAATGCATTTCGATCATTCACTCAAACTTCAATTGATAAAATCTGATAATTTTTTAGCAACACATCAACAAGATTCTACGGCGCTAATGGATCAACATGAAGATGAAAGCCAAACAAGTAAGAAGGCTGTCTAACCTTCGTTAGTTAACCTTGATAAAATGCGAGACTGTGTACGAAAGTAAATATTATTACATGACTACAGTCAAAGCTTCTTTGTTTTGCATTCAAGTATAGGTAGGCCACAGGGTGATTCAAAAAAACTCTTGAAACAACATCTCTCATCGACCATAACCAGGTATAGGAAATTACATACTACAGTATTTTAGTAACAAGCTCTATGTAAGCATTTGAAAGTGTGACTGAATGTGGGATTGTAAAGGCATATCATCAGCTATCTCTAATTCAAGATAAAAATTGTATATTATCCCAACATATAATTTATTATTATTAATCTAATAAATATTAACACAGATCGGGTAGTATCTTCATTCATCACTGTCAAAGAATCAACATTGAATGAAGAGAGATCAACAAATCGCAATGGAACAACAACAAATGATCCAGAACAAAGATCGAATGCATCAAAAACATTTATGAATTCAACAATGATCATCATTATAGCTGCATCAGGAGCTGGATTGCTACTTGTTATTTTGTTTGCTGTGTTGTTAGCTACCAGGTATTTCAGAGTTTCCTTTTAAAGAATATAATGAATAATGAAAATTCATGAAATTGAAAGAATAAGTGTTAATATGTTAATATAATTCAAATCTATGTGAAAAAACAGTGAGGTATTATCCTTGTGTATCTACTAGCAAGTCTTGGTTCATACAAAAACAAAATATCCTAATAGAGAGAGGCAAGACACCACTGAAACAGCTATTCGTTGAAATATAACGAAATTAAAAAATTTCATAAAAAGACAAAAAAAAGCTAGAAAACAAAAACACAAAAACTAGGCAGATGAGAGATAGAGCTCACTACCATTTGGATCTTGGGTTACTTACGTATCACATTCAGTCTATTGATGTCGCCTAAAACTTAGTAGATGAGTACAATCATTACTTTGGACAATAACTAAACAGTATTTAATACTGATTTGTTTTACTACAGATTTCGCAAAACGAGGACCGCATCTACGAAATATTCAAAGAAGAATGAAGAAGAAACAAGTCCGAAGCAAGAGCAAGAAATGATAGAAAATTCCATCTATGGTGAAACTATCAATGATCACAAGCCAGAAACTATCATCAATGAAATATACGACACAACTCCAGTAACAGAAGTGACCAATGATGAACCATGTTTGTACGCAGTAGTTGAAAAGAAAACAGGAGACAAAAAACAAGATGGAGACAAGAATGTGGGAACTGAAGTAAACATTGTTATAATTGAAGATGAATCATCGAGTGTGTATGCTGTTGTCAACAAAGGAAAGAAATAATACAAGAATATAACATCAAACAGTGATTGTTCACTTAAAAGAAGTTTTTCACACAACAAAAATTAACTACTAATACATTATGTCATGATACAGCATTATTTTTTTGTCTATAGCCACTTCTGGATCACCCTGACCCCTGCTGTACCCGTACTTGCAGCCACTTCTAGACGGTCAGGGTTAGAATTTCCAGTAAGATATGATCTTTTATGTTCGGCTTAGCCTTCCCAAGTTATTACACCCTAGGATAAGAGGTGGGAATGGATTAACGAGTCGGACTAATCGGGACTCGAACACGAGATACAATATGGAAAAATACTAAATTGTCTTCACTCAACTAAATATACCTAACTATGTATATAAAGTATCTTATAATGCAATACATAAGTAAAAATTCAGCTTCACTTATACAAGATGAATGGCTGAATATGTACAGCGATGGTTAGTTGATACCTAGTTGTGTGCAGCATAATCATGAGATCATGTCAGTAATATCGAAAACAAGGAGACATCATAACATTATTATAATAATAGTCTAAAATCCAAAAGGGTGGATTTCAGGTTATTCTATTATCTCTAATGTGTAATGTTCCTAATCAGAATTTTTTTCTCATAGATCCTGAATCCTGTTATATTACATAAAATACGATACATCTCAAACAAGCCTTTGCATTCTAAATGAAAAAAAAACATTTCTGGGTAAAAATTTTAATTTCAACAATTTCATTTCACAAATTGGCTATTGGCATACAAAGCGGACTTCCTGTTCGATCATTCTGCAAGCGCTATAGTCAACAAATGAAAGCATGTGCTTCTATCTTGATCTATGAGTTTATAGAAGAGGAAAATGTGCTTAAAAAGAGAATGTAATACTTTGCAGAGGTATTATGAAATACGATCCCTCAATGAGCCATAGTTCTGTGTCCATCCATCACTACTTTGTAGTTGTAAAAACATACAATGACAAGATTTTTCCTAATCTAATATTATCAGTCCAATATTGTAGTCATATAGCAAAAGGAAATAACTATATTGAAAATGTCATTGGATGAGTGTGGGTAACTAGTTTTATTTTTATTTCTAACCCATGGTACACCAACCCACGGGCGGTGGTCGAGGGAGCCGTAACCAGAGGTGAGGGGCGTCCAGGAAAACCGCTGCATATAATTGTCCCTCCAGAGATTTGAACCTGCTCTGTGAAAACAATCAGATACGTGTAGTTTGAAGCATATTTCAAGCATGAGCTAACCAGTCACCAAAAATATTAAATATATGATGCTAATGATAACGTTGCATATTTCAACAATGTCAGGATAAACATATCCGTACATTCGGTACCAAATGCGGAAAGCAAAAAGACAGTGGTCTTAAATAAACCTAACTTTCGCATTTTTGGATGTTGCCAAAATAAATTGAAGTTGCAAATATGATTGTGTGCAACAGTATCATGATATCCCTGCATCCAGAAGATGCAGTATACAATCAGGGGCGACTTATAAAAAATGTACAGCTAAGACAACACTAAGATGGCAGGGAGGATATTGAATAGTGCCTCATATATGCACAGCGGTAATTACCAAGAGCATGAATTGATGACAGAGATCAAAGAAGAAAACGAAGGATGGTGTATTTAATCATGAAACACATATAAGAGGCCATTTTCAATACTTTTCCATGGCATAAGCATAACGCGGTATAAGAATAAAGCATATTTTAATAACATCAGGATACAAAATTTTCGCCCCCGTATAATGTAAAAATAATATAAGAAGAACAGATGTGAAGGTAGATGCAATCTGATGTGACGTTAACGGAAACATTTAATGCTCTATAAAACAAGGTGCAAAAGAGACATGACTTCAGTTCTATAAGCTGCTAAGTGTTTGAACAGTGGAGCACTCCTCAAATGAGCTATGACTTGTAAAATGGTACATATTATTGGAGACACATGATATAACCGATATTTGGAAAATACTGAAAGATCTTACTGGAAGTTTAATGAAGAAAAGTAGCGTAAAACCAGAATATGAATAAGCAAATGGCAAAACATAACAGTTTTTATTTTTTTCTCATACTTGTTCTTTGTAAGTTTGTATATTGCTAATGTTGTAAAATTAACCAAATATTTTTTTCAATCTGAACTTAATTGGGGAGTATATGAATGTTTATGATACAATAAGGAAAGGTTTAACATTATTTTAATAAAAACTCGCTTTAAGTGAGGACTGAAGTAACTCATAAAAGATCATTTATATGAATATTTGGTCATTTATACGAAGAGCTACCCTAAAATTCAGTACCAGCAGCTGCACTCTTAGCGACAAACATCCTAACCAGAACGAAAGCTAGTTAGAGAACTATTATTTCTCCAATGATAAGGAGGTGTAAACTAGCCCTTTAACTAAAACTGACATCCTAACAACATCCGGGGTATATGTTGAGAAATGAAAAAACAATATAATAATTAGGGACAAAAAATGGACGACTATAGCAAACAAATATTTCTGCTAGAGATAATACTAATGGCTCCTGCAACCTAATATTCTGAATATTTTATTTTTAATTGTTCCTCATTATTTACTAGTTTACGAGTTTAAGATTCATTTATTCTAATAGGGTAGTTTTCATTTTATTTCTCGACACGCGATAAAGATTTTATGAAAAGAAATATTGGGAAAACAACAAAATTAGCATCACACAAGTTAGGCATATTTATTAGGTTGTTTGGCTTGTTTATCCAAACTTACTCCTGGAGAACAATTATTAGTGAATGTGATTTCCTTTCTCAGGGGAACATTAAAATAAAATTTAGTTCTTTTATTCGCAGACCAGCTAAAGAGAGTTACAGAAGCTAGTACCTGCAAAGATTGTCCAAATATTGAACTTGGAACAGAAAGCAAGAATATCACATATGGACCAAGTGATGAACATAACTGCAACTGTCATTGGACAATACCAACAAGTATGAATACAGATGACAACACTGCAGTTGTTCTTGTGTTACAAAATGTTTCACTGCCGATGTGGGAAGTTAGTGAAAGTACAGACTGTTCAGCAAGATTTAGATTTCCAGGTATATGAAAACTGATATAATTGCACGCTCTCCTTGACAGCAATAGTTCAGTAAATGTTTTGTTGTTCCAGGCACTAATGGATACAAATGCAACTTTGTAAACAACTATTGTCTAACATTTGCCACTGGATCAACTATTTGTAACATTGGGAAGATCAAAGTCGAATTATCAAGTTTTGAACATAATTGTACTTCAATAATCCCATGGAGTAAAGCAGGAGGAAGTCCATACAAGATACTTTACAGCGCAGGAAACATTGCCGCATACACAAAATATTTTAACATTCAATATCTCGTGATAGATTGCATGAACCACACAACCACATTTGAGACAAGTGAGACAAATACTATGCTACAATTATTAATTGAGAAGAGGTAGGGGTGAAATATTCATTAATTCAGACAAAATAATATAATAGGATAAGATGCCAATTTTATTTCATTTAAAAAAAATGCATAATACAGTTTGACTGTAATTTGAAATATGTTTTTTTGTCGAGTTGCCTATTCAAGCAGAAAACTATAGATCGTGTGCACAAACATCACTTTGTACCTTGTAAAAAGTCAATAAATATTGGAGTACAAAAATCCCATTTACATTATTGGTGTGTCGGCCTACCTGGTTTTTTTAATGAACGAAAAGAAAAATGATGCCATGTGCATGAGCCTTCCAATATGCATCAGCAACCGTTTTATAGCATTGAATACTTATCCAGAATAAATGAAAACCCACGAAGCACGAACCTGACAACAATATCAATTTAACTTGGACCAAAACTAATGCAAATGAAAGGATTTTAAAGCCAAAATCCACTTCCATTTATGAAACAAGAGTAAATATTAGAAATTCAGAAAACCCTCACTGCATTATCTCATAACTGTTAGGTTCTGTTTGGGATATTTTGTGCTTGAAGTGTAGTTGTGATGTAACATTTTGTTATGGCTCTTTGTCATTGTAGTGGCCACTGATTGATTGAAAACGTTGCGTTCAGACTCATTTAAATAAAGAAGGATCAGTAAAAGGCTTGATAGTTTAAGTGATGTGGTGAAACATATATATCGATCATTCGCTCAATCCATTTATATAATCTAATAATTTTATAGCAACACATCAACAAGCTTCTACAACGCTAATGGATCAACACGAGGATAAAGGCCACACAAGTAGGAAAGCTATCTAGCCTTTGTTAGTTAACCTTGATAAAATGCCAGACTGTGTATGAAAGTATAACGTATTGCATGGCTACGCTTGAAGCTGCTTGCATTAAAGTCGTTTTGCATTAAAGTATAGGTAGGCCACAGGGTGATTCAAAAAGTCTTGTAACAATATCCCTCACCAACTATACTACTATGCTACTACGGTACTATAATAACAAGCTCTATGCAAGCATTTGGACATGTGACTGAATGTGGGATTGTAAAGGCATATCGTCCATCTCTAATTATAGATAAAAAGTACATATACCAACATATATTTATTACACAGATACATCATTTTGGCTACAATAAGGCTACCGGTATACAATTTCGCTATAATACAACTATAATGAGTCTTTTATTTATTTTCAAGTCAAAAAATTTTACAAAAGACATTAGAGCCAATAGAAGCTAATAAGCGAATACTGATTTATGCTGAATCCAATAAATAATATTGACTTCTATTGTACAAAGATGGGGTAGCATCTTCATTCACTCTCAATGAATCAACATTGAAGGAAGAGACATTAACAAATCGCAATGGAACAACAACAAATGACCCAGAACGAAGATCGAATGCATCAAAAGCATTTATAAATTCAACAATGATCATCATTATAGCTGCATCAGGGGCAGGATTGCTGCTCGTTACATTATTTGCTGTGTTGTTAGCTACCAGGTATTTCAGAGTTTCATATTAAAGAATTTAATGAATAACAAAAATGAATGAAATTTGAAAGAATGAATAAGTGTTTATATGTTTATATAATTTATACCATGTGAAAAAACAGTGAGTTATCATCCCTGTGCATCCAATAGCAAGTGTTAATTGGTACAAAAACGAATTATCTTCATAGTAGAAGACAAGACTTCACTGAGGCAGCTATCCGTTACATCATAAATTAAAATCACATCATAAAATGAAACAAACCTAGAAAACCAACGCACAAAAGCTAGACGAATGAGAGATAGAGCTCGCTACCACTTGCACCTTGGAATCCATATATAACACATTCAATCTTTCAATGTCGTCTAAAACTTAGTAGATAATTTCAATCAGTAGTTTGACAATAATTTAAGAATATTAAACAATGATGTGTTTTTCTACAGGTTCTGTAAAACAAAGAACACATCTACAGAATATTCAAAGAAGAATGAAGAAGAAACAAGCCCGAAGCAAGGGCATGAATTGATAGAAAATTCTATCTATGGTGAAACTATCAATGATCACAAGCCAGAAATAATCATCAATGAAATATATGATACAACTTCTGTCACAGAAGTGACCAATGATGAACAGTGTTTGTACGCAGTTGTTGAAAAAAAAAAAAAAGACAAAAAACAAGATGGAAACAAGAATGGAGAAACTAAAGAAAACATTGTTATAATTGAAGATGAATCATCAAGTGTGTACGCTGTTGTCAACAAGGACAAGAACAAAACAACAATGTTGCAATAACAACACTGTCACACAATATTGTTCAATTAAGATTTTCAAATAAATATTTTCAAAACTAAGCTTAGAGAGAACGTGTGTTAATATTGAAATTTTATGATCAGGAAAACTGACCAAATACAATATGTCATAAAAGAATATTGCCGTAATATGGAAAACTCTATTGACAACCACCTGACTTAGATAACTTCACTGTACTGTTATATGGTTCAGTCCAATCTGGAATGTTTACTTCTTAGTGCACAGTTGCACAACATTTCGTAGCAGCTCATTGCTATTAAAGTGACTAGTCATTGGCTACTTTTAGGCCCTGCTTGTGTCCTTACTTGGAACAATTTTCAATAAAGGAGCATAATAGGCTGAACGGTGGAGCATGTTGATCATCTTGTGAATTCACAAAACATACAAAGGAAATACTACATAGAGCAAGTATAACAGGGCTTCGAGACAATTCATTTTTACTGGGCCATGCATAAAACATATTCCAATAATATCAGGATATCAATCGCCCCCGTGTAAAGTAAAAAAAATACATGAAGGACAGATATAAAGGCAGATGCAATTTGATGTGATGTTAATGATAACGTTCAACCCACTATAAAATGAGGAGCAGAGAAGAAAGCAGTGCTTAAGGTATGTAATCTGCCAAGTGCTTGCTTAAACTGTCAAAAACCTCTTTATGGTCAGTATCAGCTAGGAGTGAAATAGACAATATTAACGGAACCACAATATAATATTGATGCTGGTGTATATTGAAAAATACTATACAACATCGTGTGTTAATGTGGAAAAGCAGAATAAGACTAAAATATGACGAAGCAAACAGTAATCTCAAGGAATTGTAGCTTTTATCTAATACTGGTCATTATCCTATGTAAGTTCTTACATCACAGTTTGCATATATTTTTTGAACGATTAGCTAGATATTTGACAAATTTTGAAAAAATTGGTCGCTGAATTGAATAGATAAACCTGTTGCATGTTTCTGGAAGCAGCATCTATTTTCTGATGAGTGTTTTTTGTATACATAGTACTTTGTATGTTACATTGACACATGGGGTTTAGCCAATACAGTAATAGGTATTTTCCCTATACATGTCGACTTTGAAACTGGCTTTGTATGTCGCAAAAGGTGATTAAAAGGATGCAAGGGACTGACAGATGGTTTTACCATCACCCTGTGATTAATATAATTCCTGTTCAATTCTACTTTGTGATGTTTTTCACTTTAAATGTTCAATAGTACAGTAAAATCAAAAATAATGCGTGGAATTTTACTAGGGACTCAAGTAATATTTTTAGTCTCTGACAACACAAACATTTGCAATCCCACCCAATGTTAACCAGAGCGCAAAGGGGTGCATAATACATAAAGGTTTTTTATGAGCACTGCTTAAAAATTACCGCAGTCCTGGGAACGAATTTGAAGAAAAATGGAACTGCGCATCCCTAATTACAATCGCAAAATACAATTTCTAATTTTATTTCCGAAATCAACAACCGGGCGACATTATGAATCATATGTGTCTATTCGGACAAATCCCCCTCTAGGCTAGATCATCAGGTTCGAAGATACGAAATTAGAGAATGTTATTGATGACCTAACTTACAAGAAAGTATGCGAAAACGATGCATTTCTCCCATTTTGTTGAAGCATGCATATAAACACCTGGTACTGGACATTTGCTCGCGCCTCATTTGATCAGTGACGCCACGGTCTGCAGTAGTTGTGCAACAATAATAACCTACCTAACAATGCCATCAAACATTCACATACCATAATAGTGTTATTTATAATAGCCTTGTTTGCCTCAATGATTTATTACATTATATCCCTGAAATCATAATTTTTTTATTGGTCATGTAAATGTAAATGAAATATCGAGGAAATACATATTCAAGTATTGAGTAAGTAAGTATTTTTTCCAGTGATTGCTGTAATTCTTGCTTGACAAAATTTTCAAATTTCAAATTTCTGATTGTATCAATCTCAGCCAAAAAATGTAATGTAGATTTGAAACTGACCCGTTTTCAAGCAAAAAAAATCTTAAAAAACCTTTCGACAATAAAGAGTGAAAGTTTATTGTTTGTCAACCAGAAAACAATGCAATATACCATATGAACAAAAAGACAAATACTGTATTCGGTAGAGACTGGATGGTCACAATACGACCACCTGAATGAAATAAAGTATATCAAGCTAAATGGCAAGAGTGGAAAATATTGGGATCTATGATATAATGGGAATATAATAGAATGGGATAGCTAAATAGGAAATTTTGTTTCTGTGTCCGGCATAGCTTTCTATCATTTGAATACCGAAAGAACTTAAAATATTTGTAATGCCATGTAAATTTTCACTTAAACTGTGTTGCGTTATAACACTTTCAAACCTACAGGATTGAAAATAAATATTTTGTACCTTGCAGTATTGTTTCACTTAAAAATTGCCGATCATATGTAATTTGTTTATAACGCTTCATTTACATGACCTCATTCATGAAAGTGTTAACTTGAAATTTCATTAAATGCGCTTTATCATGCTTTATTATTCTTCATCAGCATCAGCACAATGCATACAAGAGCCAAAAGGATCAATACCCTGCACAGGCTGCAGACAAAGAAATCTCCGAAAAATAAATGAAAATATAACTTTTGGAGTCAGTGTTGAAGCTAATTGTAACTGTCAATGGACAATACCAACAAGTATGAGTACAGATGACAACACTGCAGTCGTTCTGTTGTTGCAAAATGTTTCACTTCCAATGACATCGGGTGGTGGGAGTACAGACTGCTCTGCAAGCATTAGATTTCCAGGTGGAAAATTAGTACCATAATAGTCATTATGCCCTTTAAAAATTTTATTTGCAAGGTCCTGCCTGATTTAGCTGGTCAAATGTATACATGAATAAACATATAAAATTCATCACTTTTTTCAATAAATTAAAAATATTGTATGAGAGTGTAAGTAGAAATGCATGTTCAAGATATCTACAATCAACCAAATGACTGTTATCATCAGAAAGAAAAAAATTAGTGTTAGGCGACACTGCAGCAATACTCCATGTGCTTTGACTTTTCGTCAAAATTTGATCAAAGTGTGTATTTTAGACGACAGTGGTGTTTAGTTTGTACAGACAAAGATCATTTAATTGAACATCATTCCGTTACAGGTACTGATGGATACCTATGCAACTTTCCAATGAAATACTGTCTAGTATTTGCTACTAAATCAGGTATTTGCAACATTGAAAAGATCGAGGTCAAATTATCTAGTTTTCATCATAATTGCTATTTAATAACACCATGGACAAATGTAGAAGGAGGTCCATACAAGATATTGTACAATGCTGGAAACTTTGCTGGATATTCCAAGTATTTCAACATTCAATATCTACCAATAGATTGTAGAGACGAGACAACAATCATACCTGAACCGAGTAAGACTTAGATATAAAGAGATTCGTTTTGCAGTATTGAGTATGGGATGGACCACAATACCAAGGCCTAATCCATCGGAATTCATACAGGACAAAATCTTAGATATAGATTGCACATATTTTTTACAGTCACTCATTTGAATAGATTATCCTGAGCACAGCCCTAACAACTACTTATACACTTGAGTGTTGGAAGACGGTTATGAGGTCTGATTTGCTCAAGTCTACCAAATTCATAAAATCCAGGGTTGAGTGATGTTGGCACTCAAACCAGAGCCGGATAAACAGTGATTTCAATCAGATATCTCGAACTTGCAAGGACAACATTTACGACCATAGTATCCATTGAATAATTCAAATCGATTGGATAAAGCTGTTCATAGACATGGCATGGGCATTTCAAGTGTTGAGATGAGAACTTGATCATACTTGAAGTTCTATCAGAAGTATTTGTTTTATATTATAATAAAGTAAATTACTACAATTAGTAGATAATGTGAGATAGAAAAACATATTAATTAATATTTTTGAGTTTTAAGCCTTGAAAATTTCAATGCAATTTCAGCAACAACAACATTGCTCACTCCAACAGAAGTAATAACCCAGAATGAAAAAAATAGCACAAGCAGTAAGTCAAACTTTAACACACACCTGGTAATACATCTCAGAGGGAATTGTGTAATGAACAGTAGAAAATATTGATGACAATTTATTTTTCCCGAAATTAGAGAAATTTTACTACAAATTTAAAACAAGAAACATGTACAGCGTGCAATTTTGACTGAACTGAAAAAAAAAAAACTGAAACGTCGCATTTTTAAAATTTTTTGCACAAACAGATTTATTGAGTTAATATATGAATTCAGGATGGATATGGTCAGTTTATTTTACTCGGAGAATAACCTTTTAAATATTTTTTAGCTGTGTCCAAAATATAATGCCTTGTTATTGTACACAGACAGCATAGCATCTTTTTACAAAACTCAAAGAAGAGAATCCACGTATTACAGTACAACAATAACAAGCAACACACAAGCGCCAACTGAACCAAGTACCTTCATGAACTCAACTATGATCATCATTATAGCTGCATCAGGGACTGGTTTACTGCTTGTTATATTGTTCACTGCAATGGTGTTCATCAGGTATTTCTAAGTTTCAGAATTTCATAGAAAAGAGCACAAGAAGTCAATCATGCGAATATATAAAATTTCAACAAGGAATGAATAAGCGTTTATAAGTTTTCAAATTTCTTGAATGATATCTCCAGGATTATGTCTAAAAAAACAAGCCAATTTTTAGACAAATATGAGGTATGTCAAAGAAAAAATAGGAAATATTTGAAGCCATGAATTTTTGAAGTCACTTTTATAACTATCAAACTATATACTAGCTACCACTTAGAGATGAATGTGCATTTTCCAGTTTAGTGGGACTAGATTCAGGGATTCTTAACCTTCAATGTTAATGTGACGATAAACAATATAGGAAGGAATTCAATAAAAATGCAACAAACTAATGGAGCCCTTCGGGTTACTAAATGGAATGAAGAATCAATAGCTAGCTTCACCATGAGCCGAAATCATTTCCATTAAACTCAAATCATTTATTGGCAGTGCCTAAAACATTGTGGATAAATCCAATGAGTATTTTAGGCAATGACTCAAGTTCTGAAAGCTGGTGTGTATTGCCACAGGTTTTGCAGAGCACAGAACATTTCGAAAGGAGATACAAAAGTGAACAAAAAGGAAACAAATTCAAGTACCGGTACTGAGCAAGAAATAATTGAAAATTCTATCTATGGCTCAAGAATGACTAACCACAAGTCAGAAACTATTATCAACAAAATATACGACACAACTCCAGTCGCAGAAGAGTCCGATGATGAACCATGCTTGTACGCAGTTGTTGAAAAGAAAACAGGAGACAAGAAACAAGATAGGGACAATAATGTGGTAACTGAAGAAAACATTGTTATAATTGAAGATGAATCATCAAGTGTGTACGCTGTTGTTAATAAGGGAAAAAAATAAAATAACTGTGTAACAACAAACAATGTTTGTGAATATGTAATTCGTAATTCTTCAATGACTGTATATTTATTGATATTAGAAGATCACTAAACACTTCATTCATAAATTGGGAAATGATTTTGGATAAGATAGGGTAGGAATTCATTATTCATTCATCGTGCAGGAAAAGTCGAGAATACGGCCTAATCATTCACTGATCTGCAACTGTTCATGCAGATACCAGTCTCGAGTCTGGGAGGTTTTGTGCAAACCTTACACTTATAAGATCAGTTGCAACAACGAAAGTTGGTAAGAGATTTTGAATATTTCAATTGTTTGTACGATCAGTCAACTTTACTATTTATTTTATTTTTACTCTTTAGCAGTAATATTTTTTTAATTCCGATATTTTTCCCTGATATATTTATTTCCTATCCACAATTTCATTAGTGATACTAATCCCTGTTTTTTAAAAATAAAATAGCTATTTTCAATAGTCGAGAAGATGTGTTTTAGTTTAAAATGATTTAGTTCAAAATGAGAATTCTATTGGAATTAGCATATCAAAGACAGACTGGAATATGAGATTCCATCATCTTTTCACAGCAGTTTGGGACACCTTGAGCATAGCCCTACAGCCCTCTCAGACATACAAAGCCAATCCTATAAAAGAAAGTGAGGTTTCCAATTAGTAAAATTTGAATACTGTTATTATATCCTGCATGAAGTGGTGGGCAATGTTAAACCAAATAGACTTCTAAGGGTATGATTGCCAGTATGATAGCCCTTCAAAGAAGATAAGTCATTAAACAAATTTAAAAAATGAAGATACCTCGGTATTCATTCCTACATTTATGTAGCTCTCTACACATTGGTGGTTTCAGGATACTTCTGAGACATCATGATATATCTTGAGCAGCATTGCTCTTTGAGTAATTTAATAAAAAGATTACCTAATCAGAAATAATCTTTGGTAAAATATATTTGGTAGGATATGAGAGGAGAAATCTTGATATCCACATGATTGGGCGGAAGGATATATAAGCGTGCAAATTTAGATGTATAGAGTCAATATCATTTGAAAGTCATACTTTTAGTTTCGGCCTAATTCGACCAGGTTATTTCATCCTGGTTTGCGTGGAATGTATAATCATATGGGACTTGTTAAAACTTCAACATTGGATCTTTCAGCTACAACACCAAAATGGTATAAGCTACATAAAATGAAATGGTTAAGGAAGGTGTGACAAATACATATTATGGAGATATTAGTCAGCATGTAGTTGAATATGGAATATATCACAATAGCTCATATTTGGCGAAATTAATTTGATGATGCATGAACATAGATATCTACCTAATATTCGTGATGAAATAATGTCAGAGTAATGTGAATTCATATTATTCTCATGCATGAAAGACATTAAATCTATGATCAGACCATACTAAAGGTGCAGGATATGAACGTTTGGATTACCTTGTTGCCCACGCTGACTTTTGTAAAAGCTAAATGTAAATGTTGTGCACGCATAGAATTATGTTGCACGGAAAATAATAGTAAAAAGAAAAAAATGTGCCGTGGGCACAAAAGCATGATGTTGGGTAGAAATATATCAGTTTCATATTCTGCAAGCTGTTAGATACAGTGGTGTGATGAGAATGTAAAGCGTTATGCAATATTGCAAGGGAATGCATCCAATTTAACTTTGGGATCCAATCATGAAGTATGAAAATTCTGGAACCAGCAATTGCAAGTTAATCTGGGTTATCCTTCTTTGTAAGTTTTGAACATTTATTGATAATTAAAACATTATTAAGCCACAACCCTCAACTATTCCTAGATTTTTCATTCTGAAGAGAGAGCATTTGGAATTAAGTAGGATGGTATTATATTGAATGCAGATTGCCGAAGTAGCATAGATAGAAAATGAGAATTATTCCCGATGGAAATTACATTTGTTATTACAGTGATTAACACAAAACAAAATGAAGCAAAAATCTGCACAGATTGCCCCAACATTATACTTGGAACAGAGAGCAAGAACATCACCTTTGGACCAAGTGATGAAATCAACTGCTATTGTAAAATAGGAACAATACCAATAAGTATGCATACAGATGACAACATTGGAGTTGTTCTGCTGTTACAAAATGTTTCACTACCTATGACACCTGCAGGGGACAGTGTTGTAGCAGACTGCTCGGCTCGCGTTAAGTTTACAGGTAAGCTACATCTCTACTAATTCAAATTTACATTTCTATGTAAATGAGTAAACAGAACAAAATCCAATTCAAGATATCCACTAATAACTTTTCAGGAACTAATGGATACAAATGTTTATTTCAAAACATATACTGCCTTGCATTTGCAACTGGATCAAGTTTATGTAACAAAGATTTGATAAGTCGGCAGATACTAATACCAAATCACACTTGTGATTCAATAACAACATGGAATGAAGGAGGAAGCTCATACAAAATAGAATACAATGCAGGGAACCATGCTTCTTACACAAAATATTTTACTATTAATTACATTATAATTGATTGCAGAACTCCAACAACTTCAACAGAACCAAGTGAGTTTTTTTGAATTCCAATAAATCCATAAGTGATGGCAAGGGGAGAAAACCACAAAAGCGAAAACTTATTCGAACCATCTTTTAGGATAAACACGCAAAGGTAAAATAGTCGTTGTCAGTGATCCATGATCAATAATATCTGTTGTTGTTATTACCAGTATCTATTTACAATTCGTAAAGATAAATATGTCTTTCTGCAATGCCAAAATGACCATCCTTATTACATTTTTGGCATAAAATATTTGCTTACTCTCTCACGTTACAGAACATAATAAAACTCAACACTTGTCCAAAAACCAAAAATCTAGGTTTTCTATTGTTGCACAATCCGAACACTTCAAATATTGTTCCAGCTACAAAACAAACAGACGTCTACACAACAAGAGATATAATACAGAGTGCAACTAATTTCAATGAAGATGTAACAAAAAAGTCGGCAAACAGCACATATAGTGAGTGAAAATAAATAGATTTTTTTACTTGATTCCAATGTATAACATGTCATACACCAAAAAGTGTTATGTAAGAATGTGCTATAAACAGGTGTATGCCTATATTTAATATTAAACCATCAAAGTTGAAAAGGATGCTTTCTATTGGAACCTTCCTAGTGTGGATGGATCAAACAAAAACTGAATCCGTTCTGTTCGAATGCTGCTCTTTCCAAATAACACTCTCACAATTTGATATCACTCCACTTGGATAAGTCACACAATGTCCGAAACAAACTACCATCATCTTACATGTAGAGTTTTTGGAAGCGTTTTATATAAATGAATGACTAAATTAATTGTTGCTCATATTTTTATGTTTTTGACTGCACATTATTGACTAAGATCAGTGCCGACTGCATGTTTTTTATATTTTTAGTAACAGAAAAATAAATGCCGTATAAAAACTGATGTAACAACAATTCGGTTATATCAAATAGACTTTTTTGCTAAGCAAGTATTAAAACAGTAAAATCGTACAGTCCATTCTTCTGTCTCTGTCCCAGAATAACACAGCAATTACTTGAAGACATATCCGTGGAAAAAAAATATTTGACGATAAAATGTCATGCCAAAAATGTTATAGAGAACTTCACATATTATTGCCTTACTCAAGAACGAAAAATTTTCACAAATACCAAGTTGCGGCAACGGTATTGTGTATTATTTAAGGTCTTTTTCATTATCCTTTTCAGTTCACAATGCTGCTACATCATCGAGCAATGCCAGAACAACTGACAAAAAAAATTTAACGGACATAACAGAAACATTTGACGCAACAATGATTGTGATCATCGCCTCATCAGGAGCTGGTTTACTGGTTCTACTGTTTGTAGTACCGGTACTGCTGATTATAAGGTATTGAAAAATTCTTTCAATGAAAACAAAATTCTGGTTAGAAGTATTGTTCTATTACATTATGATTGCAAACCGAAGTCACAATTGGGAGTTCTCAAATTTATAAAATTTATTTTCTCGGGAAAATTGTAAGTCATT
This sequence comes from Styela plicata, assembly GCA_963675895.2. Lineage (NCBI taxonomy): Eukaryota > Metazoa > Chordata > Ascidiacea > Stolidobranchia > Styelidae > Styela > Styela plicata. The sequence goes on along the minus strand of OZ023151.1, from coordinate 16,585,837 downwards.
GAGCAATTAAATCACCATGAAATGGTTCATACCAAATTTAGGCAGTTTTCACCTTTTCAAATTTTAATTGTCTTGGGCATAGATTTTTATGGTAAAGTTATCAAGTTTTTTTAATTCATACTATATCTTGATTTAAATACAGCAGCTCCTAGTGCTCTGGGGAATATGAATGTTCTCATTAATCCATGCCCACCAATCAACCCAGTGGTGTATTAACTTGGGCCGGCCCACCCGAATCGAAAAAACGTTTCTTTACAAGAACTCCCTTCATCTATAAGTGGCCACTGCTACAGAACCTTGGCCAGGGCGATTCTCTCCGAAGGGTCGCAATAAAAAATAAATTAAGGGCCTTCTGTCAATTTTTTTTACAATAGGTGCTGCAAGGCTAAGAGAACTCGGATTGCCAAATCTAAAGATTCAAATGTGAGTGAAAACACAGAAAAAAAAAATAGTAGAAAACACCATCTACGGTGCAATTGCCAATGATCACAAATCAGAAACAATCATCAATGAAATATACAACACAACTCCAGTCACAGAAGTGACTCATGATGAACCGTGTTTGTACGCAGTTGTTGAAAAGAAAACAGGAGTCAAGAAACAAGATGGAGACACGAATACGGGAACTGAAGAAAACAATGTTATAATCGAAGATGAATCCTCAAGCGTGTACGCTGTTGTCAATAAAGGAAAGAAATAACACTAACATAAGTGACATTGCAAAGCGATCGCCAACTTTTTGAAATATTAGGAAAGATGTGAAAAATTAATCAAAATGAATCACCTATGCATGATATGTCAATGTTATTGGAAATTCTTTCAAAGCAAAGTTAGAAACAGTACCAGAAGGTATCAACTTGAGCAACTAGGTAATATGACAAAGAGATACTAAAATGTGAAATACAACAACTGCACCCTAATAGGAAAACATTCCATCTACGACTGAACTACTATGGTAGAGTGCAGTAAATGGTATCTGGGATGATGAACTATCTACTACTGGGTTGCCTGTAGAAAACGATAATTTCCACTAAGCAAGGTAATAGCGAGCACGGAACAAAACTACATCGCATATTCGTGTTTGTTTCAGTCAAACCTGCTATCGCAACAACACTGCTATCGCTAAGACAGCCAACAATAGCAATGATGTTGAATATGTTTATCATTTTATCAATTACAACAAGTTACTTCAAGATTTCATTTGGTTTGCTTTTTGTGTAATGTATAACAGATCGTTATTATTCCTATATTCTCCGCTGGTGTATAAGTGGCTGAGTCTGAAGCAAGCAATAATTTCAGATTCTAAATAAACTTCTAGATATACTTAATATTCCAACTAATCTTGTCAAGTTATGCTATCATCGAAGATATAAGAGTTACGCAAAGTTGTTTTTTAGCTTCCTTAATTTTTTTTTAAATGATTACAATAATATTAAAAAAATATTTATGATAAATGACAATTATCTATGCAATTTTGTTCATTGTTACAATATGTTTATTTATTCAAAATGAATCAGAGACATAACAAAGCATATACAAATTTGTTTTACAAAATCAAAGTGTAAATAAAAAACGATAAACGATGAAAAAAATTTTGCACATCAATGGCTGTAAGTTGGCTCCTTTAAGATAGAGACACGGCATAGAGTAAGGTCAAAAAAATTAAAAATTATAAAATCTGTCACTAAATTTTGAGCACTACTTTTTCACTCGCTAAGGGATAAAAATTACATTTCGACGAATTAAATTTTTTAGAAGCATTGGACTTAACTTCTTATGATGAGATTGTCAGATTTAGTGCTTTGTCTCAAAGAACCAGGCATTTGACAGCTGAAACTTAAACCCACAGATGAATCAAAAACACAAATGTCCAAATGTGAGAAAAACACTCAACTCGGACAACGAGACTCCCTTGAAATGCGAATGTGCATAGAAAAAATGTATTCAGGCGGTTTAATTACTTTTTCACTCTCCCACACAAGTTCAGTCATTTAACTTGCCATAATTATCCATCAAACGTCAGGTAACGTCCGTGCTTGCCAAATCTTAATGCATGGCAGTCATGAAAAGATCACAAATTCAAACATGGTTTATTTTTGGTTGCCGTTTTAAAGTAATAAAATTAAATGTTAATATCGATAGAATATTTAAGTATGGAAGGTCAATTCATTACTGGGCGAGTCATTAGGGGATATTTACGGTTATTAAGGAAAAAATGTAAACTAGAACCTCAAACCACTTACCGGTACATGGATGAAAAAAAATAAATCTATGATTATCAGATCATTAGAAAGACAAGCTCTTGTCGCTGGGCATTAATAAAAGATACCTGCTATTATCAAAGAAACAAGGTCAATAATAGAGAGTTTAAACTATATTCAAGCATGAAAGACAACAAATAGATATAAAAGCGTGCTCATGTTAGCATAGGATATAGACGATCAGATTATGTTTGCCGCCTACATTAATGTTTTGGAAAATCCTGACACATAAAAATGGTATAACGTCAACAAAAATATTTAAAATCAGTATATAGCACAGCGATGTAACAGAATATTTCAGTCACATTAAGTGCAGGTTGATAGAAATCCAAATAACAGAATATGAGAAGTCCAAATTTGACGTTTGCGCATATATAAAAAAAGGAGTTCAAAACCATGGAGTACACACAATTTGAAACCTTCAAGAAGATAATATTCTGGAATATTCTACTAATTTGTAAGTTGTTATCATATTATATAAAACTACATTGCTTTTGTGCATTACTGGAAATAAAATATTCCATCTCTATGGTCTGCTTGAAAAATTAGAAGCTGCTATTTCTGAAGTAAAATAAACGTAGCGCCGCACCTTCGGCATCCATGAACTATATTGCCCATCAAACTATATCAAAACGATGTCCTGAATTTCAATTTAATGCAATCATAATTTCACTACTGTTGAACACATATTGCCGGGCCATAAGTAAAATAAAATTATTTGGCCTATCATAACGTTTAACATCACTTTCAAACTGTACTATTCATGTTAGTAAAATATGCCAAATTCGGTGCATAATGTCATTCAAAAATCAGACTAGCTTGGGGAAATACTATGCACTTTTTAAAACATGCTAAACCTGCACAAAATTCGGCCACGAAGGTATTAATTCACCCCAGTAATTTTCACCTAACTTCAACTGTAGTGAATTTGTTATGACAATACTGCGAAAAATAGCATCTGGAATTACCTAAAGTATTGTCAAATCATTGTATCATACTGCAAATGTTTTTCAAATAATCTATGCTACAACCCTCAATATTCTGCTCTATTCCTGTGTCTCAAATTTTTTATTTTTTTTATAGCCACTCAGAGTGGATCACCTTGTCCAAGGCCCTGTAATAGCAGCCCTTTTTAGACGAACAGCGTTACAATTACTGGAAAGATGTCATCTTTCCTGTTCGGCTTAGCCTACCCAAGTTATTACACCCTGGGTTGAGTGGTGGGCATGGATAAGTGAGCCGGACTCGCTGGGGCTCGAACCCGAGATCTTCAACCTGCGATGACAACATGTTTAACCACTAGGCCATCGCGCCTCACAAAATTTAAATAAAATCATTATAATAACTTCTATCAGTAACAATAAAAAGCAGAATCATTGGCTGCGATTTGGCTGTTTCTGTCAATAGACTAAGTAATTCATGTAAGAATTTGCCACTCTCACAATGTATAGAATTTGGTTCCAAAATTTTGGCATAAACACCATTGTCTATCATGAAAGGCGATCCCCATCCTTTTAGTAATTTTTTTTTGGGGGGGGGGCATTTCTTTCTCTCGTACGATTAGAATTGCATTAATGTATATCCTAATTGCTATAAGAGGCGACTAAACAGAAACAAGGAATTGGTGGATGGTTTGACCATCACCCAAGGTAGATACAAGTCATTGCACTTTATTATAGTAATATAGATCTTTGGGAGATGTTTTTTGCATAGAGCGCTGGCCTGTCACAATATTTTGTTGAAGTGAGATAGCAGATTTTCGTGAAATAATGGAAAAAAGAGTCGACAAGGAAAATTTGGATAATAATCTATTTAATTGCACTACAAGATAAATCCAAGAGTAGCAGAAACCTGTATAGATTGCCATGACATATACACCATATGCTGAATCCAATTGTGCTAATGCTATATTGACCTGCAAATAATTTTAGTTGAAATTCAGTATTTATTTCAAACAGTGCATTGTATAGATGTAAAAGAGGCAGCAAACTGCAACGACTGTCCCGACATTTTACTTGGAACAGAAAGAAAAAACATTACATTTGGACCAAGTGATGAATTCAACTGTAACTGTGAATGGACAATACCACCAAGTATGGATACAGATGACAACACTGCAGTTGTTTTGTTGTTACAAAATATTTCACTACCGATGACATCAGATAGGGGAGGAAGTACAGACTGCTCTGGAACAATCAGATTCCCAGGTGAAAGCAACTTGATACTACCCAATTCTCAAATTTTGTATTTCTCTTTTGCAAGCCATGTTAATGAGAATATGTATAATATAATCCAGCTTGAGGCAAATAGAAAGTAACCAAGTATTTTGTAAATGACCTTTTAGGAATTGATGGACCCAAATGCTCATTTTCACATAACTTCTGCTTAACACTGACAACGGAATCAACCATTTGTAACCAGAATATAATCCATCAAAAGACACCAATTCTAGACAACACCTGTAATTCAACAACATCATGGAATGAAGTAGGAGAAAGTCCATATAAGATATTATACAATGCTGCAAACAATGCTGAATATACAAAATATTTCAATTTTCAATACCTACCAATAGATTGCAGAATCCTGAAAACCACACCTAAACAAAGTAAGTTTTTAATTCCGATAATTAGATACAAAATAAATAAAATGAAATTGTATGTAATCCCAAAAATAAAGTGCCTCAACACAGGGAAAATTCTCGGGCAGTCAAAAGGGACGGAAATTGAATATAGAACAAATATTTAACAATTTAAAAAAAAAATTGTTTCGGCCTATAAAAAAGATTTATATTTCACTTAAACATTACGGATAATGGGGATTTAAATTTCATTTCAGTTACATCAGAAAGAGACATTTACTCAACCAAAGATACATTACAAAGTCTAACTGTTTCAAAAGCAGAAATATCAAAAGTGACAATGAATACTGCAAGTAGTAAGTCAAAATAGAAGATGAAATTTTGAGATTACCACTCAAGTACGTCTGAACAATGAGTGTTCAATTCAGAGCAGTATTTTAATATCATTGAACTATTCAACTCATCCTGTGACTAAGATTTTTGTTTCAATAGCGAAATGGCAAATTAATGGATAGCAACAACAATTTCAGACACTTAAATTATGAAGTAAATTTTAAATATTTAAAAAACTTATCTTGTAATTATCCGAAATTCTATTCAAAGAAATAATTCTGTTTTAAGTTTCCAAGGATACTAAGGGATATAATAGAAACTAGTGCAGCGCTTTTAGGGTTTGAAACGAGTTATTAATATATATAAAGAGCTGTGTTTAACTGAAAAAAAAATGCCTAAAAATTTAAAAAAAACTAAAACAGTACTACATATGTTGTACGGCAGTTAGCGCAATTACTGTCTCGCAACTACAAAACCAGAATTACCATTAGAGAGAATATCGCATATTCAACCTATGTTTCCCCTTCAGTTGACAATACTGCCTCATCAAGCCCAGCCAGAGCGACAGAGAGAAAGGAAGAAATAGATTCAACAATGATAAGCATTATAGCTGCATCAAACGTAGCAGGATTTCTTGTTTTACTATGTCTGCTACTGTTGATAAGGTATTGGAGGATTTGATTATGTGTTTTAAAACACAACTAGCAAATGCAATGAAATTGAAAATATAAACCAAACAACCCAAAGTCAGCATTTCTTTATGGTTAAGAAAAAGATAACAATCTAAAAAAACAATAACAATTTAACCATGCCGGTTTATCGGAATAGTGCTTGAAAGAAAACTATTACTCTCAAATTATGGTATTCTATCTATGGATCACAGTGACAAAATATTGCTCTCATTCAGATTTCTAAAATTTCCATGTCATTTTCTTGTATATAATTAAAATAGCAGTTTTGATGGTTTTTGTACGATTACATTTTTTTTTTATGGCCACTTACAGTAGATCACCCTGTCCAAGGCATTGTAACAGCGGCCACTTATAGACGGCAGGGTTAAAATTACGGGAAAGATATCATCGTTTCCTGTTCGGCTTAGCCTACCCAAGTTATTACACCCTGGGTTGAGTGGTGGACATGGATAAGTGAGCCGGACTCGCCGGGGCTCAAACCCGAGATCTTCAACCTGGGATGCCAACATATTTAATCACTAGGCCATCGCGCCACAAATAACAAAACAACTCCATAAATGGGTTTTTAATCTTTTAACAGGTCATTTATTACATTATTGATTTAATATTAATATTTTGTTATTCAAATTTCGTTTTAGGGAGGCAATTTTTCAGGTGTGTAGCTGGTATTTCACTAGTCTAGACAATAAAATACATTATTTAACTACGTCAGAAAAAGTTGTGCCAATCATCTTTTGTTGAGCATGAGTGACGGATGAATCGAGCCAATAGCCGGGGTCTGTGTGAGGCTCAAGCTTGACAAAAAAAATCTGTTTGCATAGCCACTAACTTGAAAGAAGTTTTAAAATAATAAATACATAAAAATTCCATTCATAGAAAAATATTTTACACCAAATGTCACAAAGCCACGAAAAATCGAACAACAAAATCTCAGAAAGTGAAGAATAATAAAAGTGAGGACACAGAAAGGGAGGTTGTCGTCAGCTCTATTTATGGCCCAACTGTCAGTGAGCAAATCAATCAATCAGAAACCATCATCAATGAAATATACAACACAACTCCAGTGACGGAAGTGACCACCGATGACCCATGTTTGTACGCAGTTGTTGAAAAGAGAACAGGAGACCAGAAACGAGGTGGAGAAAAAAATGGAGAAACTGAAGAAAACATTGTTATAATTGAAGATGCCCCTTCAAGTGTGTACGCTGTTGTCAATAAAAAAATAAAATGAGGGCTACTGGGTTTACCTCTCAACACATATTACTCGACTCTGAAATTGTTTAGATTTTGTGAGATAGATCCATGATATTAATCTACAATGACTTGGTGGAGTGACTTCAAATGACGATAGCCCACAGAAGTCACATGTTGTGTTATGGATACAATTTAAACATTTTTTTTTATTTTAAGTTTGGAAGCAGTGCTCAAAATGAATCAACTAATAACAAAGAGCTACTACGAAACAATGTACCAATGCACTCCAAGTGCGGAAAAGCCCCGATAGAATTTAGCTGCTATAATAAATAATGGTGAGCGGTATATTCCCTGGTCCCCTCTTCCGAAACACGTAAAAAAGTCAGCTCCATTGCATAGCCCACGTACATGACATATAAGCATTCCATGAATAATCTGTAAAAATTATCCCATACATTCTCATGTGTTTGATAAAATATCAATTATTGAAAATGTGCATCCCACAACGAAAAAGTCAATATTGCCTTTTTAATAAAAAAGGTCAAGTTATTTCATGTAAATATATTTATTTGTTTTCTTTAGGTAGGTGTGACAACCAATAAAGTATTGCATCAGAAATGTTTAATAAAACTGTTCGCCACTAATACACGGCGACATGGGAGTGATAAAGCAAAAGTAAATATAGAGCATTAAAAACTAACAGGGTGTTGAATAATTAGTATTAGTATACAATCCATTTTATTGCAATTGTTTTTGCAACAATTTAAATTATAAATACCCAAGCACAATGTCAAAAATCTTATGCTGCATCTTCATCTCTGCATAAAAAAGCAGAGTTAATATTTTTTCGCTAAAATAAAAAAAAGCTGGTGGCTTTATTGCAAAGGTAAACCTCTGTGTATTTCAAGTTATGAATATCTCGCCCACCTATGTTGAAATGCAAAAAAATAACATCGTGTGAAAAGCATAAATACCATAAGAGGTGATAATGTGAACGAGAATATTTTTGAAGACTATTTTAAAAGTAAATTTATGAATAGGCTAATTTCAGTAGCACAGAAGATATGGAAAAAAAAAACAACAAAATTTTACGTTACTAGAACAAAGTCCATCATTTAAGGTACTGCTGCATAAATTGGGATGGCAAAGGACCTTCTTCTAAAACTAAAAACTAGAATATGCATTCTACTTTATCAAAGCACAAAAAATTACTTTTTTCTGATATCCTGAGTTGGAAATAGGAAGAGCAAATATAAAGGCAATTGAAGCTCCTTCGAACTTGCTTAGTACTTCGGAATCAATACCAATTTTAGGTGTAATTGCATTGCATATTTTGGAAAACTTGCATCGAAATTGTACATATTTCGTATTCAAAGTCACCAAATTTAAAATACTAGGATATTTTGGAATAAAAATATGATTGATGAAAACAAATACATACAATATATGTATGATAATTTGTCCCACGCAATAAAGATAACAGAAAAATCACCACCAAGAAGGTGACCTGCGTTGAATACCCCTCCCCCATTTATTACGAATGATTAAAAAAAGTAAGAAAATGAAAATATGCTATATATGGGCGCAATATGTGCACGGTCAACTGCGTTGACCATTTTACGTCAAATTTCATTACTATGAATACAGATAAATCAAATAAAAAGGAATTGATTGAATTTACCTGTGATTCGAAATTAAATACTAAACTCACATCCTAGCCATGGGTAATGATAAAATCATCCTATCACCAACCTGACTTAAGCCCAGTCAGAAACTATATTTTACAAACATGGGCCATGGATGGCCATACTTTGGCAGCACAATCCACCAGTGATGAAAAGATCCATCACCAATGATTATTAAAAAAGATTTAATCAGAATTTGAAATATTATACAGGAAATGTATATGACCCAGTAATAGGCATGACAGCGAGTTTTATAGGTCATTACGGTAATTTTTATTCAAAACAGGATGAGTTAGTTATGATAACTCCCTCCCCCACATAATTTCATTTCAGTAGGTTAATCAAAATATTATAGGACTTTATGTGTCAAAAGTCCTGCGAAAGAAGAACCTATATTCGCTATTTAATACGATATAGAAGTTGAGACCTGAAGATTCAGAATGTGATATTTCTAATTAGGTTATTGAATGTAATATTGTTTCGTTATTTTAGTGTTGTCAGTATAAAGAATATATATATATATCCTAATCAGAAATTTAAATTTTTCAATGAGCCACGGATAGACCGCACCAGACTGGCACAATGATAGCCACATTGCTAGTCACACACCCGAAGGAAATTTAGAAAATTGGCAGTATTTCATAGCATATCTCTCTCAAAAATTATGCAGAATGCCATAATCCAATAATATTTTTCGCTCTATTGTTCCATTTTCTCCGATTCATACCTCGAAAACTAATATCGTAACCTTTCAAGTGCCTGATGGCAACAAAACTGTAGAAAAAGGTTCCATATCATCAAGTGTTAATCGTTTTAAAGCTATTTCGTTCATCTGAAGAAAAGGACATTAAAAGGAAGGAAAGCAATATTCTGGCGGTTTGATCCATACTATGACCAAGATTTAGAAAAAATATTTAAAAATTAAATTTTTGATTCAAATTTTTTGGATTTTGATGGATTTGGATGGAATTTTTGAGGGTAGGTATGTTCTTATCCAAATAGTCAGGTATTCTGAAGTTCTGATTAAAATAAATTTGTTTTCGATTATTCTTGATTTGATTCATTTTGCAGTGAAATGATAATATACCGGAGAGTCCAGCTCAATATTCAATGCGACCGCTCAACCCAGGGTGCAATAACTTGGGTAGGATAAGCCGAATAGAAAAGATTATATCTTTCTAAAAAACCTAATCCCGTACATCTATGTGGACTCTGGTACAAAGCCTTGGACAGGTTGAACAACTTCAAGTGACTTGAAAAATAATATGCCAAAATTTCAAGTCGTAAAATATAACAACAAAATTGGCAAAATATGGTCAAATATCAGCAATTATGTTAATTCAAAATGTTAAAATATTATTCCATTTATATAGTTTTGATGAACATTTTAACTAGGATAATAAGAACAACCCTCATTGACAGATGATAAATGCATCAGTATTGCGCACAGATAATGATCATTGAATCCATACCACACAAAAAGAGATATTTTAAAATCAATATACGTATATCAGTACTCGGCTGCCCACACTAAAGTGAGGTTAAATAAACTGCATGAATCTATTACACAAATAGTTTAAATATAGTGAGAGTTGAAACTAGTATAAATATAAGACTTTTCGAATATGAGTTTTAAACAGATAGAGAGCTTAATTAAAAAAGTCGACAGGGATTTTATAAGATAGTGATAGGTATTTTATTTTTATTTATATTGTTATTAAGGCACTAGTTCAAAAAAGGGGAAAATAATAACATCATTCAATTGTGAATCTAGAAATTATATTATATTCATTCAAAAATTTGGATAGATTTTATTTATTATGGATACGGATCGGTCAAGATACAAATGTACTACAAACTATTATAGAATTGTTATATTGCTTGGTATACACATTCTAATGCTCATACCAGGTGAGTAACCAATTTATGATGATTCTAAAAAATAAAGTGTTGGATAGGATATGAAGTTAATCAAAAAGCGTAAATAAAAGAGAAAACCATCAGAAGCGTGTGTGTATGTGGATAAGTTTTTTATTTATAATGCATTCGTATAGTCAACAACTAAGAGAGAATATAGTCTGAGAGAATTATTTAAATACATGATCTTTCAAACCTCCTGAGCAATAGTCCATAATTCTGTACATAATAAATAAATACTCATAAAGATAATATTTTCTAAGCCTTCTTCACTTAATAAAACCTAAAATTTGACTATCATCTAGTTGCTGGAACAACATCATGTACAACATGTAAAACTTCAACAACTCCTTTTTCACATAAAAATGCAATTATCACATATGGACCAAACGATGAAGACAATTGCAACTGTCAATGGACAATAGCCTCAAGTATATATACAGATGACAACACTGCAGTTGTTCTGCTGTTACAAAATGTTTCACTACCAATGACATCAGGTAGTAGTGGAAGCACAGACTGTTCTGCAAGTATGAGATTTCCAGGTAATATGCATGGGTTGTTAATTGCCTAATCATATGGGAACCATGGCCTCTTGAGCAGATACCAGTTCTGAATCGGGGTGAAGGTTTTTTTAGCTTGTCATACTTTTCATGTTTCGTGTTCGCAGAACTGGTTGGCGCAGTAAGTCGTAAGCAGTGATTACGTCAACCACCAAGCACCGGTGAGGCGTTCAGCAGACCACTTAGATAAAACCATCACCCCTCACTGAATGCGAAAGCTCTCTATTTTTTTTTAAAAACACTAATTAATAATTTTGTTTGTCAAGCCAACACAATATAGTGCAATAAATAAATGACATTAGACATATAATAAAAATGAGAAAGCTGTGAAAAAAGTGGTTTAAGTGGTAAACAGGCAGAACAAACCTTCATTTAAGTAAATGATTTTTAAATGCATTATTTGCTTCTCTATTGATACAATTTCTATTATCAGGAACCAGTGGATTCAGGTGCAATTTTATACACAATGACTGTCTGGCATTAACAACTGAATCAACTATATGCAACATCAACAAGATCAGTGAAAATATTCCGTCATCAAACCACACCTGTGATTCATTGACTTCATGGAGTAAAGCAGGAGGAAGTCCCTCATATAAAATATTATACAATGCGGGAAACTTTGCTGGTTACACTAAATATTTTATATTACAGTATGTAGTAATCGATTGCAGATTACCAACAACAACACTCCCATTTGAAAGTGAGCATTATGCATCTGTCAAAAAAAAATGTTAGATATATATCAAACATCGATCAATTGATAGCACACATAACACAAGCACATAAATTCAACAGAGATGTATAATATTGTGCGGTTAAGTCAGTATCCCGTTTCATCACATGGTTCACCTGTTATTTATTTTTTTATGGAACATAACCTTTGATTATTCTACATTCTATCCACAAATGCAAATGTTTGAATACAAATGATTCTTTTTGTCTTATCCCTCCATTCGTAAAGTACGACAATAATTGAACATTGTTCAAAGTTTTTCATTTCAAACATGGCTTCAACCCCTCAAAATTCCAAAAACATTTTTACAATTTATAATCAACATGAATACATTATCTAATGTTTCATTTCACTTCAACAAAAGTATTATTTGCAGCAACATCAATAACACAAACACCAACATCCTTATTAACAACGGAGAAAGAGCAAACAATTTATTCTATTGGACATACCAACAGTAAGTTACCTTTACTATGAATTGAAAAAGGCGATCAGATTGGAATGAATATTTGCTTAGAAGTACTTGGAACTAAAAAATTAGATGGAATATCCTTGAATCTATCCAGAGTACGATTCATAAAGAAATTTGTTTAGAGAGTGCATATACCATGGGCAAGAGTGTTGGCTTCTAATCACAGTACTTTACTCACTCATTTTGGATTGCAGAATCCTCAGTCCTCAAAGTGGGCACGAAGGCCTAGTGGGTAAATATGTTAGCATCGAAGGTTGAAAATCTCAGGTTTGAGTCCCAGCGAGTCCAGTTCACTTATCCATGCCCACTTCTCAACCCAGAGTGTAACAACCCTGTGCGTCTATAAGTGGCTGCTGTTACAAGGCCTTGTACTGGGTGATCCACCTTAAGAAGTGGCAATAAAAAAATGCTATTCGAACAGCCAGATGAACTTTATTATAGCGGTTTACTTCGGTTTTTGGATTACATACCATTCAAATTACCAGATGAACTTTATTATATCGGTTAAGTTTGGTTTCAGGTTTGCTTTACTCTTAGAGGGCAAATGTCAGTAAAATCTTGCATAGAAGCCATACGATTAGCAGTCAGTACGCTTCATTAAAGTGCCTCTTTCGGCATTGAGGATGAAGTAACAATATATATACAAACAAATGTTTTACATTCTACAGAATCCACTCTGAACTACACCACTACAACCAAAAAGGCAGCAAGTGCAACAACCCAAAAGACGGCAAGTGATCCAGAGCCAAGGACAGGAAATTCAACAACTGTTATTATCATTGTCGCAATTGGAACAGGACTTCTGATAATACTGATTGTAGGGCTATTAATATTGAAGTGAGTGATTGTGAAGTGTCATTACATATTATGAAAACTTCTTAAAACCTATCATGATTAATGATAAACAATAAAATTTTTTCCCTTTCCTTAATGACGTTTTCACGAATTCAAGAAATTGTATATGGCTTCATTTTCACCCAAGGTAGATACCATTCACCGCACTTCTGCACTATAATATAGTACTACAGCTCTATATTGAATGGTTTCCCCCCAGAGTGCAATTTCTGGTGCTAGCACCCTTAGTACACAAGTGGCAGTCAGTAGGTTTCTTTTACGAATAGCTTTCAGCCTTTCTTAGAGTGATAGTCATTAAAAGAAATAGGCCCTAAACTATGAAAATTTGTTTGTATTTTTCAATAGGCGCCATCGAGGAAAAAGTAACTCCTACCCAAGAAACACAGCGCAAGAAAAGAATGACATGGCAGAATCTAACTTGGAAAGAGAAATGGTCGAAAATTCTCTCTACGGTGACACTATGAATGAGCACAAATCAGAAACAATCGTCAATGAAATATACGAGACAGGTCCTTCAGACAACGAAAACGGTGCCGGCAATGAACCAGGTTTATACGCAGTTGTGCAAAAGAAAGGCAGACAGTCCAATGACAATAATCACGAAAATGCTGAAAATGATGAACACTCAGACATATATGCTGTGGTCAATAAAGACAGGAAGTAAATTCATCAATAGATCACGCCATGATATCCAATTATTTTAATGGTCTGAAATCTCAAAAATAGATGAATCAGGCTGTATGAACACCATGGCATATATATATATATATATATATATATATACGTCATCTATGCACCAGTGTGAGGCTTTGTTAGCTAAAAAAGTCCTAGAATGGCCTCCCAATTGCTTTAAATTCTAAACTTCTAAGCGCTGTCATTTCAACATTATGGATTATTAATTGTCAATAGCCTTTTTGCAAAACTTTTCAACAGCTTTGGCTCATTTTTAGTAGTTTAACTATAACTTATATTATATATATGCAAACAAAATTCTCTTAATATATTATTTAACTTGAAGGCAGTGATACATGAAAATCATCTGTACCTAGTTTTATATCTTGTCAATGAAATTTCAGAAATTAGGATAGCGATAGATTTCCATTTCTATCCTGTGGGAGAGGTAAGCCAAGCATACAGCCCAATCATATGGCAAACCACGCCTCTTGTACATATGCCAGTTAAATTAGGGTGACGGTTTTGTGCTTATCATATTTCCTATTTTCCTGTGCGTCGACCTGGTTGGTGGAGGAAGCCTTAGTGTTTACGTGAACCACCGTGCACCAGTGAGGTGTCCAGCAGACCTCGGACATACAATCATCATCTTTCATAAGATTCGAACCTATGTCATGACGACCAGATGCGCAGCTTAGAGCGTATTCCCAGCGCTTCGACAATGGAGCAAACCAGTCATCTCGAGCTAACTGGACATTCTATAATTCTATGATTAAAGACCAATTTGCTACAATAGTGGTCATTAGTTGGTTTCATTTTGCCACGGCTTCCGACCTTGCACCTTATATCACAAAGATCGACTAAAATCAGTAGTACCAGCAACTGCACTCTAAGGAGGAAAACATTCGAAAAGGACTGGATTGCTATAGGAAAGTGCAGTAAGTGGTACTTACCCTGGACAATGAGTGGTATCTACCCTATTACTTCCTAAGAGCGATTTGAAAGATTAAATATTATTCTCATAATTAAGTTAACAAAGTGAAATTTGACACAAATATCGATATCTGATGGCTTCGCTAAATTGCTAAAAAAAAGTTTAAAAAATAATTTCAATTGCTGGATGATGATTTTGAGGATCGGTCAGACTTGATTCCATTACTATTCATATAAAAAAGACGGCAATCCGTATGATGCCTATTATACAAGCACAGAGTATAAAATACGTCATTACGATTTGTTTATATCAGGATGAGTTAGTTAGGATAAACTCATCTCCCACACAGTTTCGCTCAAGTAGGTTAAGGAAAATATTACAGGACTTTGTTGCATAAGTACTGTGAAAGAGGAAAATATATTTGTTGTGTAATAAGACATGGGGGTTGAGACCAGAAGATTGAGAATATATTATTTCTAATTAGATTAAGTGCGTTATTACTTCCTTATTTCAGTATCGTTAACATTAAGAATATACACACTAAGTTCGTAATAATCTATGTTGCAATAATGGTTACAACATTTGAGTTGAAACATATTCAGGATTATTTGAGATTCAAGATTAAAGGTATTTTAGAATTTCGATGAAAAACACGACCATTTTGATTTTCGATTGTTTATAAATTGATTTGTTTAGCAGTAAAAAAGACTATATATGCTACATGATATGTGCAATTTCGCTTGTCTGAAATGTTGAAACTAGCCCGTATACTAAATATAAAGAATTTCAAATATCAGTTAAACTAACCTCTCAATGAGGACAACCCTCATTGAGAGATGAGAAATGTAACAATATTGCACATAATGCAATGATCGGCGAATCGAACCCACACAAAAAAGGATATTTTAAAATCAAAATATGTATCATAATATTATATATATGCAAACAAAATTTTTTAAGCGTTATTATTTGACTTGAAGGCAGTGATACACGAAAATCATCTGTACCTAGTTTTATATTTTTTTAATAAAATTTCAGAAATGCCATTAGGATAGGGATAGGATTTCATTTTTATCCTGCGGGAGAGGGAAGCCAAGCATACAGCTTATGTTTATGACAAACCACCGTCTCTCGTGCATATGTCAGTTTCAAATCAGGGGTGAAGATTTTTTTTTATAATATTTCCTATTTTTCTTGTGCGTGGAACTAGTAGGTGAAGGAAGCCCTATAAAGTGTTTACATGAACCACCACTTCAGGCATATAATCATCATCCCTCACAAGATTCGAACCTATGTCATGACGACCAGAGATGCATACCTCAAAGAATATTCCCAACGCTTTAACGATTGAGCTAACCGGGCATCTCAAGCTAACTGGGCATTCTATATTTATGAATAAGCTTGCCAAAATAGTGGTCATTAGTTGGTTTCAATTTGCTGCAGCTTCCGACTTTGCTTAACGGCACCTTGTATCACAAAAATCTACTACAATCAGTAGTACCAGCAACTGCACTCTCAAGTGGAAAGAAAACATTCCAAAAGGACTGGACTGCTATAGCAAATTACAGTGAGTGGTATCTGCCCAGGACAAAGAGTGGTATCTACCCTATCACTCCCTAAGAGCGAAAGATTTGAAAGACTAAAAATTATTCTCATGATTAAGTTAATAAAGTGAAATTTGACACAAATATCGATATCTGATGGTATTGCTAAATTGCTAAAATAGGCTTAAAAAAGTTAGTAACTTAGTTAGTCACTAAGTTAGTAATAATCTATGTTGCAATAATGGTTACAACATTTGAGTTGAAACATTGCTCTCAACCACTGGAGTGGGTCACAGACCAATTAAAAAAGCTAGATTTATTGAAAAATTTAGTTTCATTTGTGCAACTATATAAATGTATAGAAGTGTTCAAACATGGTTCATATGAATCGCATATTAGATTATTCACCTATATATTGCTGTGTCGAAAGCATTTAGATCTTCATATTTTGATTAAATGCAAGCTTTTAAAATTTGATGTGTGTATTTTGTATTATCAATTTTATTGCATTAATCATACTTTCAAGTAAATGTATTGACAATGTATACATACAAGTTTCTCTTTTGAAAATGATTGTAAAGGAAGGAAATTGTAATAAGTGGGTGACTATTGGTTGGGTGGTTGTCATGTTCACATTGCAAGTTTAAGTTCTCAGGTTCAAGTCTCAAGTCAAGGTTCAAGTCCTGTTAATTCATGCCAACCACTCAACCCAGGGTGAAATAACTAGGGTGGGCTTGGCCGAACTGGTGCGTTTCCTAAAAGTGGCTGCTGGATTCCCTCAGATGAGTGACTTTAAAAAAACAGAGGAATGAATTTTGGATACATGTCGAAGTGTAGGATATGCTTTGTAAATTATGAGTTTATTGATAGATTGTAATGTGGAAGTGAAATTCGTGACTTAGCTCAGGTGCGGCAAAATTAAATTTCCGAGTATGATTAGTATTTAGATACTATGAATCATGCTTAAGCAGCCTAGTGATTAGGGTTACAGAATGGGGCCATGCATATATATAACTTTAGACTATCACAATGATATAAAGAGGTAACAATGATCAGGATATCAGGATATGAGTGGGATATATTAATATTAGTCCATACTGATTTACGAAAATGAATAAAGAGCCCAGTCACTGTTAAAATATTTGGAAACGCTTCCACAGTGCATGAATGACGGTAGTACAAATGCAAAAAATTGTATGAGATTACAATAAAATATATATATATATATATATGAGTACGGTATCTAAACATGGAATTAATTGAGGCATTGAAAATAAAAAGTGAAAACTGAAGCTGTGTACAAAGTAAACTCAAGGATTGCAAATGAAATATCACCATGAACTGGATTAATACTTTGGGTTTTCTGCAACTAGTACGGATTTGAGACCTTTTCTTTATTCTTCAAAATTCCAGTAATAGCTATTACAAAGAATAAGTGAGGCCCTGAAAAATTGAAAATGGCTAAAACATATTGAATATGGCTTGATGCTTGAAATTCTTCTGAGATTATTGAATATATAAAAACCAATATTAATTTAATATGCCTTAAGTATTGTGAAAGAGGAATATATCTGGGTTTTGTAACGAAACATAGAAGGTATGGCCAGGAGATTGAGATTATAATATTTCTAATTAGATTATTAAGTGTATCATTACTTTCTTATTTCAGTATCGTTAATATTAGGAATATACACACTAAGTTAGTAATAATCTATGTTGCAATAATGGTTACAACATTTGAGTTGAAACATATTCAGAATTATTTGAGATTGATGATGAAGTTAATTTAAAATTTCGATGAAAACTACGGCAATTTTATATTTCGATCGTTCTTAAATTGATTTGTTTTGCAGTAAAAGAAAGCAATATTATGCTAAATGATATAATTTTATAAAATTTGACATAAATCATGAATTATATATAAATAATATATATAATGAATTTCAAATACCGTTCAAAGTAACCTATGAGGACAACCCGCATTGAGAGATGAGACATGTAACAATATTGCACACAGTGCAATGATCGGTTGATCCAACCCACACAAAAAAGATATTTTAAAATCAAAATACGTATATGAGCACTTGGCTGCCCACACTGCACTTGGCTTAAACTGCACATATTTATTATGCAAAGAGTTTTAATGCAGTGGTGGTTGGAACTAGAAAGGAGATGAGACTTCTCAGTAATCTGCCTATAAAAGATTAGTTTGATATTTAAACTGATAGTGGTATAACTGATTTAGACAATTGGAATTTTATTGTAAAATAAGACAGCCAATATTAAAAAGACGTTTATTCAATATTGATAAGGCACTTGTGTGAATATAGAATAAAAATAATCTACTAACACCATTCAATTGTAAATCTAGAAATTATACTGTAATCGTTCCAAGAACTGAAGAGATTTTATATCCAATGGATGAGAAGCGGTCAAGATGCAAAAGTACCACAAAATATCACGAAATAATGACATTGCTCCTTATACACATTCTAATGCTTATACAAGGTTAGTACCCTCAAGATTTCTAAAAATAAAGTGTTGGATAAAATATTAGGATAAATAAATTGCATAAAAAGAAAAATCAAGTAATATTTATATAACGTCATGAAAATATATAAAAAGGCAAACTAATATGTTTTCGAGATTAAATATTCAAATTTCCTGAGAAAATTGTTAATAAATAAACCTTCTCCATTTAATATAACCTAAATATTTGCTTGAATGATACACATATATATGAATCAAACTTGGTGAGGGCAAGAGAGTTCTCTTTCCAAAAAAAACATGTTGATTGTCTTCAATGGTCTTGTTGAGGGTGACTCAAATAAGCAAATGAAAAAATATTGAGAATGAAAAATTGGTTCTGAATCTTGCAATAGAAGGGTCAAGAGGCTAATTTATTTGAAGTGAAAATTAGATTTCATTATATGACACATTCCTCATTTACAGCCACAGATGAATTCGTATGCAAATTTTCACACAACTACTGTCTTGCATTTGCAACTAAATCAACTAATTGTAACATCAACAAGATCAATAAAAGTATCTCAGTATCAAACCACACATGTGATTCAATCACACATTGGAGTAAAGCAGGAGGAAGTCCATATAAGATATCGTACAATGCAGGAAACTTTGCTGGATATACCAAGTATATCATTATCCAATATATAGTAATTGATTGCAGTCAACAAACAACAAGACCAGTAAAAAGTGAGTATTATGTAGACAAATGCAACGAAAACTCACTGCATTTAACTATGGCGGTTTAGTTCTGTATGGTATGTTTTTCCTTATGGTGCAGTTGCTGGTACTTCGTCTTGCAATAGTTCACTGCATTTCAGTGGCTGTTAATTAGCTCCTTTTAGGGACTGTTTTAGGCCTTGCACAGAGCAGACTCCAATAACAAAAAAAAAAAAATAGGTGAAAAACGAAACAAAAGAAATCTACAGATCAGGAGATCAGTATTGTGAAAACAACTAGGTAACTTACATTCAAGCAAAAAGACTCAGATTTAACTGAGGTGTAGTATTTTGTGAGTATGAATGGAAGTAGGCCATTTCATTCATGGTTTGACTGTTACTCTTTTTTTCCAGAACTAAAGCACAAACAATAACTTAAATATCCCATAATTGATCACAAAATCAAATATTTGAATGCAAAGAGTTTTTGTTTTGACCCTCTATTTGTAATATATGAAAATATTTGAACAATTAAATATCCAAGTTTTTCTTTTGGAAATCAGCTCAACTCCATTAATTTTTTAAAGAATAATTCAATTATGATAATACTACCATATTATTCAACGTTTCTTCATTTCACTTCAACCAAAATATTATTTGCAGCAACATCAATGACACCAATACCAACAACATCACAACCAATGGTGGGGACACACGCAATATATTCCATTGGAAACATTAAAAGTGAGTTACATTTACCAGAAATTGAAAAATCCTTAACACATTGAAATGAATTTATGCCCAAGTCTACCGGAGTGCTTGAAACTACTAGAATAGATGGAAAAGCATAAGACTCAATCTAGTGTATAAACAATCTAGGCCTTTCTGGATTTAGCAAGCATATATGCCCTGGGCAATAGAATGCGAGTCTCCAATCACATATCCGAGTCATTCATTCTAAACTAGGTTGAAGAAAGTATAACGTTACTCAGTGACTGAATCAGTAACAAACTCACTCTACCCAGGTTCCAAATACTATCCAAGATGATGCAAATAACCTACAATTCAAATGGCTAGATGTACTTTAATATATCAGTTAGGTTCGGTTTTAGGATTGCTTTACTCTTAGGAGTGCAAATGTCGATAATATATTTTGTAGAAGCCATACAATCGGCCCTCAGTAAGCTTCATTGAAGTACTTGAGTAAATTGAGGATTAAATTACAAAATATATATATATACAAACAATTGTTTTAGATTCTACAGAATCAACTCCAAGCTACACAACAACAACCAAAAAGGCAGCAAATACAACAACTCAAAAGACAGCAAGTAATCCACAGCCAAGTACAGGAAATTCAATGATCGTTATTATCATTGTCGCAATTGGAACAGGACTTCTGATAATACTGATTGTTGTGCTATTAATACTGAAGTGAGTGATTGTGAAGTGTCATTACATTACACAACTTTGAAAACTTCTTGAAAGCTATCATGATTGATGATAAACAATACATTTTTTTCCCTTTTCTTAATGATGTTTTCACTATTTCAAGAAATTGCATATGGCTTCATTTTCAAGGTAGATGCCATTCACCGACATTCTGCACTATAATATAATACTTCAGTTCTGTATTGAATAGTTTCCACCCAGAGTGCAATTGCTGGTGCTAGCACTATTTAACGGTAATACATGAAATATGAAATGAACTTTATTTCACAGTATGCAATTAACAGGGTTGACAATTATATCTGGTTACGAGATTAATCTTGCATCTTGCCATTTCAACCCGTGTGGAACATATGAGGCCTGTATGTATTGCTTATTGGAGCCTTTTCCATTTGTCGATCTTAAACATACTATGTTGTGGTTCGAAGCCGCGCCACTCGTTAGGTGTAACATTCGACAGCTTTTGTCATTTCCATCACCACCCACCGAGGCCCACACAAGTGGCAGTCAGTTGGTTTCGTTTACAAATTGCTTCCAGCCTTGCTTAGAGTGATTGTCATTGAAAGAAATAGGCACTAAACTATGAAAATTTGTTTGCATCTTTTAATAGGTGCTATCGAGCAAAAAGAAACTCTTACCCAAGTCACACAGTACATGAAAATGATAAATCAGCAGAATCCAACTTTGAAAAAGAAATGGTTGAAAATTCTATCTACGGTGCAACTATGAATGAGCATAAATCGGAAATGATTGTCAATGAAATATACGACGCAAGTCCTTTGGATGAAAACAAAAAAGATGTCGTCATTGAACCAGATCTATACGCAGTTGTGCAGAAGAAGGGGAGACAGTCCAATAGCCATGAGGAAGCTGAAGATGATGAACACTCAGACATATATGCTGTGGTTAATAAAGACAGAAAGTAAATTCATCAATAGATCATACCATGATATCCAATTATTTGATCTGAAAGCTATAATCTATAATATAAATCTTTCCAGATGAATCAGGCTGTATGAACACCATAACAGATATATATATATATATATACATCATCTATGCACCAGTGTGAGGCCTTGTTAGCTAAAAAAGTTCTAGGATCGCCTCCTATTTGCTTAAAATCTTAAACTTCTGAGCGCCGTAATTTCAACATTATAGATTATTAATTCTGTCAATAGCCTTTTTGCAAAACTTTTCAACAGCTTTGGCTCATTTTTAGTAGTTTAACTATAACTTATATTATATATATGCAAACAAAATTCTCTTAATATATTATTTAACTTGAAGGCAGTGATACATGAAAATCATCTGTACCTAGTTTTATATCTTGTCAATGAAATTTCAGAAATTAGGATAGCGATAGATTTCCATTTCTATCCTGTGGGAGAGGTAAGCCAAGCATACAGCCCAATCATATGGCAAACCACGCCTCTTGTACATATGCCAGTTAAATTAGGGTGACGGTTTTGTGCTTATCATATTTCCTATTTTCCTGTGCGTCGACCTGGTTGGTGGAGGAAGCCTTAGTGTTTACGTGAACCACCGTGCACCAGTGAGGTGTCCAGCAGGCCTCGGGCATATAATCATCATCTTTCATAAGATTCGAACCTATGTCATGGCGACCAGAGATGCATAGCTTAGAGCGTATTCCCAGCGCTTCGACAATGGAGCAAACCAGGCATCTCGAGCTAACTGGACATTCTATAATTCTATGATTAAAGATCAATTTGCTGTAATAGTGGTCATTAGTTGGTTTCATTTTGCCACGGCTTCCGACCTTGCACCTTATATCACAAAGATCTACTACAATCAGTAGAACCAGCAACTGCACTCTAAAGAGGAAAACATTCGAAAAGGACTGGATTGTTATAGGAAAGTGCAGTAAGTGGTACTTACCCTGGACAATGAGTGGTATCTACCCTATTACTTCCTAAGAGCGATTTGAAAGATTAAATATTATTCTCATAATTAAGTTAACAAAGTGAAATTTGACACAAATATCGATATCTGATGGCTTCGCTAAATTGCTAAAAAAAAGTTTAAAAAATAATTTCAATTGCTGGATGATGATATACATTTATACACAGAGTATAAAATACGTCATTACGATTTGTTTATATCAGGATGAGTTAGTTAGGATAAACTCATCTCCCACACAGTTTCGCTCAAGTAGGTTAAGGAAAATATAACAGGACTTTGTTGCATAAGTACTGTGAATGAGGAAAATATATCTGTTGTGTAATAAGACATGGGGGTTGAGACCAGAAGATTGAGAATATATTATTTCTAATTAGATTATTAAGTGTGTTATTACTTCCTTATTTCAGTATCGTTAACATTAAAAATATACACACTAAGTTCGTAATAATCTATGTTGCAATAATGGTTACAACATTTGAGTTGAAACATATTCAGGATTATTTGAGATTCAAGATTGAAGGTATTTTAGAATTTTGATGAAAAGCACAGCAATTTTGCTTTTCGATCGTTCTTAAATTGATTTGTTTAGCAGTAAAAAAGACTATATATGCTACATGATATGTGCAATTTCGCTTGT
The DNA here is from genome assembly GCA_963675895.2 of Styela plicata. Lineage (NCBI taxonomy): Eukaryota > Metazoa > Chordata > Ascidiacea > Stolidobranchia > Styelidae > Styela > Styela plicata. Next base: position 16,562,207 of record OZ023151.1, on the reverse strand, counting down.
CTGAAATGTTGAAACTAGCTCATATACTACATATAAAGAATTCCAAATATCAGTTAAACTAACCTCTCAATGAGGACAACCCTCATTGAGAGATGAGAAATGTAACAATATTGCACATAGTGCAATGATCGGCGAATCCAACCCACACAAAAAAAGATATTTTAAAATCAAAATATGTATCATAATATTATATATATGCAAACAAAATTTTTTAAGTATTATTATTTGACTTGGAGGCAGTGATACACAAAAATCATCTGTACCTAGTTTTATATTTTGTTAATAAAATTTCAGAAATGCCATTAGGATAGGGATAGGATTTCATTTTTATCCTGCGGGAGAGGAAAGCCAAACATACAGCTTATTCTTATGACAAACCACCGTCTCTCGTGCATATGTCAGTTTCAAATCAGGGGTGAAGATTTTTTTTATAACATTTCCTATTTTTCTTGTGCGTGGAACTAGTAGGTGAAGGAAGCCCTATAAAATGTTTATGTGAACCACCGTGCAGCAGCAACTTCAGGCATATAATCATCATCCCTCACAAGATTCGAACCTATGTCATGACGACCAGAGATGCATACCTCAAAGAATATTCCCAACGCTTTAATGATTGAGCTAACCGGGCCTCTCAAGCTAACTGGGCATTCTATATTTCTATATTTAAGAATAAGCTTGCCAAAATAGTGGTCATTAGTTGGTTTCAATTTGCTGCAGCTTCCGACTTTGCTTAACGGCACCTTGTATCACAAAGATCTACTACAATCAGTAGTACCAGCAACTGCACTCTCAAGTGGAAAGAAAACATTCCAAAAGGACTGGACTGCTATAGCAAAGTACAGTGAGTGGTATCTGCCCAGGACAAAGAGTGGTATCTATCCTATCACTCCCTAAGAGCAAAAGATTTGAAAGACTAAAAATTATTCTCATGATTAAGTTAATAAAGTGTAATTTGACACAAATATCGATATCTGATGGTTTTGCTAAATTGCTAAAATAAGTTTAAAAAAGTAATTTCAATAGCTGGAAATCTTGAAAATATAATTTTATGATTGGTAACTGAATTGATTTTGAGGATCGGTCAGACTTGATTCCATTACTATTCATATAAAAAGACAGCAATCCGTATGATGCCTATTATACAAGCACAGAGTATAAAATACGTCATTACGATTTGTTTATATCAGGATGAGTTAGTTAGGATACCTCATCTCCCACACAGTTTCATTCAAGTAGGTTAAGAAAAATATTATAGGGCTTTGTGGCATAAGTACTGCGAAAGAGGAATCTATATATGTTGTGTAATAAGACATGGGGGTTGAGACCAGTAGATTGAGAAGATAATATTTCTAATTAGATTGTTAGGTGTATTATTACTTCCTTATTTTCAGTATCCTTAACATTAAGAACATACACACTAAGTTATTAATAATCTATGTTGCAATAATGGTTACAACATTTGAGTTGAAACATTGTTCTCAACCAGTGGGCCATGGAAATATTTTGAAGTGGGTCACAGACCAATTAAAAAAGCTAGATTTATTGAAAAATTTAGTTTCATTTGTGCAACTATATAAATGTATAGAAGTGTTCAAACATGGTTCATATGAATCGCATAATAGATTATTCACCTATATATTGCGGTGCCGAAAGCATTTAGATTTTTATATTTCGATTAAATGCAAGCTTTAAAATTTGATGTTCGGTCTTTGTATTATCAATTTCATTGCATTTATCATACTTTTAAGTAAACATATAACAATGTATACATACTATCTTTTGAAAAAAATTCGGGAGGAAGGAAATTGTTATATAGTTGGTGCATTGGCCGGGTGATTATCATGTTCACATTGCAAGGTTAAGTTCTCAGGTTTAAGTCTCAAGTCAAGGTTCAAGTCCTGTTAATTCATGCCAACCACCTAACCCAGGGTGAAATAACTAGGGTGGGCTTGGCTGAACTGGTGTGTTTCCTAAAAGTGGCTGCTGGATTCCCTCAGATGAGTGACTTTAAAAAAACAAAGGAATGAATTTTGGATACATGTCGAAGTGTAGGATATGCTTTGTAAAATATGAGTTATTGGCAGATCGCAATGTGGAAGTGAAATTCGTGACTTAGCTCAGGTGCGGCAAAATGAAATTTCTGAGTTTGATTAGTATTTAGATATTATGAATCATGCTTAAGCAGCCTAGTGATTATGGTTACAGAATTGGGCCATGCATATATATAACTTTGGACTATCACAGTGATATATAAAGAGGTAACAATGATCAGGATATGAGTGGGATATATTAATATTAGTCCATACTGATTCACGAAAATGAATAAAAAGCCCAGTCACTGTTAAAATATTTGGAAACACTTCCACAGTGCATGAATGACGGTAGTACAAATGCAAAAAATTGTATGAGATTACAATAAAATATATATATATATATATATATGAGTATCTAAACATGGATTTAATTGAGGCACTGATAATAAAAAGTGAAAACTGAAGCTGTGTCCAAAGTGGACCCAAGGATTGCAAATGAAATATCACCATGAACTGGATTGATACTTGGGGTTTTCTGCAACTAGTAGTGATTTGAGACCTTTTCTTTATTCTTCAAAATTCCAGTAATAGCTATTACAAAGAATAAGTGAGGCACTGAAAAATTGAAAATGGCTAAAACATATTGAATATGGCTTGATGCTTGAAATTCTTCTGAGATTATTGAATATATAAAAACCAATATATTCAATAATAATACTAATTTAATATGCCTTTAGTATTGTGAAAGAGGAATATATCTGGGTTTTGTAACGAAACATAGAAGGTATGGCCAGGAGATTGAGAATATAATATTTCTAATTAGATTATTATTATATTTCTAATTAAATTAGTAAGTGTATTATTACTTCCTTATTTCAGTATCGTTAACATTAAGAATATACACACTAAGTTAGTAATAATCTATGATGCAATAATGGTTACAACATTTGAGTTAAAACATATTCAGAATTATTTGAGATTCAAGATTGAAGGTATTTTAGAATTCCGGTGCAGAACACGGAAATTTCGTTTTTCGATCATTCACAAATATCGATGCAAAATACAGAAATTTCATTTTTTGATTGTTCTTGATTTGGTTTGCAGTAAAAAAACGACATATGCTACATGATATAACTTATAAATTTTGTAAAATTTGACTCAAATCGTGAATTTGCTACAATATGGGAATATTTAAAGAATTTCAAATATCGTTCAAACTGACCTATGATGACAACCATCATTGATAGATGAGAAATGTTAAAATATTCGGCGCAGTGCAATTATCGTTAAACACACCCCCACCCAAAAAATAAAATTTGGAATCGAAATACATATACAAGCACTTGGCTGCCCACACTAAAGTAAGCTTAAATAAACTGCACATATTTATTATTCAAACAGATTTAATGCAGTGTTGGTTGAAAATAAAATGGAGATGAGATTTTTCAGACATTTGCCTATAAAAGATTACGGTAGTTTGAAATTTATACTGATAATGGTATAACCGATTTAGACAATTGGAATTTTATTGTAAAATAAGACAGCAAATAGCAAAAGGTGTTTATTGAATATTGATAAAGCACTTGTGTGAATATAGAATAAAAATAATCTAATAACACCATTCAATTGTGAATTTAGAAATTATATTGTAATCGTTTCCAAATCTCATTTTATATCCAATGGATAAGAAGTGGTCAAGATGCAAAAGTACCACAAAATATCATGAAATAGTGATATTGCTCTGTATACACATTCTAATGCTTATACAAGGTTAGTACTATCAAGATTTTCTAAAAATAATGTTTTTGATAAAATATTAAGATAAATAAATTGCATACAGAGAAAAATCAAGTAATATTTATATAATGTCATGAAAATATATTAAAAGAAAAACAAGTTTGTATGGTAAATAATTATTCAAATTACCTGACATACAGTGATTACATAAATGCTACCTATGATAGAGTGGCAGTTAAACATTTGTTAAGCCTTTTTCATATAATATAACCCAAATATCCCTTTTATATAGTTGTTCAAACAACCACATGCACACCATGTACTAATCATGAGCTTGGAGGTGCGAGCAAAAACATCACATTTGGCCCAAATAACGATTATAACTGCAACTGTCAATGGACAATAATAAGTATGGATACAGATAAAAACGCTGCAGTTGTTCTGTTGTTACAAAATGTTTCACTGCCGATAACATCAGGTAGTGGTGGAAGCACAGACTGCTCTGCAAGGATCAGATTTCCAGGTAGCCGACATAATCAGAATCTTAATTCAATGTCTTAATTAATATCGCAAACTAACTTGGCAAACGAGCAAAGAAAGCCAATCTCAAAGTAACAGCTAATCAGCGTGTTTTTTTTTTTTTTTTGCCCTCCAGACTTGGGAAAATAGGGCAACATGACATCACATAGACAAGACCTATAGAGTGTGCGTGTAACTTCTTTTTAATAAAGAGCAAGTAATGTACGAACAGTATATGTTTTCTAGAGTTTAAAGAAGCTCACCCTGAGCAGGGAAAGATGACAAATAGAATGAAAAAAGTGGCATACGTTTCACTCGTTCAGTGCCATCATATTAAGAAATTTCATATATCTATTTGCAATAGGAATTGTCCTAGTTTAACTCCCCTCTATTTCCAACCTTACAAAGAGTAAATTTCAAGGAAAAAATCAATATTTCAGCCACAGATGGATACAAATGCAACTTTCCGCACACCTATTGTCTTGTATTTGCAACTGAATCAACAAGTTGCAACACAAACAAGGTCAATGAAAGTATCCCGGTATCAAACCACACATGTAATTCAATAACAACATGGAGTAAAGCAGGAGGAAGTCAATATAAGATATTGTACAATGCTGGAAACTTTGCTGGATATACCAAATACTTCATTATCCAATATATGGTAATTGATTGCAGTCAACAAACAACAACACCAATAAAAAGTGAGTATTATATAGACAACAGGCTTTAGAAAAGTCCCAAGTATTTCTGTGTGTCATAAGAGGCAACGAAAACTCCCTGCATTTAACTATGGCGATTTAGTTCTGTATGGGATGTTTTCCGCTTATAGTGAAGTTACTGGTACTTTATCTTGTAATAGTTCTCTGCATTTGAATGGCCGTTAGTTAGCTCCTTTTAAGAACTGTTTTAGGCCTTGCTCAGAGCAAACTCCTATAACAAAAAAAATTAGGTAAAAACGAAAAAAAAGAAATCTACGGATCAGGAGATCAGTATTATGAAAATAACAAACTCACATTCAAGCACAATAACTCAAATTCAACTGGGGTGTATTATTTCATGAGTATGAATGGAAGTATACAATTCCAGCGCATGGTTTGGCTGTCATTCATTTTTTCCAGAACTAAAGCACAAATAATTACTCCAATATCCCATAATTGATCACAAAATCAAATATTTGAAAGCAACGAGCTTTTGTGTTGACCCTCTATTTGTAATATATGAAAATATTTGAATAATTAAATATCCAAGTTTTTCTTTTGGAAATCTGCTCAACTCCAATAACATTAAAGCATAATTCAATTGTGATAATACTACCATATTATTCAATGTTCCTTCATTTCACTTCAACCAAAATATTATTTGCAGCAACATCAATGACACCAATGCCAACTACATCACAATCAATAGTGGAGACACACACAAATTATTCCATTGGAAACATTAAAAGTAATTTACATTTACCATAAATTTAAAAATCCTTAATGCATCGAGATGAATTTATGCCCAAGTCTACCGGAGTACTCGAAACTACTAGAATAGATGGAGAAGATTAGGCTTACAACTAATGTATAAACAATCTAGGTAACAATCTAGTAAGCATATATGCCCTGGGCAATAGAATGCGAGTCTCCAATCACATATCTGAGTCATTTATGCTGAAGTAGGTTGAACAAAGTATAACGTTACTCAGTGACTGAATCAGTAACAAACTGCAATCTACCCAGTTTGCAAATACTATCCAAGATGATGCAAATAACCTACTATTCAAATGGCCAGATGTACTTTATTATATCGGTTAAGTTCGGTTTTAGAACTGCTTCACTCTTAAGAGTGCAAATATCGGTAATATATTTTGTAGAAGTCATACAATCGGCCCTCAGTAAGCTTCATTAAAGTACGACTTAAGGCATTGAAGATTAAATTACAATATATATATACAAACAATTGTTCTAGATTCTACAGAATCAACTCCAAGCTACAGAACAACAACCAAAAAGGCAGCAAATACAACAACTCAAAAGACAGCAAGTGATCCACAGCCAAGTACAGGGAATTCAACATCCGTTATTATCATTGTTGCAGTTGGAACAGGACTTCTGATAATACTGATTGTTGTGCTATTAATACTGAAGTGAGTGAAGTGAGTGAGTGAGTGAAGTTTCATTACATTCATAACTTTGGAAACTTCTTGAAAGCTATCATGATTGATGATAAACAATAAATTTTTTTCCCTTTCCTTAAAAATGTTTTCACTATTTCAAGAAATTGTATATGGCTTCATTTTCACCCAAGGTAGATGCCATTCACCGACATTCTGCACTATAATATAATACCTCAGTTCAGTATTGAATAGTTTCCACCCAGAGTGCAATTGCTGGTGCTAGCACTATTTACCGGTAATACATGAAATGAGAAATGAACTTTATTTCACAGTATGCAATTAACAGTGTGGACAATTATATCTGGTTATGAGATTAATCTTGCATCTTGCCATTTAAACCCGTGTGGAACATATGAGGCCTGTATGTATTGCTTATTGAAGCCTTTTCCATTTGTCGATCTTAAACATACTATGTTGTGGTTCGAAGCCGCCCCACTCGTTAGGTGTAACATTCGACAGCTTTTGTCATTTCCATCACCACCCACCGCGGCCCACACAAGCGGCAGTCAGTTGGTTTCGTTTACAAATTGCTTCCAGCCTTGCTTGGAGTGATTGTCATTGAAAGAAATAGGCACTAAACTATGAAAATTTGTTTGTATTTTCCAATAGGCGCTATAGAGCAAAAAGAAACTCGTATCCAAGACACACATTACAAAAAAATGATAAATCAGCAGAATCCAACTTTGAAAAAGAAATGGTCGAAAATTCCCTCTACGGTGCAACAATGAATGAGCATAAATCAGAAATGATTGTCAATGAAATATACGACACAAGTCCTTTGGATGAAAACAAAAAAAATGTCGAAATTGAACCAGATTTATACGCAGTTGTGCGAAAGAAAGTGAGACAGCCCAATGACAATAACTCCGAAGATGGTGAAAACTCGGATGTATATGCTGTGGTTAATAAATACAAGAAGTGAACTATAATGATTGGATCTAAGGATGAAAATAACGTATATGGCACAGACTTTTCAAAACTGTCAGGATATAAATAATGAATCAGTTTGTATTAACAACCTGACAGATATATATATATATATATACGTCATCTATGCACTAGTGTGAGGCTTCGTTAGAAAACCCTGGAATTGCCGCTGAATTGCTTTACATCTCAAGTAAAAAGTGATTTCATTCCAATGGCTTTTTTGCACAACATTTATGCTTCCATCTTATTTTTTAGCTGATTAGCTTTACTTTATATTATATAAATATGCAAATATTTTAATATTTTTATTAAATTAGGAGGTAGTGATATATGAAAATCATTTGCAGTCTCAAATTTTGGACGATTAATAAGATGAACGATACTATGAGAAAGCAGATGATGTATTAGAAATGAAAATAAGTATAGAACATAATGGAAGATGATGCTTTGATTCTACCTGCTAATTTTGATTGCAATATTACATTGGCACTCATTATAAAATCAGACCGTTAATATTTTATTCATCCTGCATACTTTTAGATTTAATTTCTTTGGTGGCAAAATCACTTATCTTTACTCTCTGTGGTTATTTTTCACTTGTAAAATCACTAAATGCATATAGATACAGACCATAATCGAAGATGCTGCTTTGATTCTACCTGCCAATTTTGATTGCAATATTACATTGGCAACATTGGCACTCATTTCAAAATCAGACTGTTAATTTTTTATTCATCATGCATACTTTCGAATTTCATTGGTTTAGTGGCAGGATCACTTATCTTTACTCTGTGTGGTTATTTTTCACATCTAAAATCTATATAAATGTATAGAAGTATCCAAACACGGCTTATATGAATTGCATATAAGATTATTCGCCTATATATTGCTGTGCCGAAAGCATTTAGATTCTAATATTTTGATTAAATGCAAGCTTTTAAAATTTGATGTGTGTATTTTGTATTATCAATTTTATTGCATTAATCATACTTTTAAGTAAACGTATTGACAATGTATACATACAAGTTTCTCTTTTGAAAATAATTGGGAAGGAAGGAAATTGTTATATAGTGGGTGCATTGGCCGGGTGATTATCATGTTCACATTGCAAGTTTAAGTTCTCAGGTTCAAGTCTCAAGTCAAGGTTCAAGTCCTGTTAATTCATGCCAACCACTCAACCCAGGGTGAAATAACTAGGGTGGGCTTGGCCGAACTGGTGCGTTTCCTAAAAGTGGCTGCTGGATTCCCTCAGATGAGTGACTTTAAAAAAACAAAGGAATGAATTTTGGATACATGTCGAAGTCTAGGATATGCTTTGTAAATTATGAGTTTATTGATAGATTGTAATGTGGAAGTGAAATTCGTGACTTAGCTCAGGTGCGGCAAAATGAAATTTCTGAGTTTGATTAGTATTTAGATATTATGAATCATGCTTAAGCAGCCTAGTGATTATGGTTACAGAATTGGGCCATGCATATATATAACTTTGGACTATCACAGTGATATATAAAGAGGTAACAATGATCAGGATATGAGTGGGATATATTAATATTAGTCCATACTGATTCACGAAAATGAATAAAAAGCCCAGTCACTGTTAAAATATTTGGAAACGCTTCCACAGTGCATGAATGACGGTAGTACAAATGCAAAAAATTGTATGAGATTACAATAAAATATATATATAAATATATATGAGTATCTAAACATGGATTTAATTGAGGCATTGAAAATAAAAAGTGAAAACTGAAGCTGTGTACAAAGTAAACTCAAGGATTGCAAATGAAATATCACCATGAACTGGATTAATACTTGGGGTTTTCTGCAACTAGTAGTGATTTGAGACCTTTTCTTTATTCTTCAAAATTCCAGTAATAGCTATTACAAAGAATAAGTGAGGCACTGAAAAATTGAAAATGGCTAAAACATATTGAATATGGCTTGATGCTTGAAATTCTTCTGAGATTATTGAATATATAAAAACCAATATTAATTTAATATGCCTTAAGTATTGTGAAAGAGGAATATATCTGGGTTTTGTAACGAAACATAGAAGGTATGGCCAGGAGATTGAGATTATAATATTTCTAATTAGATTATTAAGTGTATCATTACTTTCTTATTTCAGTATCGTTAATATTAGGAATATACACACTAAGTTAGTAATAATCTATGTTGCAATAATGGTTACAACATTTGAGTTGAAACATATTCAGAATTATTTGAGATTGATGATGAAGTTAATTTAAAATTTCGATGAAAACTACGGCAATTTTAATTTTCGATCGTTCTTAATGTGATTTGTTTTGCAGTAAAAGAAAGCAATATTATGCTAAATGATATAATTTTATAAAATTTGACATAAATCATGAATTATATATAAATAATATATATAATGAATTTCAAATACCGTTCAAAGTAACCTACCAGGACAACCAGCATTGAGAGATGAGACATGTAACAATATTGCACATAGTGCAATGATCGGTGAATCCAACCCACACAAAAAAGATATTTTAAAATCAAAATACGTATATGAGCACTTGGCTGCCCACACTGCACTTGGCTTAAACTGCACATATCTATTATGCAGCGGTGGTTGTAACTAGAAAGGAGATGAGACTTCTCAGTAATCTGCCTACAAAAGATAAGTTTGAAATTTATACTGATAGTAGTATAACTGATTTAGACAATTGGAATTTCATTGTAAAATAAGATAGCAAGTAGCAAAAGGTGTTTATTCAATATTGATAAAGAACTTGTGTGAATATAGAATAAGAATAATCTAATAACACCATTCAATTGTAAATCTAGAAATTATATTGTAATCGTTTCAAGAACTGAAGAGATTTTATATCCAATGGATAAGAAGCGGTCAAGATGCAAAAGTACCACAAAATATCACGAAATAATGACATTGCTCTTTATACACATTCTAATGCTTATACAAGGTTAGTACCCTCAAGATTTCTAAAAATAAAGTGTTGGATAAAATATTAGGATAAATAAATTGCATAAAAAGAAAAATCAAGTACTATTTATATAATTTCATGAAAATATTTAAAAATGCAAACAATTTGCTTTGGCGATTAATTTTCCAAATTCCCTGAGACATTTGTTAATAAATACAGCTTCTTCATTTAATATAACCTTAAATTACTTTCCTATAGTTGCTGGAACAACAAAATGTACACCATGTGAAAATCCAATACTTGGGAGTGCAAGCAAGAACATCACATTCGGACCAAGTGATGAACATAACTGTAACTGTCAATGGACAATACCAAAAAGTATATATACAGATGACAACACTGCAGTCGTTCTGTTGTTACAAAATGTTTCACTACCAATGACATCAGGTGTTGGTGGAAGTATAGACTGCTCTGCAAGAATTACATTTCCAGGTCCAGATAACACATTTTTCTTCTTGTAAATTGTAAAAAAAAAACAGATTTTTAAATAATATTTGAATAGGATGAGCAAGAAAGATTTTAAAATAGTACACTGTTTCTTGAAAAAATAACTTTTTCGGAATTATCTAACAATGAATGAATGGTTGATAACTCTGAACCCGACTGATTATTATTTGTAAATATGCAATATTTTAATTACATTTTTTTTTGCACGAAATATGGAATCTCCAATATGAGTATATGATAAGATAGGATTTCATTTTTATTTTGCAGGAGAAGTATTGCTAATACGACTCAATGATATAGCATTCTATGACCTCTCATTCTCCTGTAGATACCATATCATCATTACTGTGCATGGACATTGTTTGGTGGGAAGCTGTAACCAGTGATTACGCGAGTCACCATGTTCGCACCAAGTATCCGGTAGATCTTTCCCAAATAATTTCCTCTTACATGCATGCATACCTCGAAGAATATTCCAAATAATACTACAGACTAAGCTGACAGGAAAAAAAATTGCTGATAGATGTCTTATCATCAATTAGCAGTATTAATTATAATGAAGCTAATTTTGAATTGCCTAGAAAGAAGTAGATGACAATTCCAGACACAAGGGAAAAAAATATATTTTGTCGGTCTGCTACTAGTATTTTTCAAATATTAACACAGTCCCTATTTTCAGGTGAAGGGCCCAAGTGCAGCTTTCAACAAAACCACTGTCTGGCATTTGCAACTGAATCAACAAATTGCAATATCTACAAGGTCAATGGAAGTATTCCGGTAGCAAACCAGACATGTGATTCATTAACATCATGGAATAAAGCAGGAGGAAGTCCATACCAGATTAAATATAATGCAGGAAATTTTGCTGATCATAGTAAATACTTCACTATTCAATACATTGTAGTTGACTGCAGTCCACCAACAACAACACATATTGAAAGTAAGTATTGTGACTGAAAATTCAATGCCCTGTAAGTTGGGATGCCACTTTACATTTACTTTCGAATCGAAAACGGCATTAAAACCTTTCGAATCAAAATCTTTCTGAATTGCTGTCTCAAAAATTGATTGGCAAGAATTCATTCTACTTTTTCAAAACCAGAAAATATGTTTATTTAAAGATGAGTCACTTATGGCTCACACCTTCTAAGTGGATTCTGTTTGACAATATGCAATTTCTAATGATTAGGCAAATGGCACCTTTCACTGTAACCAACTTTTAATTTAAATGTTAGTACTTAACCTTCAATTCAAGCATAATGATATGCTTGAAACTCCAATGCAATAGACTACTTTTTATTTTTTTTTTGGCAGGGGTTTCCGCAAGCAATGCTTATTCGTCCTTATGCAATTCAATCCATGAAATGGAACATAAGTAAAACCAGGCCAAACCAAAAAAAAAACATTATTTCATACTATAAACTAGTAAAAAGATGATCTTGTCGGTATAGTTCATATTTTGGAGTATTTTTTCTATCAAAATTCGCTTAGAGCAAGTGATATTGCATTGCTATTGATCACAGCAACAATGTTGACAACATTACCAGCCACTACCCAGACACAGAAAGAGACTACAATGTATTCTACAACCAACAATGAGAGTGAGCTGGCAATGCCTACAAAAAGTAATTAAAATGACAACGAGACTTTCCACAGTGAATATTGTTTTGTGATGACTAAACTTTAATTGTAATTGATTTAGTACAAAAGTAAACGATTTACTAGGATCATATTGGGTATGTATTTTTCTAATCCTCAATTTGTATCCAGTTTAAATCATGGAAATTGGAAATAAAGCCAAAACTACCAGTAAAGTGCAGTTTTTACGGAAGAATATGCAAAGGCGTAACTGCAGAAGACAAATCTAAGTGATTCCCCTCAGACAGACACACTGCCACTCACTAACAAACTAATCAAACCCTATCATTGCATATCGAATATGTTGGGGATATCTTTTGCATATAAAAGCTGGTGGTCAGTTTTTTAATTTAATATTCTCGCACTCCATGAACTCCATAAACTTTTAAAAAAATTCCAATCACATTTTTGTCCCAACTTTTTATTCTGGAAGTGATTGAACAATTTTTTTAATCACTATTGACAATGTTCAATTTTGATCTTGCAAGATTCAACAGAATACAATTATGCTTCTACACAAAACTTATATAGAGGATCATCAACTCTGAAGGAAGCCAAGGATCCACAAACATCTATCTGGACCACACAGACCATTATAATCATCACAGCTGGAGTAATAGGATTTTTAATTTTATTGATTTCTGGAGTATTGTTGTTAAAGTGAGTTAATAGCAGTGCAGTTATCACTTGGTTGTTAACAAATTTTATGATGCAAATATTTTAAAACTACGACGAATGAAACTTTTTCATCAACAATCTTGGTCTTATCTATACAAAATTATCAACCTGATAGATCGTGCTCCGTGATTTAAATTAAGAGCAGCCTGAAATTATGCATTAACGCTTTTTTTGGGGTTTTAATGAAAATGCTGCTTGGCACTCGTTAGGACAAACATGAACAAAATTAATTTCAAAAACAATCAAAAAATGAAAATTTACTACTAATGATAGCAAAATCTGACTATTTCTTATACTTTCTTTTTCTAGTTGATGTCTACTATCTACCTCTATCACAAATACTATTTTTACAACCTTGAAAATAAAAAAAACTTTACAATAGGGGCCACACACTATGCCAGCACTTTACCTATCGAACGGTTGTGAGTTAATTATACTAGTTTGATCCTATATTTCAAAAGGTGTTATCGAGCAAAAAGAAGCATATATTCAAGCCACATTTCACCAGACACAGCTGAATCAAACTTTGAAAGAGAAATGGTTGAAAATTCTATCTACGGTGCAACTATGAATGAGCATAAATCAGAAACAATTGTCAATGAAATATACAACACAAGTCCTTTAGAAGACAACAAAAACGATGAAGATATCGAACCAAGTTTATATGCAGTCGTGCAAAAGAAGGAGAAACAGTCCAATGACAAAACCCCCAAAGATGCCTCAGCACATGAAAACTCGGATGTATATGCTGCCGTTGATAAGAGCAAGAAATAAGCAAACGGGCATTACTAGAATGATAATACCTTAAGTTGCATCAAAACTGTCATGCCATAAATTCCAGAATCAGGGCGTAACAACACCCCCACACAAATATATATCGTTCTAATAATATGGTGTTTACTGCCCAGAATGATGCCTGTGCAGTATGGCTTCCTAATGGATAGAGAAAAGCAAAAACTCAATACGTGTAAATATAAACATCTAGTATTATTAGCTCTCTTAATGCCATTTTTCATTGCTCAATTATTCTTATTTCATTAATACCAACTTATGTCCTATATGCATTTTTTTCTATTTTTATCTCCAATCAAATGTTATGTATTAATAACACAGTGATTTTTTAGACTTAACTTTTTTTCAAATGGTATCGATTTTATATTTGGCCAGGTAGTAGAACAGGATACAATTTAATTCTCATATGGCATATGGCAAACCACAACCACTCAGGGGTTAAGTTTTTCACTCGAAAGCTGGTTAGTTGGTTCCCTTCAGATGCTGTTTTTGGCCTTGCCTGGAGTGAATTTAAAAAAAAGCACCCTCATTCACAAAAACGGATAATGGTTGATATTGGCGATAACTTTTCCAAAATTTAGCCAACTATTATTGCTTATTTTATACAGATTCACATAGTCTTTAACTTCATTTTTTTATAGAAGTCTGATCTGGGCAACGCCAATAGCAGTGCTTGAAAGGAGGTAACTAACATCCTTTCAAATGTCAAAGATCTACTATAATACAAAATTGCCGGCAATAGCACTCAAAGAAGAAAACATCCCATACAGAACTAAACCACCATGGTAAAGTGCAGTGAGTCTTTGTTTGTAGATAACCCCACTGGTTGTACCCAGTACTGCCCAACACGAGATCGGGTCAAATATAAACTTAAAATTAACAATTTTCAATAATGTAAATATTTAAAAAAAGATAGTGTTTGTCTTACATTGTGCAACGGATACATGATCTAAGCTTGATCAGATAAAGTAAATTTTGGGATATCACAATTTTACAGCAAAATTGAATATAATTTAAAATATCCATAGAAAAGATGAAAAGAGCATTTTTGTTTGTTTGTTGAAATTCATTCATGGTCGAAAGAGGCATCTACAAGAATCAGATTATATGACAAAGAGCTACTGCAGCACCGGTACCAGCAACTGCACTCTAAACGAAAATTTCCCAAATGGAAACAGAACCAAATTATAACAGTAGAGTAAAATTTGTATATGTCCGGGGTGATTGTGTACCACTTGTTTGTTTCCATTCAGTCACACTATTAACATATTCAGATAATAAATATCACCAGGGAGGCAGAGTCTTGATTTTTTCCAGTGTCTGAAACAATCATGTAATGTAATCTCCAGCTGATGAAAAGCATCAAAACCAGAAACACTGCTATTTCATAGTAGTATTGATGATTCCAAAACCTATTTATATGGTTTGGTTGGTACCAAAACCAAAAAAGCCTTTTGTTTCTTTAGTAAAAGATATCTATATCCTGACATATTGCCCATTTGCTATTTTTTTTTCCGATGAAACCTAATTGCTTTGGGTGTCTGAGGAGCTGATGTTTTGCTCATCCGGCCTAGACTGATTCCTATTGAAAATTCCCCAAACTCTGCTATTATTTCTATTTCCTTGTTTCATGTATTCAAATTGTCATAAAAGCACCAGATAGATGTTACTCATACAGTTTCACATATATTAATGATCAGAAATGCCAGAAGTGATTTATTATATTGAGCATGGGCCACTGATGGACTGCACCATATCGGTCCATGGTTCATGCTAGGACAAATAATATAGAATATTTTTGTATTAAGAGAAAGCTGTTAAAAATGAATGTATTTAATTTAGAAATGTGTCTATGTTGAAAATGAAAATACAATTATTGATTAAATTGATTCAATCAGGAAGTAATGTTTAGTGGAGATGAAAGAATTTTTGGAACAAATATATATTTTATTTTGTCAGGAACGAGCCAAGGATAGACGTGGCCTCTTATCAGTGAATTATGCTCCACTTAAAAGTTAGGTTAGTTTTTTTCTGATTGGGATAGCAATCTCTGGTGTCTAAAACACAACTCATTATCTTGTACAATGGAATCGAAATTTTCAAAACGAGCAACACTGCTATTCAATAGCTATACAGAAAGTTTTATTTCATAGTCGTTTATCATAGTCAGGCAACCGGAAAAGGATATTACACTCCACTAGCAAGTATATTATGATATGTTATAGCTCTCGGGTAAATTTCCTAATTTCTACAAGTGTTTGTGTAACAGAGTAGAGAAGAATATGCTGGTTTTATTATTGCAAGCCACTCTGCGAAAACTGGAAGAAAATGGCTGCCATTAATTATTGTGTAGAATTATTCAGGAAGTAATACTTATATGGAGGTGGGAGACTTCCTTGGATAAATGTATTATGGGATTGTGATCAACTCTAATTGAAAATTTTACATCTTCATGAATGAGCCATGGAAAGACCATGCCTCTACAACACGATCTAATCAGTGACCTGAACTACACAAAAGATGTGAGATATCAATTTTTCTGACGTGTTTGTATGACAGAGTAGCGGAGATCCCAATGGCCTTGGCAAATAACTTACATTAAATGACACAAATTTACAGAACGTCTGCTGTTCTGCTACAAGAATCCTGGAGAAAAATGGTTGGCTTCACTTGTCTAATAGGCAACATGGTAAAATAATCCCCTATGTGAAAATTAGGATGTTTGTTCTGAATGCCTATCATAGTAGAATTGTACAAAAAGATTAATAATTGACAACACGAGTGATTCTACCATTGCTCAGAGCAGATGTTATTCACTACACTTTCTCATAGTGGTGCAGTTATATTTAAGAAGGTTTCCACTTAGGATACAGCTGTTGGTATTATATTTTGTAGCGGTTATTCACCAAATTATTGGTTATTATTGGCTGTTGGTTATTTTTTTGTAGCCCCCGCTTTCAGCCTTGCCCATAGTGAATACAAAAAAAAAGGAAACCAGAGGGTTTCATGTTACAATAGAAAAAAATTATTAAAAAAAAATCCAGACACCAAAAGAAAACTAAATTTCATTCGGCTATGAGCAGCCATGCTAAAACAGCAATCAGTAGGAGCTTACTAGTGATTATAATTGCTCAACCTGTAATGTGCAAGCGATGTTTTTTTTGCCGTTTATTTTTTTATTTTGCCATTAGCACATCCCAAGGTGAGCTGTTATATTTGTATGAATATCCCTGGTGGCAATAACTCAATCTTTAGCTATCTGCCATCAAATAAATATTGTACCAGTAAGGTAATAAGTTAAGATATTCAACTTGTTCAAATCTCTATTCAAAGTATCCAAGGAAGGGTGCCAGTTTGCTCGATTATTAAAGCATTGGGAATTTGCTTCGAGCTATGCTTCTCTGATCGTTATAACACATGTTTGAAATGAAGTTTGAAACACACTCAAGTGAGTGGCTGTAAAAAATATTGTCAACAATAAAAAAAAATTATTGATCTGTGAAAATCTGTATAAAATTAACTCTATATTACTTGTGGAGTTTGATATAAATATACATAGGAAAGACAACATGCATAATAAGGGTAAATACCGGAAATTTTAATCCATTGTTGTATTGGATATTTATACCAATAGAATAGGTTGTGAATAGAGGTGTGACATTTGCAAGTAAATATCTTGATCTTATGAGCACAATACTCGTATGAAACAAATTTTTCTGGATATGTATCAATACTGAATCATGATGCCCGTGTCAGTTAATCTGTGACTCATGTATGCATTCAAAAATATTTCATTGCCAATCAGAAACCTTATTTTGTTAAGCATGTGCCACGGATGGATCACGTCTCATCGACGTGATCCATCAGTGACATATACTTAACAAAAGATGCTTCAATAAATTTCGATTCGGTCAGAATAGAAAGCAATTCCATTCCATGTATGGATAATAAAATATTCGATCATTATGACATAGCTTATGTGTGGTATATAATCTACGAAATAAAAACATGAGGATTGCCAAGATCACTAGTGTAATATTAGTATGAATAGCTAACTACTCTATTCATGTTTGGGCTATTAATGGTAGTTCTATAAAAATGCCGTCTTTGTTTGGCCTATGCGTAACAAAGTGAATTGATGCATACTACATAAAAGGTTTTCAACTTTTAACCTAGTAGAGCACAATCGTCTTAAAATATTCTATGGATACAAAAGTGGAAGAACCGAGAACTAATTGTGCATTATTGAAAGCATCATCATCATCATCATTCAGTTAGGCAGCAATGTTTCGAAAAAAATTCAAAGTTCTTCTTATAAATGTCAGCGGATTAGCAGAGAAGTAGGAGTGTTGCAAATAAAAAGGTTAAAAAAATTGCTACCCCAAGTGTTTCATTCATCAATAAGGGGCTCAGAGAAACTATAACAAATATAAATAAAAATCAAACCAATTTTTATAGATGGCAACAGACTAGCAGAGTGGTATAAGTGTTCCAGATCAAAAGTGTTTGAAAAAGTGTTACGCCAAGTGTCTCCTTGGGTAATACAGGGAATCTCCCGAAGAGAATATACCAAAAATGAACAAAAAATTAAAACCACTTTCTATAAACTAGTGAGTGTTGCAGATAGTATTGATGGAAAATATTGGAAATCTGATACACGAGTAGTCAAATGACTACAGCGACTTCAACATTTATTTTGAATTTGAGTATCGAAGCAAATAATTTCAAAACCAATATTTGAATCAGTTTTTATTTTGAAATTAAAAAAGTGATAAAGTTCACCAATTTTCATGTACCGGTTTTATGTTGGTCAAATTTTAATAGTTCTTGAAATAGAAAACACATCACAATCGATTCTTATTTTATTATAATTATATATTCGTATCGAATCTGAAAAAGGCATCCTTACCTCTGACAAATAAGTGTCTCAACGGCCACTAGTACAGTGACTATTACAAGGTACAGTTGATAGAGTTAGTTATAAACAATAAACAGAAATTGATATATATATAATACCAGGGATTGTTATAATCAGTGAAATACCTCAGTGAATATACAATATTGAATATTCGCTTGAATTCACAAGAAATAGAGATACAGTAAATTTAAAGAACAGGAAATTTATTTTATTTAGCGTATTTTGTAAAAAAGAACCTATCACTAGAGTCTTCATAGAAGATATAGCCGATTGCTCCCTATGCTATTCAGTGGCTCAGAGTACTTCAATGGCCACTAAGGTTTTGATTTAAAATTTTTTTTCTAAAACCAATAAATGATTTTGATTGAAAAATTCGCAAAACGCTGAACAATAACCAAAAGATTCAGATCGATTTCATAGCTGGACACAACTCATATCTTATTATTACCAAATAGATGCCATGATATACAAATCGAAAGCCAAATTCAATTTGTTGAAGTGTTAATGCTGGAATTGAGCTATCAATCTTTCAAAAAAGTAGTTAGCAGTTTTTGTTCTTAATACAGATTTATTTTTTTACAATTGCCTATTTTATGCTTCTCGATGCTTTCCTTTGAACATGGTCTCATAGACTAGCTGGTTTTTGGTAATATTAGTATGAATAGCTAACTACTCTATTCATGTTTGGGCTATTGATAGGTTGTTCTATAAAAATGCCGTCTTTGTTTGGCCTATGCTTAACAAAGTAAATTGATACTACATGAAAGGTTTTCAACTTATAACCTGGTAGAGCACAATCGTCTTAAAATATTCTATGGATACAAAAGTGGAAGTACCAAGAACAAATTGTGCATTATTGAGAGCAGGATGTGACTTTATTTCAATAACTAACTTGATAACGTCATTGAAGAATCTATTCTATGACGCAAGTTATATTGCATTTTTCTTTGATCATTTCAGTTAAGCAGCAATGATTCGAAAAAATTCAAATTTCTTCTTATAAATGTCAGCGGACTAGCAGAGAAGTAGGAGTGTTGCAAATAATAAGGTTAAAAAAATTGCTACCCCAAGTGTTTCATTGATCAATAAGGGGATGAGAGAAACTATAATAAATATAAATAAAAATCAAACCAATTTTCATAGATGGCAACAGACTAGCAGAGTGGTATAAGTGTTCCAGATCAAAAGTGTTTGAAAAAGTGCTACGCCAAGTGTCTTCTTGGGTAATACAGGGAATCTCCCGAAGAGAATATACCAAAAATGAACAAAAAATTAAAACCACTTTCTATAAACTAGTGAGTGTTGCAGATAGTATTGATGGAAAATATTGGAAATCTGATACACGAGTAGTCAAATGACTACAGCGCCTTCTACATTTATTTTGAATTTGAGTATCGAAGCAAATAATTTCAAAACCAATATTTTCGAATCAGTTTCTATTTTGAAATTAAAAAAGGGACAACAGTTCGCCCATTTTCCTGTACCGGTATTATATTGGTCAAATTTTTAATGTCACTTAGAATATAAAACATATCCCAATTGATTTGTATTTTGAATCTAAAAAAGGCATCCTTACCTCTACAAATAACTGTTTCAACGGCCACTAGTACGTGACTATTACAAAGTACAGTTGATAGAGTTAGTTATAAACAGAAATTGATATATAAATATATTATATATATATAATACCAGGGTTGTTATAATCAGTGAAATTCCTAAGTGAATATACAATATTGAATATTGGCTTGAATTCACGAGAAATAATGATACAGTAAATTTAAACAGGAAAATTTATTTTATTTAGCGTTTTTTTTTTTTTAAAGAATCAATCACTATGCGAGAATAGTTTAGAGTCTTCATTTAAGATATAGCTATATCGCGAATCGCTGAAAAAGAACCAAAAAATTCACATCGATTTCATAGCTGGACACAACTCATATCTTATTATTACCAAATAGATGCCATGATATACAAATCGAAAGCCATATTCAATTTGTTGAAGTGTTAATGCTGGAATTGAGCTATCAATCTGTCAAAAAAGTAGTTAGCAGTTTTTGTTGTTAATACAGATTTATTTTTTTACAATTGCCTATTTTATGCTTCCCGATTCTTTCTTATGAACATGGTGACTTGATAACCGTTGTTGGGTTTCTTTACAGCACCAGTCAATTTCATGAAATTTTGAGTATTAAATGAACGCTGGGAAAATTTTTTCAAATCGGGAATTTTGATAAAGGATTTAGACTAATTATTTGTTGTATGTTTACATATATACTCACAGGAGATTTCAGATTTTAAAACAAATTTTTTTACTATAAGTAATCATATGTATACCAACAAGTATGATGGTTCATAAATGCACAGTATGGTTTTTGTGCTTCAGCGGTAAGTTTATACTCCATATATTTGATTAGGATTGTCACAACATAATACATCAAAAAATGTGTTGTCGAAGGATAGAGATCTTGGGTTCGAGTCCTGGCGAGTCCAGTTGAGTAATCCGGCGAGTCCGGCTCGCTTATCCATGCCCACCACTCAACCCAGGGTGTAATAACTTGGGTAGGCTAAGCCGAATAGGAAAAGATGATATCTTTCCAGTACATGTAACCCTGTCCGTCTATAAGTGGCCGCTGATACAGGGTCTTGGACAGGGTGATCGACTTAAGAAGCGGCTATAAAAAAAATCCAGGACAGAACCAACTCGCTGCACTTTACTATGGTGCTCCAGTTTTGGCTGAGTGCCGTTGTGAGTGCCTTGTGCTGCGTTACGTAGTAGTGAGTACAGTGACCGTTAGATGATTTCTATTAGGCACTGTTTTATGCTCAGTTTCAATATTTGCTTCTTATTTAAATAATAATGCATGGGTGTCCTTTGGATGAGTTCAAACTAAGCATAGCATCAAACATAGCAGATTATTTTTTTTTATCATAGCCACTTCTTCGAGTGGATCACCCTACTCTTGAGCGGAAAACATTGTAAATGAACTGAACCGCCATGGTAAAGTGCTGTAAGTGGTATCTGCTATAGGCAATGATAAAATCATGTATCATTTTTTTTGTTTCCTTCTAGTCGCTTCTTACAGCACGATGTCTGAACTTAATGAAATGGCAAGAAGTAACGTAACAAGATAAAGTTGTGAACAATGTTAATTGCACAGAGTTAAATAAAGTTTATTTCATTGCAGCGCTTTTCATGACCCATAATGAAGCAACAAATGCATGTTCAAAGTGTAATAATCGTAAACTCGAGAGTGAAACTGAGAATATCACATATGAACCAACAAATGATTTTAACTGCAATTGTCAATGGACAATACCAACAAGTATGGATAAAGATGACAAAACTGCAGTTGTTCTGTTGTTACAAAATGTTTCATTGCCGATGACATCGGATGGAGGAACTGCGGACTGCTCTGCAAATATCAGATTACCAGGTAAAGATATATATTATATATATTGCCTGAAAGTGAGAAGTTGATCCAAAGAAACAATATATAAATATATATATCAAGATAGAAGGGCACTCAAGACCACATACTGCTAAGAAACATTGCGCACTGCATGCATGTATATATAAAAAAACTTTATTTGAGAAATGCTCCTTTACAGAACCTTTACATCAAAATAATATTTTTTATTATAAACTATAAGTCCTTTCGGACTTGAACTACAGCTTCAAGCATTATTCATCTGTGATTTTCAAACTACTTAACAAAACCTGCAGTTCTTACAGAGGCAGTCAAATGTGGATTAAAAAGATAATTTACTCTGTGCAGGTGAAAATGAACCCAGATGCCAATTCCCAAACAACTACTGTCTTGCATTTGCAACGGAATCAACAATCTGCAACATGAACAAGGTCAACAGTAGTTTGGCATCACCACACCACGATTGTGGATCACTGAAACTTTGGGATAAATTAGGAGAAGGTCCATATAAGATAAAGTACAATGCTGCAGACAAAGCTGGATATACCAAATACTTCAACTTACAATACATTGTCATTGACTGCCGTACTTATACGACTACTCCAGAATCTAGTAAGTATTATTGTACTTAAAAAAAGAACATTTGAGGGTTCACCCAGAGCAGAATTGTTTAGAATTTGCAATAGTTATTTTTCTCATTTTCTATGCGACTACCAGGTTCACGCATGGGTAAAATGAGACAAATGACAAAAATCATCATACCGATTCTGAATTGGTATCTGCACGAGAGGTCAGGTTCATCATATAATTAAGCTGAATTCTCAGTTTTCCTCTCCCGCAGGATAAAATGTAATCCTATCTATTCCACCTACAACTCACTGCACTCTACAAAAGTGGTTCAGTTCTGTATGGAATATTTATCACTTAAAGTGCAGCTGGTGCTCTTTTTTGTCGCCCAACAGCTCTTATTCATGTAATTGGCCCTTGATTGATCCCTTCTCGGTAGTACTTGTTGAAATTGAACTTCCTTGAAAAAAATATTTATAATATGAACAACAAGTGACAGAAAATAGCAATGTGCAGTGAGTCAAGTATGAATATTATATTTACTACATTTGATGGAAATTTGTCATTAATTGAATTTCTGTCCATTGCCAAGCAAAATGAAATTCATGTTAAAAGTTGAAATTTGGTTTATATCATGGTATTGCTGCAGATTGAAAAATTTAGGAAGAATAAAAAATGTAATGTACATTTACTATAATTCAGGTATAACAAATTAATAACTCATTTGATCGCTCTGCACCGCCCTCAATTTTGAAAATTTAAATCTGGCATGATGGGAACTCTGGTTAATTTTTTTTTTAATTGAAGTTCTATTGACATATAAAAAACGCATGAACGGTTAGAGAAAAAGTTTCTTTCTGCCTGGTATGCGCACAAGAGGTCAGGGTTCGCCAATTAGTTAAGACCAATCTCCTTTTTCCTCCCCTGCGGGATAAAAATAAAGTTCTATCTTTATAATTGATATATCATACTTTGAAACAGCAACAACTATACGAAAACCCACAGTTAGTTCAACCACACGACAAAGCACAAACAATATTAAGACAACGGCATTGGAAATAGCAAAAACTAATGGTGAGAAGTACTAGCAGCAGTATTTCACTAAGAACCTATACACACATACCACTCACTGCACTGTTCTATCAATATTGAGTTATATATGTGTAGCGAATCAATATTTTGTCCTATTTTCCACTCATAGGTACATCCCAAAATGGCCAAAAATATAGGTCAAGCTGAGATAACACACATCCTTGCTCAATTTCTACAAATGAAGTAACGACAACTGCAACTTAAGTGGCAACATCCCAGACAGGACTGATCCACTGTAATACAGTGCAGTGATTGGTATCTACTCTGGGCAACGATAACACCATCTACCACTTTTTTATTACTTTTTAGTTGCACAGGAAATTTTTAGGACATTTAGTTTGCTCACGCCCACAGATATCAGCTACGGTTAACCAATACTGATCAGGAATTCTAATTGATAAAAACAGTTATTTTCCACTCTCTTAGTAATAACAGAGAAAATGGATTGCATTCAAAAATGGCATTAACATGAAGTTTCATATCCTTACATAACTTTGAAACAATAATGCAGAAAAATTGATTTTTATCTCTGCCAACAGAAATACGGTGCAAAATTACTTTTGACAAGTTGCAAAAACAAATGGGCTATTCTGCTAGTCAGACAACCAAAGAGAATATTCCATTGTAAAAATTTTTAGCTACCGGTAATGAAGAATATTACATGCCAAATCTCTTGCTAAAAGTTTTTCTTGAGTGTTGGGTAGCAAGAAAACTGTGGAAAAATATTTAAAATTAACCCAACCAAGAGCATAAATAGCGGTGTATATCGTTTTGAAGCTTTTTGTCCATCCGAGGAAAATAAGATGGACTCCCATGGAAAAGGAGGTTTCCAGCACCCTGACAGAGTGTAATATCATCTGACAAAGAAAATCCAACTTAATAATCATATTGAAACAACATTTTTTGCATTTTATAGACGCTACTCAAAATGGCAGTGTCACACCGAAAACAAAGTCTGGCGAGAACGGTAGCAGATCTTCCACTCCAGCTAAACCTGCTGCTAACACCAGTAAAATTAGCCCTGGATTTATAGTTGGGATCGTCGTTTCAATATTGTTGATTATTGCTATTGGAGTCATGGTTTTTATAAGGTAACAACAATGCAGTTGAAGTTGCCCTTATAACTTGGTTTAAACAATATTCAAATTTCACAATATAATTTACAGTCATATTAATGAGATATACGCCAAAGGCATTTTTTGTCGAAAAAGAGATTAAGCTTTCAAAATTATAATCCAGTAGTACAAATATCAGTTCTGGATTTCAGTATACTATACAAAATCACATTTTTAAATATTGCATCATTTTAAACATTACTAGAATAGAAACACATTTTTTGAAATTTAACTCAAATTTTGACCAAATATGACCATATTTTGCCACGAATTCATGATTAAGCTAAATTTTGCAACGTAATAGTTGACATTCAACATAATAGCACAACAAAATGAATTAATCGACGAATAACTCAGTCGATAGAGGTGTTAGGAATACGTTTCGAGATACGCACCACAAACTACCTGGGTTCGAATCCTGAACAGGGTGATTAAATGCGAGAGAATTGCTGGACACCTCGCCGGCACATAATGGTTCAAATAATGGATGGTTATGGCTTTCTTCACAAAGCATGTCCATGCATAGGAAAAATCTAAAAAATGGCTAGGCAGAAACCTCATTTCAGACTCTTGGAAATGTTATCGGCATGGGAGGTTGTGGTACGCTAAATGTTTCAAGCCACATTCTCAGTTTTCCTCCTCCGTAGGATAAAAACAAAATCCCATCCTAAATTGTAAATGAAATACTTTTGAACAGAATTATAACATACATGACTTAGGATAAGGACACCACCAGTTGAAGACTTATAGCAATAATGAATCTGTGAAAAGGGTCCAGTTTATTTCACAGTACATTGTCGACAATCATTGCCACCTATTTTTGTAAGTAACCTTATTCGAACTGATCCTATGAACCAACTTCTAGCTTTATTTAACAGTATTTCTAAAAACTCAATATCTTTATTCCTTTGATTCAACCTCAGGCACAAGAAAAGCAGGGCACAACCTGATCCCGACCACAGTCAGACGACCGATGTAGCTACAATAGAGACTGGAAATGAGCACGAAAGCATTGAAAATGTCTTATATGGTTCGACCGGTGGCAGTGGTGAACACGACATGAATGGATTATACAATACTATCGAAGAGGCAACTGGAGACCCCGACCCTTATGCTATGGCAGAAAACCCTGACAACTTGTACTCTGTCATACAAAAAGGTACAAGAAGAAAAGAGAGTGAGGGACAACAAAATGTAGAAATTGTTGACGAACCCTCTAGCATGTACTCCATCGTAAACACATAAACAAACTACTACGCTCGCATTGCGACTATGTTTTTCATTGAAAATTTTCTGTAAGGCAAAGGATATGCCAAACTGGCAGAATTACAGCTACTAGGACACCTAAAGAAACTGACCCCATCAGAAGAAAATTCAGTGAATATGTTAAATTTCATGATAAATGTTTTGCTAGAAGATTAGAACATCTTTTTTGAGTCTGGTAGATACTAAACTACAAAAAAAGGTTCAAAATCATCAGTACTGCTATGTGTCGATGATTTTGAAGGTTTCATCCATCCGAAGAAAATAACATTATAATTTCAGACACTCAAAGGAAAACAAGATTCTCTCACTGTGGGATATGTCACCAGTAAACATGCACAGCTAAAATATTGCGGTGATCTTTTATTTAAGTTTGTACTAAGCAAGGTGTGTTTAGGGCAAAACAAGCGAACCAACGCTCACTTTGTGGTGCAGAACTACTACAAAATAAAGCACCAAAACTTGTGCCTGCATAAGCAGAGCCATTCTATACAGAACTGAAATGCGATAGTAAAGTGTAGTGAATGGGATCTGCACTGGGCAATGATAAACTGATGGCAACTTTGTTGCTATATTTTTATTATTATACTATACAATCGTATTATGCAATGTTCGAAATGTTACATATTTGACATAAAAACTACTTTATTTCTGGCATGCTACGTACTATGCAACTTCAATATTATATTGCACGAAAGGAAGTGAAAATCTGACAAAGCTGATTAATATATGGACTATGATTAGACTAACAAGATTACAAAATATTGATCACCATTTTTTGCAACACTGTCAATTTTTTTTATGTATTGTAAAATATTATCATATTTTTAGATATTTTGTATTGGCAATTGCTGGTGTTAGAGTTTTCAGTTTTATCTCTTTATGAATATTAGATCAAACCAAACTGGCAGAATGTCAGCTTCTCTGCTGATCAGACACCCGAAGTAAACAGGTTCCACCAGAAGAAAATTTCTTTTCAAGTATCTGGTAGCAATCAAACTTTTGAAAAAGGTTTAAAATCATCAATACTGCTATGAAATAGCAGTGTTGATGATTTTGAAGCCTATTTGTCTGTCTGAAGACAATAACATGTATATTTCAGACTTCCGAATAAAAAAAGCTGTCACCCTGAAACATCAGCATCAATTTTTTTCTTCGATTTTCTCTATGAGACGGTTATTGTTCTGTCTTTTTTATGATTTTCTAGTTATTCCATAGTAGAGCACAAAAGGATACCCAATCAAAATAACTTTTGAAAAATCGCATCGAACGAAGTACCTTTTTTTCATTTCGGGTAACACTAAGCAAGACCAGAAGCAGTACTTACATGGGAACTAACTAACAAATCCTCGGAGGTCAAAGAGCTGAATTACAAATTGCGGCACCAGCTAAAGCTTTTCAAGTAGAAACCATCTAATACACAGAGTACTGAACCACAATAGTAGTGTAGTGAGTGCTATCTGTGCTGGGAGGAGTTAAAATCATCTATCGTTTATTATCATTTCTATGTGAAAAACATTTTTTTGAATAACGATAAATACCATTTAAACTAACAACCAACCCAAAATTTTCAATATTTCTTACATGACATTAATCACATTTATTTAATAATATACATATATTTAGATATTAGTCAAATTACTGTACCCACAAGGAAATCTTAGTTCTGCATTTATTTCAATAATGAGGCACCATGTTACTCATGCACCAAATATACTGTAAATCATAGAATATTGAAACATCAATATGCAAATTTATTAAAAAAAATTATTTTGTAGAATCTGAGACATCGATCAGCATATCCTTGATGGAACATGTCAGCATTAAATTTGCATATGCACAACTTAGTCATTTTTAATACTCAAGCCCACCAAATTTATTATATTGATTAGAATGGTTGGCACTACTATATGAGTGAGAATAAACAAGATTCAAGCTCGATGCATAGATCTTTAAGAAATTGTATGTGGAAAGCAACACAAATAAGAAAACTTCAAACTCTGATGGAGCTGATGTCCATGCGATAAAGACTTTTACTAATTAACCATTAGACTCAGGTCTTTGTAGTTACCATTTTTTGTTTTCTTGGTTGCAAGAAATATAGCTGCCCTATATTACCATCTAGTGGTCAAAAAATTTGGCTCAGTATTATGCAATACCATAAAATCAGAAACGAAAATTACCACCGTAATCACAATCTGAATTGTCTATATTTAGTTTTTATTCACGTTATCTGGCAGATCAAATACAGCAATAGAATAAAATAGATAAAATAGAACAACAAGAAATATTCATTCAATTTTGTTGCAGTTAAAGTACGTTTTTGTCGAGCATAATATAATATACTGTTGTTTGTTTTTTTAAAGCATCCCTTTTACACCGTTGTCCATAGTATTTTTGCTGTCTTATAAATCACAAAATATTGCATTACACAAGATTCTAAAGGTAGTCAAATATCTAAAAAAAATGAAGATACAAATGTATAACATACTTAATCTTTTTAATTCGTACAACAATATTTTTAGTACTGAAATAAAAATGGACAACATACTTCCCCCCCACCACTGTTTATTACCACTGTATTATTTGTTCTGTTTGAGTATAAATATTAGTTTTTATTTTCCTTTGTTTATGATTTCCAATCAATATTTCAATTTTCTGATTATTAGAATGAAAATAATATTTTATAATTTTCAATTCCAATATTGTCAGTCTAATAAAAGAAATTGCCCAAGCCAAAATTTAGCAAGATGAAAAAAAAAAGGTAATCCAATTTTTCTATTCTTAAAATGAAATAAAAATATTAAAATAAATTGGAAACAAAAATTTCATTTACAACAAAAAATGACTTGGACAAACATTTGACCAGAGTGATGATGACCTTTCCACATTCATGTTTATATTTTTTACAATCTTTTTTATCTCTATTTCTAAAATTGAAAAATTGAACAAATATTACACAGTGTGTAGAAAAGTGTAGAAAAGATCTACAGATACGCAACAGAACGATATAAAGGCCGTCATTGCAATTGATCGTAAGTTTCTGTGCATGATATTTTATAATATAAGTTGAAGAGTTTTTTTGTTTCTTTAAATACTTAATATCAATGACAAAAAGCTAGCTGTACCAACACCAATGCTTGAATTTATCAATCATGAGCCACTGATGACCGACCGCGCAATAGTAGCATATATATATATATATATATATATATATATATATATATATATATATATATATATATATATATATATATATATATATATATATTGAAATGTTATATTATTGAAATTATATATTATTGAAATGTATATATATGTATATATATTTGCCATTTTTATAATATTTTCATATTATATTAAAATTAATGACAAGTTTATTTGCTTCATTCGTTGCTCATAATTATTTCTATATATCTTACATACTTAAATGCCTTTTCTGTGAAAATGTAGCTTTCATAGCTCACTTGCATGAATTAACAAATGAAAAAATTCCCTATTCAAAAGTACGATGATTTGGTTTTCTTACGTTCTTGCTTACATGTACTGGCAAACGAAAAAAACATTCTCCCTGTAATATCAGCCCGACCCCAATTATATCAGGGCATGACGCTAAGAACTGACCTTTCTCAAAAAACTTGCCTGCTCATAAATGAAATCTCAAAAAGCCTTGATCTCATTACTATCAACATCACAAAACAGCCAAGTAATATCATCAGGACATGTCGCTCTGGACTGTCTTTTCTTGTAAGATTTTAGATTGATATTAGAGATATTCCAATATCCACAAAGCTTGCTACCAAAATTTTCAACAATCTTTTTTTTATCATTATCCCTATGTCCAATTCCAATAAATGGTCGTAATTTGAAAAAGCAAAAAATTATAAATTTGTAAAATTTCAACATATCTGATGCAGATTTTGTTCAAAACTTTTGCCAAATTCTACCGTAGACTGGTTTCGAAGCTTTTTGTCCATCCCAAGAAAATTACGTTGGCATTTTGGACATTCAAAGAAAAGCAAGAATCTGCAACTCTGTCCTGAAGAATCACAAAAATGAGTATTCAAATCATTCGAATCAATTAACATCTATAAGTATCATGGCTATTGCTATTACATTAATATTAATATCAACATTACAAAACTCTCACCCATCTGAAATCTTTCCCATCAAATTTTCTTGTACTTGTGAACAGAACAGTTCGAGCCGGCATGTTGACTCCCATTGCGAATGTTTCGGTGGCGAAGAGACACTTCATTAAAATAAATAATAAAAGATTAAAACGTGCGTATTTAGGTTTCTTCTTTTAACAGATTCTCATTTAATGTTTGTGTATTAGTATATGATAGGATTTCATTTCCCTCCAATACATTTTCAGCCAAGAATATGGCTTAATCATATGGTGAACCACGACATCTCGTGCAGATATACCAGTTCTGTATTGAAATGAAGGTTTTTGGCTTGTCACATTTCTCATTTTTTCTTGGCATGGACCTGGTTGATAGAGAAGGTCGTGCACTGGTGAGGCATCCAGCGGCCATATTTATTGAGCTTTACTGATCGAGCTAACCGGGCACCCCAGTTGTTATTTTGTTGAGAGTAAGAGGTGGATATATGACTATTCAAAAGTCAGACCCAATAGTAATCAATAATTAGACAAGTGAAAAAACTTCAAAATTCTTAAACCAAAGAAAATCTAAGAAAGTTTTCGAAGGCCAGATTGATTGGCCAAATGTGTTATGAATGAGTAAAGTCCACCATTTCTGTAAACTTAATGACTTAGAAGTAAATAAATGTTCTATATTTTCTGATATAATATACGAAGTATGTTGCATTTTCATCTTCTACTTTTTATTGTATATACGTTTTTGATTAATTTTATCATCATTCATTTTCACCTTAGAAAAATTAATTTTTTCAAAAAGATTGCACGTAGGAAATTTGTTAAATCAGTGGGATATGTTTTCAATGAGCGTGTTACGCAAAATAGGTTAATAAAATATCTTTGCATTATGTGAGGAATTTCATCGTCTATGTATTATGTACAAATTTTGTTTTACAAAGATGGGTTGAGACAGGCAGTGATCTTTTATTCCATTTTCACTTTAAGTAAAGCCTGACGAAGCATCTAAATTTAGGACCACTTAAGGTACCATGGTAAAGAGCTACTATAAAACGTAGCACAAACAACTTCAGTTAACAGAAAAGCATTCCTAACTGAACTGAAACACTATAGTAGGGTGCAGTGAATGGGATCTGCTTAGGGTGATGGTGAAACCATTGCTTTGTATGCTTCAAGTCACCTCCTAAGACATGCTGGAAAGATGTTAAAACAATCCCAAAGCTCCGCCTATAGGATTTGTTAGTTCACAGAGTGCTTCAATGGTCATTGGTATCAAAACCAAAATTCAAGATTACAATAATTTACCTTTATTAAGCCTTCAGAGAAAAGGATCTCAATGGTTTCTTTGAGAATCGGCAGCAAACCACCATGATGAATTCCTATTCCTCGCTTTAATAGAGGCAAAACGGCCTCCACTTGAGGTAGGGAACGATCTTCTTCATTCAATGAGTCTATGGCATTGGTAAAGACTTCACTGACAAGCTTTTTCTCTTCGGCTAAAAATTTGAAAATAATTGTATTAAAAAAAAAAGAAAATCGAAATATAAAGATATATAACATTTCAAGAATTGACAAATATGCTATATGTGTCTCTCATGAATCAAGCCCACTGCTTCCTAAAAGTTGAAAACCGTGCATCTGACCCTATAGATTAGAATATACCATGCATGGATGGGCACAAGTTTCATATTTTGGTAATTTTAGCATCATCCCATTTTCAAATGTACAAAAGACTTCATTTTGCATTGTTTTTGTGCACTTCTTGCATTTTCCTTGATCACAGATCTCCATGCATGTTTTCTGATCACAGAGCTCACAGATAGGTTTGAAAACCTGATTTTGTGATCAAGCTTATCAATAATATTTGGGATAAGTTTGAAAAAGATGATCTGATAAGTCACAAACATATTCATACCTGAATTGAAATCCAGTTTTGATGTCTGTAACGCATAGAATTCACATTCCTTCTTACTGAAGCTGAATACGATGACCGGCTGAAAACTTCTTTCCATGATCATTTTGACTATTTTGAAACAACCGTTGCCACCCTGTCATGATTCAAAGTTTTTAATTCGTCTTCAGTAAAACATTACTTGATTAGTAATTGTATAAAAAAGTAGTAGGGTCACGGTTAGCTCAATCGGTAAAGCGCTATGCTAAAGAAATACGTTTTGAGCCACGCATCTCTGATCATCAAGACGCAGGTTCGAATCCTGTGAGGGATGACGATTATCTGCGGGACTTCTGCTGGACGCCTCACCGGTCCACGGTGGTTCACGTAAGCGCTGCTTATGGCTTCCTCCACCAGCCAAGTCCATGCACATTAAAAATGAGAATTAGGATAATCCAAAAACCTTTATCCCGATTCGGAACTGGTATCTGCACGAGAGGTCATGGTTCGCCACATGATTAAGCTGTATTCTCAGGTTTTCCTCTCCCGCAGGATAAAAAATTATATCCTGTTCTATTCTAGTTTGAATTCAATATCAAACAATGCAGTTCTAAAGGTGCTAAATATTCAAATTCCTGCTTCCTAATAATATTTAAGTCTAATAATATTCTAGTCTAATTTAGAGGAAAATGCATTAATTTAAAATTATCAGAAAAGGAATAAACATAAGGATTTAAGATCTAACTGTTTGAATAAGAATACATATAATTAATTAATTGTTAATTAAGCATAATTGTGAAAATAATCTAACCTGTTGTCCACCCTTCTTTCCTCTTCTATTATAATCACTCTTCGCATTATCACCCGCATCCCGTAGTATTGACATGGCTGTGTTGAAATTGTCTTCTCGGAAGTTACCCTGAGAAATAAATGAGTTTAAAAAAACAGTGATTTTTTGAAGAATAAAAGCAGTATTCGATTTCGCAAAAAGTCGACTTGGTGGGTTCACAGAGATCTCCTCGATGAGATAATGTAGAGGGTGTATTAGCTTAAAGGCTTAAAGCTATACCTCAATAGAAGAAGATAATATTTACTTTATACGGCATATACGGTTTTTGTGTTACGGTTTTAAATGTCAGTTACTAACATTAAAAACCATAACACAAAAACCGCATATGTCGCTTAACCGTATATCCATCACCTAAAGGTGCCAACTGCACTGGATTCCGACATGTCAGCGTGATCTTCTAAATACTCACATTCTCATCCACCACAAGATGAAGTCCATCACCCCCAGCAGGAAAGACATAATGTTGTAGAGGAACAGGTCTATAGTCGGTGTAGACGACGTGGCATGGTTGTTTATGGAGATGGCAAATCCATTCAGCAAATTGTCTGGCGTTAGGGATAGTTGCGGAGAGAAATACATATCGTACATTGTCAGGAAGTAAAATGATAGTTTCTTCCCAAACCACACCTCTCTCTGTGTGAAAAAGAAGTTAAAGATCAGAATTACTGGTTCATATTCTAAAACTACGCCAGTGGAAGTTGCTTAAAAAATGGAAACCTTCTATTAATTTGGGAAATTTTGCTTCAAGATCACACCATTCTTTTAATATATTTGAAGAAAAGTTTTATAGACTTCCTAAGAATTTGTGAGAATATAACATGAAACAATCTCAGCTAATCTTGTTTGGGAAACAGTGTAATTGTAGGACAAAAATTTGCTATTCGATTCAAATCAAAAATTATCAAAATGCAAATGCATTTTTTTTAGAATTGCACTATTGGATTCTGTCAATCGCATCAAGTAGCTGGGTGAAGCATTAAAAAAATGCGCTCCGAGCTACACATCTCTTCATTTTCACATCTCTTCTACACCCACATCATTTTCGGTGGGAGATTCTAGTTTGAATTTCGAATTACAATTCAAATTATAATTGTCGGATACTAGAATTGGCACATGGAAGTTAAGAAACATGGATGGAACACATGGAACTAACATGGTTCATCAGAACATATCCAGATATAGTGATAAGAGCAAGGGCCAAACATAAGGGCAAAAATTTAATCCTATGAAATTAAAGCCAAACAAACCTTTATTTCTCATGTAATGAATTTCATCAAACACAACCCAGGCAACTTCTCTCATGACTTCCGAACCTCTGTATAACATACTTCTCAGAATCTGAAAACAAGAGTTTTAATTTTTTTTTTTTTTGACATTGAAATTCAATACCAAGCAAGGTTGTAGCCAGTATCCTGAAAGGATCAAACTAGCGAACACAGAGAAGCTGATAGAAATAAAAATTGGAAGTATTAAAAACTGTAACTTGAACGAAAAGCATAGTATACAGAATTGAATCTTTATGAGAGAAGAGTGAATGACAATTTTTGTGGGTGCAGCAGTATAATGGTTATCATGTTGGCATCGCTGATTAAAAATTTAGGATTGAAGTCCTGACAAATTCAGCTCGTTAATCCATGCCCACCACTCAACTCAGGATGTAATAACCTGAGAGATCATATTTTCCCAACAACACCAACCCTGTCTGGCTATAAGTAGCAAGTAGTGCAGATCCTTGGACAGGATGATCCACTTCAAAAAAAGAGGGGCCATAAAAAACAATTGGAAAATTTCTTAGTATTTTAAACAGGTATATAATACCTCATGAGCAAATTTGCAAAAAAACAAACTTGCTTGATGAAATAGTACTTTTGATCGGAAAAGCTTGCGAGCTATTATGAAAAAATTTTCTTATATATATAATCTGCGTCTTTGTAGGGTGACATATTCTTATTCTTATTTCAGATGTCTAGAACGTTTATTTCAATATCTTTGAATGGACAAAAAGCGTCAAAACCATCAACCTTGTTATTCCATAGCAGTATTGATAATTTTGATAATCTTTTACAGTTTCGTTGCTAGTAAAAATTCAAAGAGGGA
Organism: Styela plicata; assembly: GCA_963675895.2. Classification (NCBI taxonomy): domain Eukaryota; kingdom Metazoa; phylum Chordata; class Ascidiacea; order Stolidobranchia; family Styelidae; genus Styela; species Styela plicata. Next base: position 16,526,956 of record OZ023151.1, on the reverse strand, counting down.
CAATCTCATGTTCTGCCAAGAAATAATACACACATTTTGCCAAAGTTTCTTTGGGTAACCCATTTTCTTCAGGTATCTGAGCAACCTACATCCGCCTGTCGGTTTCAATGCCGGAGCTTTCAAAAAGGCCAGACTTACCTCGGTTGTCATTACTAAGCAAGATGCAGTGGGATTGATTGTGACATCACCAGTCATTAAACCCACGTCTGAAAATTCTTCGTAAAGTTCTCGATATTTTTGATTACTCAGCGCTTTTATAGGTGTTGTGTAAATGACTCGCTGTTTGTCTCGAAGTGACATCGCAATGGCATATCTGAAACAGAATCGGACATTTATGAAACATGGCAGATACCCACAACTGCACCATGGGCAGATACTACTCACTGCACTTTACTTTATTACTTTATTTCTGCATAAAATGTTTTCAGCTTGAAGCACAGTTACTACAGTACTACATGCAGTAGCAGCCGCTAGGGATAGGATATTATTTTTATTCTGCGAGAGAGGAAAGCTGAAAATGGCTTTAGCATGTTGCAAACCACGGCTTTTGTCCAGTAAGTCCAAGTAAACAGGCATCAAATCAAAGACTCTGAGACTTGAGCTCAGAAAATATTAATATAAGGATAGGATTTCATATAAGGATAGGATTTCACCTGAATAAAGTGAGGGGTGTAGAGTCTACGGATTAACCGTTCGGCGTACCCCAATCTCTTGCACAGGCACCAATCCCCACATCAGGTTTTTGCTCGACTAATTACCGCTAACTGATTTTTCCTATTCATGAACATGGTTAATACAATAAATATAGAAGAAATAAAACTCACTCAGCCACAACAGTTTTTCCAGCAGAAGTATGAGCAGATACAAGAACCGACTGGTTATTATCAAGACAAAGTAAAGCTTCTTGTTGAAATGGATCCAGAATAAATTTATATTGCTTTGCTGGTGGACCCTGGTGATAAAAAAAAATGCATTATTGAAATTAACTCTGAGCACGGACGGGAGCAGTGCCTAAAAGAAACCAAATAATGGCCACATAATAGCAAAGTAGCAAAGAGCTGCTAAAAGATGTAGTATCAGCCACTGCACTCTAAACGAAAAACAGTCCAAACGGAACTGAACCACCATGATAAAGTGCAGTGAGTGGTATCTGCCTTGGACGCGGGCAAACCATCAAACACTTCTTTGCATCCTTTTAGTCGCATCTTACGACACATATGTGAGGACCATTGTAAGGCCCCCACCTACAGAGCTATAAGAAAGTAATTGAAAAAGTGATTAACATGTTGGTATCACAGACTGAAGATCCCGAGATTAAAGGTTCACAAAACTACTGTCAAATCAATAACAAATTTAGGTTTAAATTATATATCTTGGTTCACCAAATTAAATCGTCAAGTTGGTTAGGCCTATGAAAGCCTATTCTCACTTGGAGGATAAAAAATTAGAACCAGAGCCAAGAGTTTAGAAATGGTTGATAGATTTCTTGACTTTAGATCGAATGACACCGCGTTCATTTCAATGAAAGATATATCTCATCAATAGTATTACACAAATGATCAAAAGCTAAAAAAATAATTCAAACCTGTCTGGGTCTTAGTGGTGGAACTTCAACACCTATAGTATAGGCGACTTCATGATTACAACCTGATATTAATGATTCCATTGATTTAGTTTCGACTTGTGGAAGTGATTCGAGGATGCTGGAAAAGTAGGATTGAATATTAATAGAAAAAAAAAGAAATTCGTAAAAGCTTAAAATGATAGTAATGTTTACTACCCTACAGGTAATGTACAAAGGCCGATATTTTTATAAATGATGTTGAAAATATAAAACCAGATCTCCTGCAAGAGTGATTGACCACAGAGGTTCAATTCTTGTTCATTACTGTGACTCTCTATTTATACTGGATTCAGATTCTTTTCCATACGAAAATTTTGGAACAAGCATTTCAAACTCACTAATCGCTATATCTGTAGACATATAATACTGCCCATAATGGGTGGGTAATGAGCCCATAATTGAAGATCTTCACATCCAATTGTCTATGGTTTGAATCCTGTGTGGGATGATCATATACGAGAGGATTGTTGGTCATCTACCAGGTCCACTGTGATATGTTTAATTTCTGGACACAGCTTCCTCAATCAACCAAGGAAAATTTCAATATGGTTCGGAAAAAACTTCAACACGTGACTTGGAACTGGCATCGGTATAAGAGGTTGCCATATTCTCAGCTTGCCTCTCCCAGGTACAAACATAAAATCTTATCTTGACCAACCTTGTTAAATCATCCGCTTGATCAAGCATTTTCATTTTCTTTTGATTTTCTTCAAAATTTATTTGTTCAACTCTCGCTATTGCTTTCTGTTTCACTAATTCTATTTCATCTTGCTCTGAATTTTCAGGTTTTGATGCAGGCTCTGTGTCTCCATCTTCTGGCAAAAAATGTTATATATTTCAAAAAGAATAGCAGCAACAAAAGTATATTGAAATAAAATTCAATGTGATTTAAGTTTGGTAAAATATTTTTATAGGAACTGACCAATAACCCTAAAATTTAGAACGAGCAAAAGCACCCGAAGTTGGCTAAAGTGTGGCACCATGAGTGATATCTGTTGTGGAAGAACATTTATCTGAACAATTTTTGACATTTGTATTTATAATGGAGTGATGATCATTGAAGATGTTAACTCAATCAGTATACAGTATCAGTTAACTCAATCGGTATAGCGTCGGGGATACACTTTGAGCTACGCATCTCTGATCGTCATTACAGAAGTTAAAATCCAGTGAGAAGTGATGATTATATACGAGAGGTCTGCTGAACGCTTCGGCGGTGCATTTCGTTTCACCTAAGCACTGCTTAAATCTTCCTCCACCAACCAGGTCCGTGCACAGGAAATTTGGTAAGAGCGTAAAACCTTAACCGCAATTCAGGAAGGGTATCTACACGAGAGGTTGTGGTTCGTCGAATGATTAAGCTCTATTTTCGGATTTCATCGCCCATAGGATGAAAATGAAAATCATTTTCTGTCCCACCTTTACAACAAAAGAAATTACTTCTATTAGTCTTAGTTTAAAGTATATATTATGAAAATATTATACTAACCGTTGTCCCCATCCTCATATTTTCTTTTCTTGGCTTTCACTGGTTTCTCTTTAACAAGTGTCTGTCTGGAAAATAAAAGCATTATAAATTAGTTGAGAGAATAGAGTAGACGCTGCATCTGAGGCTAGCACCAACATGCAATTAAAAAAATACATGATACCAATATTATATTCAATACTGTCTGATACCCATATTTCATCCTGCAAGTGAGAAAAGTCCTTCATAGGCCTACCCAACATGACAATTTAATTTGGCGAACCAAGATATTTAATGCAAATGTAAATTTGATATTTGTTTGTCAACTTTGACAGTAGTTTTGTGATCCTTGAATCTCATGATCTCCCCTGTGATATCAACATGATAATCCTTTTTTCAATAACTTTCTGTAGGTAAGGGCCTAACATACTTTTTTTTATCGAAATTCGCTCAAAACAAGGCCACAGGAGACGAATCATACTTGACAATTCTCATGAAGGCACTAAAGTATAAAGAGCTACATGAAATGCAGGAATGGGAACTAAGGAACCCCCATCCCTGATAGATGTCTATTAACGCAAGTTTCAAACCCTTGTAGATCAACACGATCAGGAAAGCAGCAAGAAGGCAAGGAATTCCAAAGTTTAGATTCTTGAAAAAAAGCTTCTTGCATAAAACTGTTTGTGACATTGTGGAACCTCCACAGTGAATAGGTGCGAATTGGTAGCCAATTGTGTTGACAGATTCAAAATTTTCTACGTGTTGTAAGAGGTGACTGAAAAGATCACCAGAAATTTGAACCTATGAGGTGCCCATACATTTGCCTTCCATTTATAGAGTAGACGACGTTAATTCCGAATAAAAAAAATTTGGTTTAATTAAAAGTAAAAATAAGGATTATTATTGATATTGCATTTCGAAATCAGTCGGTAAGTCAGTAAATATCGAATCATAAGTATTTAGATTTTTGTTAACACAATTTTGTACTTAATTATCTGTCTGTAACCAAGTGTCGTTTATATAAATTTCATGGCTTTATGACAAGCTTCACAACATTAAACTTCAATCATAATATAGTTTTACTAAAATATAATTTAATGCAGAATAATTGAAAACAGGGTCCAAAACAGAATATTGCTTTTAAATTATAGATTTGACTGACTAGTAATATAATTCATACTAATAAAAATCAATAGTCAAATTATTATCTATAAGGTATTTGTCCTACTCTGTATCTTTATCATTCTTCTTTTGTGATTTTCCTCCAGCAGTGGAATCATCTTCAAAAACATTGAACAGATCATCACCAAAACCAGCCATTGCTGTAAGATGTTCTATTCAGTTTCGTTATTTAATTATTTTATAATATTAAATAAATCTGTGAAATGAGAAAGATTTTTATAGGATTGACCTTGTTGTTGATCTTCAAGAGAATGGTAGATTTTGATTAGGTAACTATGAGCAAGGAATAGATAGCTAACTATAGACATTCACTGTAGGGTTTTGCATAATATTTTTCAAACAACAGCATGAGAAGGATGTCTTAAGGAATGCTGGTAGAGTGCTAGGTTCCCTCACTGCTACTCGGACACCCAAAGAAAATGGGTTCCATCCGAATAAAATTTAGCAAATGGGCAATACAAAATAACATATATATATCTTGTTAAAAGATTAAAATATGACTTTTTGCATATTTGGTAGCAATCAAACTCTTAATAAGGTTTAAAATTATCAACACTGTTATGAAATAACAGTTTGAGAGTTTTAAAGATTTTTTGTCTATTTGTGTAAATTCAAACACCCGAAGAAAAGCAAGATACTGATTGAGTAATCAGAATGCGCAAAGATATGGCACAAACAACAGATTGACAGTATCTTGTTTTGCTTCATTCGTGTGTCCAAAATTTTTGCATGACTTTCTTGAAGTGAAATGTAAATAGCACTGTTGATGCTTTTAAGTGTTGAACGTGGACATTTTGTACGAAAAAAAAATGATTCTTTCACATGATTCTTCAATTTTTTTTTCAAATAGGAGTGTGCTTTGACAATAGATCAGTGAGCCGACATAATTTTTACGACTCAAAACTTTAAACTTAAGTTTAATTTGCCAGACATTGTCATTTTGGAAGATTGAATGGAAATCAAAAAAACAAATGGGTTGTGAAATAAACAAAAAACATCATATCAGTCAAAAGCAAACAGACGTCAGATATAAATTAACTAACTGGATCACTGCATAAAGCAGAATAGGGCAATATGCATATCAAGCTCAATGATAAGCAAGTTTACTTCAGGTAAATGTCAGGATAGGATTTCAATATTATCCTATGGGAGAAGAAATCAGAGAATGCACCTAAGCTAAGTAACAAGCCACAACTGCTTGTGCAGTTTTAGACAAAACAAGTCTTTGACGAATCATTCACTAATTTTTCCTGGACATACAACAATAAATATTACGACAATATTCTCATTTCTTGGTCTTCATTTGTTCTGAAAAAAACACAAAACAAGCTTAAATAAGACTAATTTCTTTTTAAAGAGTGAGAGTATGTCAACTCTTAGTAAGATCATAGTCAGTCAGCAATAGTTGGAAGATATATGGGGGTAACAGTTTTTTTAAAAAACTGTTTTGAATAAGTCACCCAGGCCCTGTATCTGTGGCAACTGAGAAACAAACTGGGTTAGTGTTAATGAATAGAAATGATCTTTGCAGAGCCCATCCAAGTTATTACGCCCTGGGTTAAGTGGCGGAAATGGATCAATGAGCCACTAGGCCATCTTAACCGCTCACAAACTAACTCGCATAGATACAGTGCACCGCACCTCAGTGGTGCATTTATCAGTAAATTATGCTCAACAAAAGGCAAATTGACACTTATTTTTCTGATCATATTTTAAATTTAGAAACCATCAAATGAGAAAAATGAACACTGCAAAATAACTTGATTATTAAAATAGTAACAGCCACACAAGATTTGTCATTTTGAATACAGACAGTCTCACTCACAAAGACTATAAGTGAGACTGCTTCCTCATTATATTTTGATAATTGATAAGTAATTATGAATCAAATCAAGTAAGTGACTGTGTACGTGAAAAATGATCAATATTAGCAGTTTAGTAAGGTAACAGTGACACTTTTAATTCAGTACGTTTTGATATCACATGGGTTTGATTAGAAAGAAAATTGTTATTAAAATTAAGCCCAGAGGTTAGTTCTTGGTTAAATAAACCATTGTTGGGTAACGCCCTGCACGCCTTAGAGTTTTTTGAAAGAAATGCAAAATCACTAAACAAAACAATTTGATGAAAAATTTAATCAAAACCATTGTTCAATAATACAAAATAGCAAAAAGGAGTATTCAAATTATCCAAATGAACATGTATCGACTGAAATCTCGAACCTAAAAGCGGCGTACCTACCTACTTGATAACTATGTGTTCAAATAAATATATCAGGAGATATCCATTCTCGATAATCTTCTTCTTATGGCATTCCTGGGCCTGGTATCAGCCAAATGAGGTTAGAAGTCTTGCCGAACTAATTTCAATATTTTAGATACATGCTGCAACAGTCAGTTAAGCAAATGATCAAAATAAAGGAGCAATAGTGTCATAATTGAAAAATCATTTTTTTCAGGATTTTTAAATTCTCTCCATCAAGCAGCAACATGCAGTGATTGTTCTAACAATATACTTGGAACAGAGAGCAGGAACATCACCTATGAGTACTGATTATAACTGCATTTGTCAATGGACAATACCATCTGGTATGGATACAGATGACAGCACTGCAATTGTTCTGCTGTTGCAAAATGTTTCAATGCCGATGACACCATCAGGGAGTTGGGCAACATCCTGCGCAGGATCGATAAGATTTCCAGGTAAAAAGCAGTACAAATACAACTTGATGTATGACACATTGTTGTGAAATTTATGGCCAATTATTATGAATTCTCATTCTACCATTTATCAGTGCACTCATAAGACATTCGCGCCTCAAATTTGTTTTTCAAGTAACCAAACATTATGATTTTTTATCATGACAGTGCTGCAAGTACACTATGATATTTATTACTTTTAAATGTTTTCCCCGTCATCAGCATTGAAAAGCTGTTCAGGGGCACACTGCACCACATAACTAAGAGGCACGTTTTATCTCCCTACCAAAATCTCTAGAGCTAGACAGAACGGAAAAAAAACAACACAGAGTCTACATGAAAAAAAACAAAATTGGGAAAAGACCCAAAAAGACATCGAATTTGGTTTATTTGAAGATATAAACAATGATAAGATGTCTTTTCTGGCCCACGCTTGAACAGTCAAATTGTAAGTATTTTTTGTGTGTGGAAAGACTCTTGTGACTCCAGTAATTTATTTCTGTCACGTTCAACCTGATTTTGGTTCGCCAAAACCAGAAATAAATTGTGTGTATATTTTATAGAAAAAAACTCTAAAGTTTTAACAAATTATATAATTACCTAATATGAAAGAGCTTAAAAACTGTATTCAGCCGCAAATGGATATACATGCAAATTCGACAAGAACTACTGTCTTGCATTTGCAACTGGGTCAACAACTTGCAACATAAATCGGATCAATGAAAGTATTCCAGCATCAAACCACACATGTGATTCAGTAACATCATGGAGTGAAGCAGGAGGAGGGCCATATAAGATATTGTACCATGCGGGAAACTTTGCTGGATATATAAAATACTTTGCTATCCAATATATAGTCATTGATTGCAGAGATCCAACAATAACAACAGCAATTACACTCATGGAAAAAAGTTAGTCAAAATGCCTCAAACATAATATTACTCTAGTAGATATATTTCCTCAATTAGAGAAAAAAAATCTGAAAATACAAAAAAAAGACTTCTTATTATTTTTGGGTGGGGAATCACACCCTTCAATATTTATTTCATATTTATTGTTTTCCAGCAACAGGAACAGAAACAGCGGAATTGGACGTATCAACATTTTTGCACATCACTACAAGTTATGAATAAACATCAGAACCAATCACAGTAGCAGGTAAAAGAAAGTATCTTTCATCAATAATAGAAAGCAGATAAGGATGGGTGTAACGAAGACAGAAATTCGTAGCCAAAAATGTTTTGTCAAGTATGAGTCACTGATAAATCATGCCGCCAAAGCATGGAGCTCATGCTTGGTAAAAAAAATTTTTGATAGAAATCGTGATGCAGTGTTAGCAGTTCTAGAAAATGCCCTTCCTAATTCAATTAAGCCTAATGTTGTAATATCGCGGGTTGAATGGAAAGCATATATTTTGAAAACTGTTGGATAAATTTTTTTCTTCGTTGAAATCCACTTTGAGCGAGGGTGAAAGCAGTGCTAAAAAAGAGCAACTAACGGCCACTTAATAGCAAAAAGCTAGATGTAGAACTAGCAACAGCACTCTCAAGCGGAAAACATTCCAAATGAATTTGAACTCCCATGGTAAAGTGCAGTGAGTAGTATCTGCGCTGGGCGATGGTAAAGCCATTTACAACTCCTTAGTGTCCTTTCAATCGCTTCCTACGACACGCAGGAAATATGTTAGGGCCAGTCTAAGGCTCGTTCCTACAGGGTTAAATTGTTTCTCAAGTATGGAGCACAGATAGATTGAGTCACCAAGGTGTGAAATAATATCTACAACATCAACAGGAAAATTTGAAAAAAATTTATCAGGCTGGAAAGAGATAACTGAAAATAAAAACATTAAATAAAGAACATATTAATTTCAAATTTAAACATTTTTTACCAGAGACCAACTACGAAACCACAAAAAAGGATGTTGATTCGACAGAGGAGAAGATTCAGAAAACTCTAGTCAATCCAGCACAGCATGGATACTTGGGACAACGATAGGAATATTTGTGGGAATATTGATCGGTGCTTTAACTATGTGGTTGATACAGGGGTAAGCTAGAATTTAATCACATCCACATTGTGAGCAGGATTTCTCCACCAAACAAGTCCAAGCAAAGGAAAAAATAATTTGTTAGGCAAATCTCCACTGCTACATTCATAATGTGGGTAGTGGCCTCTGGTATAGGGCCTTGGTCAGAGTGATCCACTCTAAGTGGCTATAAAAAAATAAGAGGTTGTGGCTTGCCATATGGCCAAGCCATATTAGCAGATTTCCATTCTCTTACAATAGAAATGAAGCCTAATCATATTTATACATGTGGTAAAATATAACAGTAATATGGGTCAATTTTGAGAGATATTCCAAAATAACTGATGTTATACCGTGTCTGGGTGACCGAATTTTCTTCGGGTGTCCGAAATGTTCATGCCATTTTCTTCGGATAACCAAAAAGCTTCAAAACGTCGTATTTTGAAGCTTTTTGTACGCTTTTCGGTTGTTTAAAACCATATACTCAAAAAGAGAGTTTCAAATCTTCTAGCCACAGAAATATATAATGAAATATTATTAAATTGCTAAATTTTCGTTGCGTTGCGTTAAAGTAGCGAAGTAGCTGGCATTCTGCCAGTGTGTACTGATGCATGGTATAATCATAACTATCGTTATTTATTTTTCAGATATAGCAAGAATAAACAAATAAAGAACAAAGACCCAGCAGAACTGCAAGTCACCAACATAAAGTCAGATGTAGCAAAACAAGTTACATATGAAAACTACGTACCAACATCAGATGAAAGTGGATATGAAGTTCCGATTCAAGTTGATAACAAGAATGAAAGTCAATATGTGACTATGAAAAGTATAAAAAGAAGTCCATATGATAATTAGAACAAATTAAAAACCCCAAGAAAATCTTTGTTTCAATGATTGTGACCTATAGAGAACTTTAGAAAATTGGAAGTGTTTTACTATTTTAAAAAATAGATAGATAGTCCTTAACATAAAACGACAGTCCATGAGTGACGCGCTGATTAAAAAAAAAATTTGGTCAAACTAATGGCCAGACCACACTCAAAGTGACAGAATATAGCAACTCTATTTATTAAGCAAAAGAGTGATATTTAATGATATATCTCATGCTAGAAGATAAATTGCATCTTTTGACCGTATTGTAGCAACAAAAATGTACAAAAAAGATTAAAAATCATCATTACTGATCAGAAATAACAGCTTTGATGATGTCGAAGTTTTGTGTCAACCCGAAAAAAAAAATGACATGAACATTTCATACAGCCGAAGAAAAAAACAAGATTCAGTCATTTTGCAAGGCCTTGTACCAATGGCCACTTATAGACAAACAGGGTTAGTGTTGTTGGAAAGACTAGATCTTTCTGATTTAACCTACAAGTTATCAAAACCTTGGTTAAGTGGGGGTATGGATAAGCGAGTCGGGACTTGCCGGGACTCGAACCCGAGACCTTCAACCTGTGATGTCACCATGATAACCACTGGCCGTTGCGCCCAGCATTAAGCAAATACCTCATTCAAATGGCATGTGTATATATGGGAGAAATAAGTCGATAGGTCATATTTAAATATCACTAGGCCTTAAATCTTAAATTCTTGCAACTTACACTTTCCAGCAATCACATGCAAGGTTCTGGCTTGTTTTTTTATTTATTAAATTCTGAACAAGGCTTGAAGCAGCACATAAAAACCAACCAATTGCGACTCAAATGAGAAAGAGCTAATACAATCCCCCGAAAGATATTAGTTTTAATGAAGGGAGGTATGATAAGATTTATTTTAACCCTGTGGGAGAAGTCGAAAATATGGCTATAATCTAATACAATAATACCTATCAGAAGCGTAAACACATTTTTTACAAAACATGTTTAGTCAAGTATTAGTTTAATACAAAATCGTACACAATCATTCTAGGAACAATTACGCTAAGATTGTCTTTATAGTCTACCGTAGTTTAAACAGTATTTGAAATCCCCAATACAAAGCGAATATTGCTTCAACATTTCAGATAAATGAAGTTCTGACATTTGATCACATTTCATCCACATTGCAATGAAAAATCATGACTTATGCCAAAGTTCACAATGCAGAATTTTTTATCTTTCATGATTTCACTACAAAAATAATTCATTTAAAAAAATAGTCAAAAAATGAAACACTTATGATTATGATTCTACACTGCATGACTAAAAGAATATAATGACATAATAATGACCTAAAAACGCCTACAATAATACAATAAATGAACTTCATTCTCAGAAAAATAATACATAAATGCTTGCACATAACGAAGAGTCATAGATGATTCAAACCTTAGCAAAAAAGTCAATGATTCATAGTTAACAAAACAGGTTTGAAATAAATATTGTGACTGGAGGTGTGAAAGTGTATTAGTTATTGGCTAATATTAACTCTCAATTGAGTCACTCTTAAAAAGTCAGGCTGGGTGAAGATATCACACCCACAATTGTACGTCAACATTATTAATACTATTACGGTATATAAACAACCAAAAAGACGATATTGATTGAACGACACTGTGACCATCTAGCAAAGTTGAAACCAGTCAGTATTTTTGAGAAATCTGACAGAGTTAATTAAGAGTCAGCATACGTTATAAAACTACGACTTAATAACGTTTTTTTATCCAAATTCCCTAAACAATACTGAAGGGTGTGCCTAGAAGGAACCAACTGACGACCACACGGTAGCAACCAGCTAATACAAGATGTAGTACTAGCAAGTGGATTCTAAGCATCGTAATTGAAACTGAACCAACATCATAAAGAGTAGTGAGTAGCACTTGCCCTGAGCACAGAAAAAAACATTTACCACTTCTTACCTGTAATATCCTTGTAGAAAAAGTTTTACTCTCCAGTTACAATAGCCCGAAAATAATAATTTGCTGACAATTCAGAAAACATACCGAAATAAAGTAAATAAAGGAATAAAGAAGTAAATAATTAAAGTTCATCATTTGATTCAATGTTCATCAACCACCTGCAGAAGCATTCGATGGAATTTCATTTTAACTGGAGACTTATTGCTCTACTAACTTGTAAGTATCTTTTTGTTTCGTACGAAATTTACTTTTAGAAAAGTCGAAGCAGCATCTTAAACAGACACAAATTAAATAATCTTAAAAAATGCATACCCCAAGCAATACAACTATTGAAGAACAATCTTATGGCACAGGTACTTACTGCTCTCTGTTTCGGGTAATGCCAAAAATCAACCATACGTCTTTGCTTCATTTGATTCGAAGCTTACGTCAAATAGAAAATACTTCCAGTCAATTTTACTTACTGAATTTCCCTCTAGTCATGTGGCTAGAAGTAGTATTTTCAATGAGAGATTTACTCTAAATAGTATTACCATATTGAATATGATTTTCCTCATATTGCAATTGAAAGTATCACGGAGTGATATCAAGATTGGGACAAAGCATAATTAACTTATATTTCCCAAGTCAGCAACAAAGCTATCATTGTTCCTAGATAGAGATGAATTTTGAAAGCTTAACATATTGCCATCACAAGTTGAATATCCCAGGTTCGAGTCCCGGTAGATACAGTTTTTTTAATCCATGCATGCTACACATTACTATGTAATGTTCAATACATGTATCCTTCAATGGGGATGAAAAGTTAATTGAGCATAAGACCTATGTGCATTTACAATGCGCTTACAGAGTTTCACTTAGACCTGACTTCGCATTATTTCCAATTATTTTTTCATAAACTTGTATATATGATTCAATTTATATAGTAATATACACAAGCCTGAATGAAGGTAATTTGTGTAAGGATTGCACAAGCATAGTACTTGACACCGAGAGCAAAAATATCATGTATGGAGCAAGTGTTGAATATAAATGCAACTGTCAATGGAGAATACCAGCAAGTATGGATACAGATGACAACAATGCAGTTGTTCTGTTATTACGTAATGTTTCACTGCCAATGACAAGCGGTATAAGCAGTGGCACAGATTGCTCTGGAAAATTAAGATTTCCAGGTAAAAAATCTGATTTGTTTTTAGCATATTTGTCAGATTTGCCCAATTGGTAAAAGGCTTGGGAACACGAGTAAAGCCACACATGTCTAGTGAGGGAAGATGAGGCATCGCTTATGAACATGTCCATGAACAGGAAAAATGAGTTAATGGTAATGTCACACCTATTCAGAACTGGTGTCTGCATAAGAGGTTGTGTTCTCCATATAATTTGGCAGTATTATCTGCTTTCCTCTCCCGTAGGACAAAAACAAAATCCTACCCTAATGATTCAAGATTTACTAGAAGTAGATTCTTACGAAAATGTGAATAACTATAGTTTTTATAAATACATACTGAAAATTATTATTCTAAGCTGTGCCCATCGTATTTATGCAGGAAATGATGGATATTCATGCTCATTCACACACAATTACTGCCTTGCATTTGCGACTGAATCAACAATATGCAATGGTGATAAAATCAGTCAAAAGATTCGGGTATCAAACCATACATGCACTTCAATAACATCATGGAGTAAAGTCGGGGGAAGTCCATACAAGATATTGTACAGTGCAGGAAACTGGGCTGGATTCACAAAATACTTCACCATTCAGTATCTTGTCATTGACTGCAAGGATTCAATAACAACAACTTCGTCAGAAACAAGTTAGTTAGTGATTTCTACAATAATTTTTTTTTTTATAGCCACTTATTAGAGTGGATCACCCTGTCCAAGGCCCTGTAACAGCGGCCACTTATAATCGGACAGGGTTACAATTACTGGAAAGATATGATCTTTCCCTGTTCGGCTTAGCCTACCCAAGTTATTACACCATGGGTTGGGTGGTGGGCATGGATAACCGAGCCGGACTCGCCGGGGCTCGAACCCGAGATCTTCAACCTGCGATGCCAGCATGTTTAACCACTAGGCCATCGCGCCTCACAATTACCTTTTATTACCTTTTACCCATTACCTTTTATTACCGGTATTATCTTTTTCGTCAAAATTTGCCGAGAGCAAATATATAAACATATATATATAAACAAATTCTCCTGAAAGCATTAACTAGTGCACAAAGAGATACATGAAATGTGGGAATGGAAACTTAGGAATCTATATCCTTAACAGAAGTCTATTGAAGCAAGTTTCAAAGCACTGTAGATCAGAATTTGAGAGATATTTCTTTAGATTTGCCATTCTGTCCAGTGTGGAAACAATGAATCTGACGGATCTATTGATTTATTAAAGCAATTTCTAAGCTTAATTTTATAACAATTAGGTAGTTAAGTCTACTGATACAAATTAACTTCTATGGAAATTATGATATTGCAGTGGATTGAAAAATGACAATTTTGAAACTATTGAACAATAAAGGTCACATTTAATTTCTATAATTAGAAAACTAGTATCTCAATATCATTGCTACCCATATTTTCATGTCAAGCAAACGAACAACAAATAACAAAAGATGGTAATATGAATTTCAACACAACAACAACTTTGAGTATTACTACAACTGATGGAAATATTGCAAACTCGATAAAAACTACAGGTAGGATGAAGAATTTTATGCTTGAATGCCTTAGATTGACAGAATCTCGGTTTCTTCGGATTTATGAAGTATTCATGTCATTTTCTTCAGATGGACAAAAAAGCGTCAAAATCATCAACGCTGCTATGAAATAGCAGAACCATTTTCTGCAGTTTGGTTGCTACCAAAGACTCAAAATAAAACATAAATCCTCTAGTCACAGACATATCATGAAATATCGCCCGTTTGCCTAATTTTCTTCATTTTTTCTCGGGTGTATGAGTAGTAGAGTAGCTGGCATTCAGCCAGTTTGATTGACACCATAAGTAGGGCTAAACATGAATACCTTTTTGAATTTAGGATTGAAACTAATATACGAATCATAGTCTTATAACGAACAAAAAAAAGTATTTTTATAAAATTGTAAAAAACATCGAATATCATTCTATTTTTGAAAATTTAAACAATTTTTGGTTCTGCTGATTTCAAAATCTCTGAAAAGATAAAAAAATTTTTATGAAATTAGTTACATTACAGAAATTCGATCGTGTATTTTGCGCAGCCCTAACCATAGGTGTATTTGTGATGTGCAGTGGTTATCAATAGAATCGTCCTAATAGATCACGATAGTTTGAATGCAAATACAATCCTCGGAAGTCACAATATTAATAAAGTAACGTTTCAGCCTTCAGGATAAACTTATAGCTGGTATTTGGTCATTAGTGGTTAAACATGTTGGAATCATAGCTTGAAGATCTCGGGTTCGAGCTCCGGCGAGTCCGGCTCGCTTATCCATGCCAGCCACTCAACCCAGTGTGTAATAACTTGGGTAGGCTAAGACAAACAGGAAAAGATCATATCTTTCCAGTAATTGTAACCGTTTCCATAAATGGCCGCTGTTACAGGGCCTTGAAAATACCCACTCTAAGAAGTGGCTATGATTAAAAAAAATATGCTTTCACTGTAAAATGACTATTTTCCTCATAAATTCAACCAGAATGTCCGAGAGAAGATTGCTCCAGCTCATCCATAACAGCAGGGATGTTGGGGACAGCAGTAGGATTGGTTGTTGGAATAATGGTCGGTGTGCTGTCTTCGCTTCTCGTGCAAAGGTCAGTATGGGAAAATTCATAAAGGAACGTATAAAAGTTTAATGAGGATTCTTCTAAGAGTTTGAAGACTAAATTGTGTTTAAAATTTACTTTAGACAAGATAGCTTTTCATATCATCAAAATAATATTTTTATTTGCCATTCTTTAGTCGCTAGCCAATTTCTTTTAGTGTTGCTTGCTGCCTAGATTCAATGTAGAAAAATTTAATTTTTAAAATAGCTTTCTGTTTCATGCAGATCCAAGAATTTAAAACCAACTGGGAAAAGAGATTCAACAGAGCTTGAAGTCGTCGACCAAAACTTAGCTGTGAGAAAACGAAGTACAGATGAAAACAATATAACAGTATCAGATGAAAATGAATATGAAGTTCCAATTAGAAAGGATAAGAACAATGAAAGACAATATGTGTCCATGAAAAGTGGAGATGAAAATCAATATCAGATTATGAAATATGGAAAGAAAGAAACCCAATATGGTATTTAAAACTGAGGAAGAGAACTCACAAACTCATCAGCTATACTTTTCATAAAATATTCCATTTCTTTTATTAAAGCTAAGAGAGACCAATTAACAACCCCCTACCTATATGACCAAGCGAGTTGTGCATTCAATAAAAAATGGTCAGAATTGCGTTAAAGATGAATAATATCTAATAATATTTTCCTTGAATACCTATCTTTAGCTATCTTCTACTGAATATATATTATATTTACTTATCTGAACGTTCTTAATGTCTTATTGCTGATTGTATAAAATGCTGCGATCGACATTGTGCTTGATTCTTTTTGTAGCATCACATTTTACAATGTACTGAAATAAAAGGTTGAGTGTTTATTGGTGGATTATACTTTTGAATAAAGCACAAGTTGCAATGATTACTCAGTTTCCTTACTTCTTCAAATTTCAGCTCCACTTGGCTTTCGAATGTCGTTAACTTACAGACAAGTTGTAAATAAAGATTGCCCAAAACATTAAGCATTCCTATTAGCATTGATTGACGTCACAAACATAATCACAGATACATTTACATCAGGATGTAAAGGCTATGATAACCTTCTGTCCCACACAAATTTGCCTCAGCAGATAAACCAAAATGTTTTATGATTTAATAGTACTGATACCGACAAAGAAGAACTAAACTGATATTTGTTAGGCAGGGTTTAACTCCTATTCGGGTCAGAAGATTTAGCATAATAATTCCGATTAGCCCTCTCTAGTATGATTACTTTCATTTTCTCACAATCCTTGTAATTTTGAAGCAGTACATCTCAAACATATGGCACACACGTTTATCATTAAATCACAATGTGAGAAGGGTTTTGGCAGCTGAATGAATAGTTGTTTAGTATTGGTGGGATTGATAGCGAAATCAATACTTTGACGATGTTTATATACATACCGGTATTGTCCTAGTTCAGGATCTGAATGCTTGAATGAGCACTTAGGCACATTTAATTAAGGGCAGTTGCCGAGTGGTTTATTAATATCACCCTGGGCAAATACCAATCACTACACTTTATTACAGTGGTTTAGTTCTCTCTGGGATGTTTTCCACATAGAGCGCAGTTGATGGTACTTCGTTTTGTACTAGTTCTTTGCTACTTGAATGGTTTTTAGTCGGTTCCTTTTGGGCGCTGCCTCTGAACTTGCTTACACCTAATTTATAAATAAGATAAAACCATATTTTTTAATTGTAAGTAATTCTAGGCAGCATTGGAACCAGCACCTAGAAAAAAGGGACCAACAGTTACTTGTTTAACAAAGTGAATTTAAACTTTCAAAATGTTTAACAGTTAAAAGGACAAAATGCTCCTCTTATAGTTATACAGGATGAACACGACAGCAAGATTTGATTTAATATTCATCTGAACCAACACAATGCAGAGTCATTTGAGAAAACATCATGTTAACTGGAGACTTTTTATTTTACTAATGATTGGTGAGTCCTATAACTGCTTATACTGTGAATATTATCTCAATTTAAAAAATAGTTAGTGATTCTCTGTTATTTGAATATTGGATTTGAAAATTGATGACGTCAAATTGAATTTTGAATCCATTTCGCATACAACCGATAAGCCAAGATAAAGAGAATAGCCTAAATAGGATTATGGTATTTGCCCAAAATTGATTACTCTTTTTACCCTGTTAAATAATGATTAGTAATGGTTGAAGAAGTAATTCAGAACATGATTCAAATCTAGCCATTCTCTAGCCATGGCTTTAGTCATTTAGGACCTTTCATGAAAAAAAATCATACTTTTTTTCATGTTTATTTTATCTATCTATCTATCTATGTTTTTGTTCTCTGCACCCGAGGTCCCTTGGAACATGCAAATGACCACAAAATGAAAATGTTCTCGCAAAAAGGTCTGAATAATTCAAAAAGTAATATCAAATTAAAATGCCCATATTTCTTATTGTTATCAATTTTTTTTTTTTTTGAAGTCACTTCTTAGGGTGGATCACCCTGTCCAAGGCCCTGTAACAGCGACCACTTATAGACGGACAGGGTTACAATTACTGGAAAAATATAATAGTTTCCTGTTCGGCTTAGCCTACCCAAGCTATTACACCCTGGGTTGAGTGGTGGGCTAAAGTGATAACCATGAAGTCGAGCAATACTTAGTCACTACCTTTATAACTATTTCCCAGATTATTACCTGATTTAAAACTTGTGAGCTACTGTCAAATTTAGAATCTTTTTTAAAACTAGAAATGAACTCAACCATATTTTCACAGCAAACTGCATAAGACAAAATGAAAGTATAGGTACCTGCACTGGATGTCAAAATACTAATCTAGGAAAAGAAAACGAAATTCTAACATTCGGACCAATGAACGATCATTACTGTAACTGTCAATGGACAATACCAACAAGTATAAATACAGATGACAACACTGCAGTTGCTCTGTTGTTACAAAATGTTTCACTGCCGATGACATCAGGTAGTGGGGGAAGTACAGACTGCTCTGCAAGTATAAGATTTCCAGGTAAAAGTGGTCAGGATATATTGTTTTACAAGTGGTCCAGAGATATTTTTAACAAGCAATCCAGAATGTTTAAATATTATCTAGATAGTAAGTAGACACTTGAAAAAAGTTGCCTTACATAGATATCCACTATATACCGGTAGCTAATAATGTACAATAGAATAAAGTTCAACGTACAAAATGATTCAGATTACCACACAAAATTTTCACGTAATCAATAAACTGTTCTAGCTCTCAAGACTGAAAAATTATCAAGAAAAAACTATTTAGGAACTGATGGATATAAATGCAACTTTCCACACAACTACTGCCTCACATTTGCAACTGGGTCAACAATTTGCAACATCAACAAGATCAATGAAAATATCCCAGTATCGAATCACACCTGTGTATCCTTGATAACATGGAGTAAAGCAGGAGGAAGTCCATACAAGATATCGTATGTTGAAGGAAACTTTGCTGGGTATACAAAATACTTCACAATACAATATCTTGTCATTGATTGCAGAAATCCAACAACAACAATTACTACTGTTGAGGGAGGTAAGTTTACACTTATTACACTTATGTCAAAAGCGTCAACCAGGCGCCCTGGGTAAAACTCCAAATAAGAAACGGCACCAATATTATCTTAATTGCATCAAAAATGACAACTGGCTTGGCTGAAAATCAAAATAAAACATACGTCCTCCAAAATATTATAACTGGGGCAAAAACGGCAACAAGGTGTCTTGAGTGAAACTGAAAAAAAATAGTGTGCCCGAATTATTTTAATTACGTCCATAATGCCAACTAGGTGCTCTGATTAAAACTAAGATTAAAAATTAAAAATCAAAATACAAAATACGGCTCAAGGTATCTTAATTCCATCAAAACACAAACTGGGTATCCAGGGTTGAACTCAAAACAAAAATACAGCGCACAAGTCATCATAATTATGTGAAAAACGACAAATAGGTGCCCTGGGCAAAACTTAAAATAAGTAATAAGGCGACAAATTATCTTAATTGCGTTAAAACAGCAACAAGGCGCACCTGGGTAAGTCAAAATAAAAAAAAAATGGTGAACAATGTATCTTAACTGCGTCAAAAACTAGAAGCCCTGGGTAAAATCCAAAATAACACATTAAGTTATTTCACTACCGTACATCAAAAACGGCAACCAGGTGCCCTGGGATTAAACGATAAAAAATACGGAGCAAAGTTATCTTAAGGATCCCTTGGGCGCCATATTTTAAAATTTGAACTTTATCCAAGGAACCCAGATGTTGAGTTGTACACTGATAAATTGGGCATCATATTTTTTTCATTTTGAGTGCAACTGTAGGTGTCACAGATTGAAAACTGATTAAACGGCGTTACTTGCTCAGATTAGAACATACGGAAGTGTTTTATTTACCTACTTATAAAATTAGTTTAAAATGGCTTTTTCTCTAAAAGAAAAAATGATCATATTACACTTTCTAAAGTGCGAAGGTGCCTCGAACTTTTCGAAAAATAGTCACTTAGTGTGAACACTGATTACATAACACATTCATTGTAACTAAATTCAGACATTTTTTCAATATTTTAAATTTTCCAGTAGATTTTTCTCAACAGAGTCCTTATCAGCAATGCTGAAACTGAAAATACTTACAATTTTTATTTCTAGCGACAAAACAAACGACAACAGTGGACTTATACACAACAAAGATCTCTAATATCACTGACGTGGAAACTTACGAACCAATGGAAACCAGAGGTGAAGTGAATAAATTTTATTCGTGATTGGGAAATAGCAAGAATGTTATGATAGTTCGAATTCAATAGATATTAAAAATCCAATTACGGTAAGCTCATATACTGGAGTTTAACTCTAGTTTTAATAATAAACAAAATTATCATTCTGGCTCATTATTGATAAGGTTTGGCTTTTCATCTCAAGTAAGGCTATTACAAACAAAGAATTTCTGCTTTAGAAATTCTCAACAAGATTACACAACTGAATACAATAGAAATTACAGAATATCAGAGAGAAGATTGCTCAAGCTCATCCATAACAGCAGGGATGTTGGGGACAACAGTAGGATTGGTTATTGGGACAATGATTGGTTTATTGACTATGCATCTAGTGCAAAGGTTAGTATTGCGAGAAACGTCCGTCTGTAGGTGCAAGCTTTAACATATTTACTTTGTGTTATAGAAGAAACTAAAAAAGAAACAAACTGGTATATGGTTTCATCATCGTGCAGTGCAAATACTACTCACTGCACTTTACCATAGCAGTTCCCTGCGATTTGGAATGTTTTCCGCTCAGATTGCAGTTGCTGGTACAAGGTTTTATGGTAGCTATTTATTGTTTGAGTGATCGATAGTTGGTTCCTATTGGATGCTGCTTCGGGCCTAGCTTAGAGCAGGAAATAACAGAACAGAATGATATTTATCCAAAATGAACTGGGATTGGACAAATGATTTCATTTTATGATCATAGTTAGGCATTTTGCTTTAGTAGCATTCTGTGACAAATTTAACACCAAGAAAACTCGCATAAATCACAACTATAGTGCAAAATGACACTTTCATACCAAACAATGCATATTTTATTCTATTCTCCTATTTCTTCCTTTCATGCAGATATCAGAGCAGAAAACAAACTGGAAATAAGAATTCAACAGAACTGCAAGTCACCAACCAAAAATCAATTGTAAGAAAACGAACAACATATGAAAACTATGTACCAACAGCAAATGAAAGTGGATATGAAGTTCCGATTCAAGTTGATAACAAGAATGAAAGTCAATATGAGATTATAACAAGTAGAAAGAAAGAAAATCCATATGATAATTAAACTGAAAAAAAGCTCATAGACTCATAGACATTATTCCTATTATATTCTATGCTATCTTTTTTAAAGCCACACTTCGAAGTGGATCATGCTGAGCAAGGTCCTGTAAAAGCTACCACGGATAAAGTTAGAGTTATTAAAATAATATAAACTTTGGCTTTTTGAATGCTTACTCTAGTTATTACAACCTAAGTTGATTGATTAACAAACCAGATTCACCGGAACTCAGAAAAAACATCTGCAAAGTCAACCTGATAACCATTAACTCAGGAATAGGATTCGGTATTCTAGATTCGATTTGACTATTCCAGAGCAATTCAGGAATAGTAAAGTATTCTGAATTGCCCATCCTGAGACATGGTTGGTGGAGGACTTATAGTATGAGTCATCACAAATGTTTTTTATTCCAAATACACAAGATTACCTTCCCTGAATAAATATAAAAGTTAATTCAAAAAACCTAGAAAGTTTCTGAATCGTTTTCAAACCAAAGAACTTTGATTTTTTAAGTGAATAAAAATGTAGATTAATTGCGCAATGAATGGATGACTTATACAACTAGCCATGTCTTCTTTCGATAAATGAGTGTATAAAAATTGTGAACAAAAGAGATCTCAAAAGTCCCAAATTCAAAATATTTTCACCACATAATCAATCATCCACTGGTTAGCTTAATCGGTAAAGAGTTGAGAATACACTACGAGCTACGCATCAATGATCATCTTAATGTGTGTTCGAATCCTGTGAGGAATGGAATGGAGTTCTGCTAGCCGCCTTGTCGGTATACAATGGTTTGAGTACACTGCTTAGGGCCTCCTCCGCCAACAGATTAAATATCGTAAGCCTGAAACCTTCACTTCGATTCGATACTGGTTCAAAGGTCGTGGTTCACTATATTCTTGGCTTTCCTCTCCTGTGGGAGGAAAACAAAAAACCTACCTTGAGTTGTCTTCTCATGATAAACCCTTGTAAATTCTGTAGTGAAAGTTTTCTGTGAAAGTTATACCGTAGTCATTTTCCTTGATCTGCAAAATAAAAACGATGTATAATAACCAATACATATTCAAATAACTGTGTAGAAATTTATACAAGGTGTGCCTAAAAAAACAGGGTGAAAAAAATATTGAGATTGCAAGAAGCAATGAACATCCAATTTCTCTACTGTTGGAAGTTTGGGGTTTTCACATGATTTCAGACAACAAGCACTAAAATTAATCTCAAGAAACATTAGAAGAAGTACCCTAATGGAAACAGATGAGAACAGCATAAGATGAGAAAGCATTACTAAACCACAAGATAAAACCACGACAGGATATTAGTTTCCCATAGCTGGTGTCATAGAAGGTTTCCAATGCATGGGTTGGTCATGCAATTTGAAACAAAAATAAAAAATGAGACTTTATAGCTGACAGAAGTGAAACCCCTGTCTCTAGTGGGAATATTATGACAACAAATATATAACATACTATATTATGAAAGATAACAATATGTGAACTTAACAAGCGAATTTTAAAAATGTCATTTGATCAAATGATTTTAATAAGATTACATATACACATATATATAATAATATGTTTACATATATATATTTATATAATATGTTTCCAGCCCTGTAGGTACGAGATTTAGAATAGTCCTAAAATATGTCCTGCGTGTCGTAAGAGGTGACTAAAAGGGAACAAAGAAGTGGTAGATGGTTTACCATCACCCAGGGCAGATACCACTCACTGCAATTTACCATGACGGTTTAGTTTCATTTGGGATGTTTTTAGTTTAGGGTGCAGTTGCTTGTACTACATCGTTTAGTGGGTCTTTGCTATTGAGTGGTCGTGGGTTTTTTTCCTTTAGTAGCTGCATCCGGCATTGCTTAGAGTGAATTTCAAGAGAGAAAAAATATCAAATTCACAGTGATTGTATCAAATCCACAGTGGTTTATAGAGTAACTCAATGAGATTTGTTGATGCTCCATACTTGACAAAAAATACCATCGTTACTGTTTTGATTTATCAGGTCTGACCTGGAATAAAAGCAGTAACAGTGGTAATAGTAAAATACAGTCAAATACTAGTAACAGTCCATCAACATTTGCACATAAAATATATTAATTAAACTAAAAACTAAAACTAAAACAAGCGGTTTATAGAGGTTTCAATCGGTCTGTGCTTAGTGTGTTTCAATCATTAGGAAAAATCTAAAACAGCATTTGTTAGAGTTAAGCTTCAAATTGCCGAAATGGCAAAATATTCCATTCTTATTTATTTTTACAATAATGTATAAAATGGTTCTTAAAAATGAAAACATGATTTGTATGGGAATTTAGTGAGGACAAAAATCAAATTTCTATCAGGTGATTTATAACATCAAAATATTCTTAGTGGCAAGTTGCTGGTACTACATTTTACATAGCAACTATTTGCTACTTGAGTGATCGTTAATTGGTTCCCTTCAAGCATTGTTTCCGTCCTTTCTCAGAACAATGAGTTTATGCTGTATGATGACATTGAGCAATAAATACAAAGTTGCGTTCAAGATTTAATTCAGTATTTATTCCACACCAATGAAGTATCGAAAAAAATGAGAAAGCTTCATAATTACGGAAAACTTCTCAGTTTTATCCTAATTGGTGAGTAAATTTGCTCTATTTGTGATCCAATTTTTATTGTTACAAGGGTGGCATAATCTTTTTTTCTTTTGGGTGACATAACTAATTAACTATGCTTATTAGTCAAGTTAAGACAGAGATGCCCATATCCAAAACCTGATTATATTTGATAGCATGTGCCAGAGATGTGACCTCATGCTATTGCATTATGCCCCACAGTTGTTCAGGAGCGATGGACCCTCACACCACGCTTGACAGACAGCTGAAACCCCTGGAATTCACTGTCGTCCATCCCGAGAGCACGGTCACCGATTTTAAACGCCTTTTTATTAAAAAGTAGCAGATTATTGAGCAGCATTACAAACCAGTTTCTTGTAAAAACATGCCAAAAGCAACAAAATGCACATTTCCTATTTATAGGCATTTCTAATTCATTTTTTTCGACCCACAACTAATATTTCTCACTGTTTACACTTTCCACATGCTTATGTGGTAAAAAGATCCATTGCCACACAAGTCCAAAAACAAAATATGATCTGATCTCTCCTGATTTCTAACAATTATGAAATGTTCATAAAACATCAATTCTACAGCAAAATGCATTAGTCCTATTGAAGCAGCAACCTGTGCAGATTGTGCCCATATTCTACTTGGACGAGAGAGCAAGGATATCACATATGGACCAAGTGATGAACGGAACTGCTACTGTCGATGGACAATACCAACAAGTATGGATACAGATGACAACACTGCAGTTGTTCTGTTGTTACAAGAAGCTTCACCGTCGATTGCATCAAGTAGAGAAAGACCAGACTGTGCAGCAATAATCAGATTTCCAGGTAGAAAAATTGAGATAAATATTTTGTACATTGTAAAGCTCTACGCTAAATTTGATTTTTATGTATTAAATTCAAAAAATAATTGTTGTCGCAACAAAAGTTCATATGAGTGAAGTGACATTTGAAAAATAAAATGGAAATGCTTTTTCAGAAACTTATGGACATAAACGCGACTTCACCCAGAACGACTGTCTTGTATTTGCAACTGAGTCAACAATTTGCAACATTAACAAGGTCAGGGAAAATATTCCAGTAATACGCCACTCCTGTGATTCAATAACATCATGGAATGAAGCAGGAGGAACTCCATATCAGATACTATACGACGCAGGGCGTTTTGCTGGATGTAAAAAATATTTCAAAGTCCAATATCTTGTCATTGACTGCAGAGATCCAACAACCATTGAAACAATGGAAACAAGTAAGTTGGCAAGTAATGCTGAAATGAATTAGTAATTCTCCATACTTCCCCAATGAGGAGTTTGGAATTCAGATTCAAAAGATGTATTTTCTATTTTATAAGGATTCTAAAAATCGAAATCTCCCCTAATCTACGGAACAAGGTAATAAAAAACATAAGAGAAGCTCAATTATGTGTAGGAAAGACAATGACGCAATAAATGACTTGATTAAACGGATTTAATTTTTTTAATTTTCACCAATTATAATTATGCAAAAAAAGAACTTAACTGAGTCAATTTTTCGAACTGCTTTGGTGGGATTGAACAAAAAAACTATGAATTGCCATTATTATTTTATTTTCAGTCACAAAGCAACAAACAATGACATTGGAAATTAATGCAACGTCCTCTAATATTACTGAAAGTAATGTGGAGACTGCAAGACCAATAAAAGGTGTGGTGACAAGATATAACGTTTAATTACAAACTGTATTTTATGTGGAGAATGCAATGAAAAAATTAGTGGTTCATTTTAACCTATAGGAGACTAGGAATTTTTCCACCTACAAATTTCAAACCACGAATTTTCTCTTTTCAACATTTGAACGACTTAGATATATTTTACAGAAAATGCCACACCCTTAATTATAATGACATGTCTGAGGTATCGCAAAGTAATCTATGCTCGGTAAAATCAACTTCTAAAATCAAAGTTAGTATTCTACTGAATTAAAATTGAAGGGATTTGTAAAGAAATAATTCAAGAATTTCTTTAGAGCAATTCTCGAAGTATAGCGATAACAAACTATATAAATTTTGATAGTAGATAGTGCTCATACAGCAATAGTATCCAATTCAAGAAAACCTATAGGCAAAGCTCCTGATTAAATAATGATTTTAGTCAAATTTCTTAAGAACATGGATGCATCAGTGAAACCCGTTGCAGCGCTTCGATCAAACCACTGATACTGGGGACAACAGGAGGAATGGTCGTTGGAATAATTGTCGGCGTCTTGTGTTTGCTTCTGGTGCAAAGGTTAGTATTGGAAAGAAAAAAATTTTTTAACCAAACAAACGATATTTAGAATGAGAAACTAGTTTTGGACACCAAATTCACAATAAAAGCAATTTTTTATTTTATTAACTATCATTTGAGTGAATCAGCTGAACAAGGCCGCCAGCAGCAACATTTCTTTCATAACTACAATTAAACTATGAGCGGAAATAAAAAAAAGTTTGAAATTCATGATAAATTATTATTCCAAAGCTTCAGATAAATGTAACTAGTATTTTATGAAAACAGTTTTTTTGCTTTGTTGCAAGAGTATGCTTCAATAACATTTTCAAATAATAAATTAAAAAAAAATTGTGTGTGAAGAAAGACCTTTCTAATTAATCACATCTTCAGTGCAAAAAGACACTTTCATACCAAACAATGCATATTTTATTCTATTCTACTATTGCTTTGTTTCATGCAGATGTCGCAGCAAGAAAAAAACTAAAAATGAGAATTCAACAGAGCTGGAAATCGCCAACCAAAGATTAGCTGTGAGAAAACGAACAGCATATGAAAACTACGTACCAACATCTAACGAAGGTGGATATGAAGTTCCCATTCAAGTTGAACACAAGAATGAAAGTCAATATGAGATTATAAAAAGTGGAAAGAAAGAGAATCCATATGATAATTAGACTGAAGAATAGAATTCATAACTTGACTTGAACTTGACTCACATATAGAAACATTATATTAACAAAATATATTTTCTGCCGGAGGAACTATGTCACCTAGTTAATCCGGAACTCAAGCCCCAATAAAACGGGCTACAGAAACTATGAACACTATCCAACTTATCAGAGTTACACAAATTAAAGTATTAAATTAATTTTACTCTGAGCAAAGTTCAATCAACATCAGAAAAAGGTTAAGTAGAATTCTCTACTACTGATATGCAAAGAGCTAAGACAAATAAATTCACCAACAACTTCTGTCTAAGATGGAAACATTTTATAAAAAGTTAGTTCATTGGCAGCTGCTTTGGGTAGAAGTGCAATTCTTAGATACACGACTAGAATCTACTCAGTTACATGTCAGATTGGTACAGCTTTAGAATAGTCCTTACATATCCCCGGCATGTAAAGGAGGCAACTAAAAGTAAGCAGAAAAGTGGTACATCACCCAGGGCAGATACTACTAACTGCACTTTACCATGGCAGTCCTGTTCCCTTAGGAATGTTTGCTGTTTAGAGTGCAGTTGCTGGTACAACTTTCAGTAGCTCTATGCTATTAAGTGACATTAGTTGATTCCTGTTAGGCACTACTCTCGGCCTTGCTCAGAGCGAATTTCAATTAAAACAAACGATTCATTATGGGTTTGAGCAAAAATTGCATATGTTGAAATTATAAATATATTTTGATATTTTTGGCGATATATTTTCCCGGCCATTGATTGATATTTCTTCAATAATTTCTAATAATAGAATCAAATATGGATCGATGCGATTCAAAATGATGTGATTCGAGATTCAGAAATAAATGTATCTTAAAGTGGTCACTTCTTGGAGTGGATCACCCTGCCCAAGGCCCTGTGCACCAACAGCCACTTATAGACGGGTAAAGTTAGATTTGCTGGAAAGATATGATCTTTTCCTGTTCAGCTTAGCCTACTCAAGTTATTACACCCTGGGTTGAGTGGTTGACATGGATTAATGAGCCAGTCTCGCCTGGACTCAAACCAGAGATCTTCAACCTGCAACGCCAAGATGTTTAACCACTAGGCCATCGCGCCCACCAAGTGAGTAAAAAACTATCTATCCGGTGCTTGCTAACTATTAATAGGCTATCAAGGTGCACTGGAAGGAGACTTATAGTTGAAAACTTCAAAAATGTTAATTTCGAAAACACTCAATCAAATTTTTCAAAAAAACTTAGTAATCAGTCCTAGTCATAATGAAACATAAAATAAAATAGTTGCTTAGAATGTTATTCAAATTATAAAAAATGGAAAATCAAGACTGTTCGTAATTATTGCACTGCTATATTCAATAATGTAGATATACTCCAATCTAGGCATTTGACTTCCACGGAAATTTTGCAATGTCACAAGAGTTTATATCTGCGTGTGTTCTACAATGATGGCAATGATATTTTTTAAATTTTGCATAAGTGAATTTTTCAGTAGTTTTCCTTATACATGGAATAAAAAAAATTGATAACCGGAATGAAAGTCAACATGAGAATATAATAAGTGGAAAGAACGAAAGTCCATATGATGATTAAGACTGAAGAATCAAATTCATAGACATTTTTTTTATCATATTCTATCTTTTTCCCATTCCTATTTTGGTTGTACTGTCAGATAAGTCAACAAATCATGAGATGAACAATAATATTAACAAAATATTTTTTGCCATGTAAGAACTTTATTACATAGTTTATCGTGTTGGTGTAGTTTGAGAACTCAAGTCCCAATAAGACCGGCTACAGAAAGTACGAACACAATCCAAAATCCCAACCTGTCATAGTTTTACTAATTAGAGTATAAATTTATATTACTCTGAGCAGAGTTTCAATTAACATCAAAAAAAAGCCTAGTACCATTCTCTGCTACTGGTATGCAATAAGAAAAGACAAATGTACCAACAACTGCTGTCTAAGATGAAAACATTTTATTCAAAACTAAAGTGCTGTATAAAAGGTTAGTTGATTGACAGCTGCTTTGGGTTCTGCCATTTTTTGGGTTCTGCAATTTGGCTTCTGCAATTCATAGATTCAAGACTAGAATGTACTGAGATGCATGTCCAATAGGTACAGGCTTTGGAAAAGTCCTAATATATTTCCTGCATGCAGAAGAGGCAACTAAAGATAAACAAAGAAGAGGGAGATGGTTTTACTGTCACCCAGGGCAGATACCACCCACTGCACTTAATCATGGCGGGGATGATAAGTTGGGGATGTTTTCAGTGTAGAGTGCGGTTGCTGGTATCCAAGGCTGGCAGTACGGTACGGTACGGTACGAAGTTCGGTACGGTACGATTGAATTTTCCGGTACGATAGTACGGTACGATTTATTTTTCAATTTTCGTACTTGGTACGGTACGAAGTTCGGTATTTATTTCGTACCGTACCGTACTCTTTTTCGTACCTTCGCATTACACTTTATTTTTCTCAAATGAATTCAAAAAAATAATTTCATTTAACATCTATGCCGCTTCATAACAGGGCGCTGATAATATAAATTGCGTCTATCAAAGAATTTTAAAACTAAAGGGAAATTTTAAAATTATTGAAAGCGGCGCAGGTATGGTAATAAAAATGCAACGGATTCACTTGAGCTGATTAGATGAGCTATGTCGTATATCGGTTTTACTGCAGTGGCGTAAAAATTTCTGGTTGCGTGGAAATACATATAGACCGCTGATTTATGACGTCTTAATCTGAATGCATTTTCTGTAATAACGAAAGTTGTGATAGCCCAATTAAAATCGAGAAGATAAGCAGCATTCATAATACTAAAAATCACGATGTAGTTTCTGAATATATCGTTAGCATCGCCGATGTGCTTTGAAATGTTTTTATTTAAAATTCACAATGGCGCTGCCCGAAGCACTGCCCGAATATGCCGACTACAATGGCGGACCCAGAAAATAATTTAGGGGGAGCACATTTTTTTCAACATGCAAACATAGGCTTTCAAATTTAAAAAAAGACCGAGGTGCCGGAGGCGCGCAAAATTTAATCGAGAACGAAACAAAAATACATGTTTTAAGAGTGAAATAAACATTACCAGACAGGAAAATGCATCTTCGCGCCGGAAGCTCGCTGAAATTTTTGTAAAATTGAATAAAAATTCTAACTTTAAAAGCTAAAAGCTACGAAATATACAAAATTAATCGGGGAAAATATTGCGCAACGCAGGAGTGTGGAAATTTTATCGAAATTAAATTAAAAACTCTCTCCCCCTCACCAACTATGCAACTAAGTTAACCAGTAACCAACGCTATTATGTTTTGTACTCTGACACGTAGAATTATCAGAGCAGAAACATCAGAATGTAAAGATATATATAAGCTGCGCAATGTGAACAATGATATTGGGGTGACATATGCTTAGTTACGCCCATGTTTTACTGTCCTGGATTTTAAACCAGATAGCATAAAACTGCATCACTTTATAGTAAGATGTTGGTACGTTTCTTGCGGTGGCCAGATCTTATAAATAAAGCTTATATGGACATTGGTAGTTGGTACGGTACGAAATTGCTGCCCAGTGAATCGTACCTGTTTTCGTACTGGTACGAAATTTAGTACGATAAATGAAAAATATTAATCGAACTTAATTTCGTACTGGTACGAAGTTCGGTACGATGTACGAAAAAAATAATATCGTACGGTACGGTACGAAAAATTTTCGAAAGGTACGGTACGAAGTTCGGTACGAAATTATTTTGCTGGTTCGAAGTACGATAAAAATTTCGTACCGTACCGTACTGCCACCCTTGCTGGTATCACAACTTTTAGTAGCTCATTGCTATTAAGTGACATTAGTTGATTCTCGTCAGACACTGCTCTCAGCCTTGCTCAGAGTGAATTTTAATAAAAAAATGATTCATTATTGGTTTAAAGTAAATATTGCATAGGTTAAAATTATAAATATATTTTGATATTTAGGACAATGTATCATTCCAGCCATTGATCGATATTTCTTCAATAATTTCTAATATTAGAATCAAATGGGGATCTATACAATCCAAAATGATGTGATTCGAGATTCAAAAATAAATGTATCTAAAAGTGGTCACCCAAGCTAAAGCTTTTTTATAACAACTTCTTAGAGTGGATCACCCCACCCAAGGCCCTGAACCAGAAGCCTTATGGACAGGTAGGGTTAGATTTGCTGAAAAGATAATCTTTTACTGTTCGGCATAGCCTACCCAAGTTATTACACCCTGAGAGAGTGGTGGGCATGGATTAATGAGCCAGACTTGCCGGGACCCAAATCCGAGATCTTCAACCTGCGATGCCAGCGTGTTTAACCACTAGGCCATCGCGCCCACCAAGTGAGTAGAGAAAAATCTATTATTAGGCTTTCAAAGGCACTCGAAAGAGACTTATAGTTGAAACCTTCAAGAAATGTTCTTAATTTCAAACAAAACAAGAAATTTATAACATACAAAACTCAAAAGTTCAAACTTCAATTTTACAACTCATAATAAATCACCTTGAGTTTATTTTATAGATTAATGTAATCTCTGCTCTGGAGGCTTCCCATGTTTCGCTGCCGGAATGCAAAGTTGTGGTTGTTTTGTTGAACTGCAAAATAAAAATTATGTATCAATAAAATTTTATATGTGACTTTAAATGAGAATGAATAAACCAGGAAAATGCAAGGAGTTGCAATTGGCATGGTTTTCATCCTACTTTCAGAGGTTTGAAGTTTTGACATGGCTTCATTCTGTAATTTACTGAAGATATAAATTTATGATTTACACAAATTGAGAAGCAGTGAGCACGGCTTAACCACAGTCCACAAGATTAACAGCGAGTCCACAACCTCCAGCACCAACACCAGTATTGAGCAATACACCAACGATAAATTGGCAATGGGCGCTTTCCCGAAAAACATGAATGGGAACATTTTGAAAAGATAAATAAGGGCAACTACACGAGCTGCTTTTACTCGGAATGCTATATAACACATTTTAACTCTTTTGCATTGCACTCCACCCGGACAAAGGGGAAACAAAAAAAACAACAACATATTTCCGTGACATGGCCAGGCATAACGAATGATTCGAATTACATAAGTGGAGGTTTATTTGCAAGAGATCTGTCGCCGCTGTGTTGTTCACATAAGCACAGTTTACGGCTTCCTCCACAACCAGGTCCATGCATGAGTAGATTCAGTACTGAATTCCCCAATGTTTCAATGTGCACTTTAAGTATAAATTGTGACAGAAGTAAAACCTTTGTCCACAGTGAGAATCATGTTATATATAATTTTTACAATATTATGAAAGGCAACTGAACAAGCTTAAAAATCCCATTTAATCAAATGATTTTAATACAATAACTCAATCACACATTAATCATATCGGAACCACAGTCGTTTATAGACTACTTGTTCAATGATGTACCATACTTGGCAAAACTTTCTATTGCTATTATTTTAATTTTTCAGGTCTGGGCTAGAATAAAAACATGATATATTATACCTAACATACAGGACAAGGAACAAATATTATGATCATACTAATGACAGTCAACCTACATCCAGGATATTAATGCAATATTATAAACAACCCACATAATGATAAAGCCACAACAACCTTCCAGAATATAATAGAACAGAGGTTGTAATCTGTGATTGTCAGTCTGTTTTGCAGCTGATCATATGGGAAAATAACTTCTAGAGTGAATAGTTTCATGTCGAGGATAAGGTTTTTGCCTAAGTATTTATAGCTTTTTCCTGTGTTTGGACTATAAGGTTGATAGAGGAAGCTGTAACCATCGCTTATGTGAACAACCATGCGCTGGTTCCTAAAAATCCTCTCACATATAATAATCCTGCATATGATTCGAACCCAAGACATTAGAGATGTGTAAAATAAACTTTTTTTCATTTCATTCTGAACTGGGCCGGAGCAGTGTCTAAAAGGAACCAACTAACGATCAATTAACAGCAAGAAGTTACTACTACAAAATATAATACCAGTAACTGCAAGTCTAAGAGTGAAACATTCAAAAATGTATTGAACTGCAAAGTGCGGTGAGTGATATCTGCTTAACCTGGTTGAGCTGACCTGGAATGTATTACTACCATGTTGCAAATATATAAATCTTCAGATTTAATTAACAGGATTCGATATCCATAACACAACAACACAATGCAGAATAGGCCGAGGGAACTTCATAGGATATTATTCATTTTGCTACTCAGTAAGTTCATTTGTTTATAAGATTTTAACATCATTATTTTTTTTTTTGAAAAAATCAAGGAAACATGTATTTTTATGTTAGAAATGAAAATACCTTTATAAGGGAAAATAACGCATTGAAAACAGATGGAATACCCAAACTTAAATTGGATCATTTTTGAAGAAGAGTTATTGGGCAATTTTTGAAGAAATAGGTTACAGTGACCTGCATTGAACAGCACTAGCAATTTGCTAGAAGCTTTTTATATTAATCTATTTCTCCTGAGAACCAAATTTTGGATTCAGCTCGAAATAAAGTATTCTCAATTCAATGAGAAATTGAAATACCAAAATTACCTCTAATCTATCAAGGAAAGCAATAAAAAGAATATACCATAATGAAAGAAAGACAATGACAGAGAGCAAAAAAATTTTACCTGACCTTACCTTAAAAAAATAAATATTTTACCGAATCAATTTTTTTTAATTCATCAATCGACACTTATGAAAACCCAAAAATATATATTGAATGATTACTTTGAATATTCTCTATGTTTCTGCAATGCCAAAATATATGTAACTGCATGGAAATAACAATTAGTGTTTATTCAAATAATTCGAGATTGGCCATTGATTACTAGCTGGAATTTAGTCTAATTCTATTTTCTGGACTTCTTATGTAAGACTGTATCCACTGCCAACATTATTTTATGTTCAGCCATGGAGAATCAAACAACAACAGTGAAACATGGCGCTAGAACAACCTCTGCTTTTACTGAAAGTGGTGTGAAGACATCGAGACCAATAAAGACCAAAGGTGGGGAGAAATAATGTTACTTTTATTTTTTTACCGTATTCTCCATGTTTTGCAATGCAAAATTATATGTAATTGCATGGAAATACCGAATGGTGTTTATGCAAAAAAATCGAGATTGGCCTTTTATTACCAACTATAATTTATTTTAATAATACACAATAATCTATGGTGAATAAAAAGACTACTGGTACCCAGAACCATGAAATATGTTATTTGTCACAAATCTGAAGAAACAGTTTAAAAAGCAATTGAACTTGTGAAATTTATAGTGGGATTATATTATATATCGAAATAAAATTATTCAAAATTTCCTCAATAAGAAATTTTTAATTCAGTTTAAAATGGAGCATCCTCAATTCAACGAGAATTTGAAATACCAAAATTACCCCTATCAAAGAATATAGGTATAATGAAAGAAGACAATGACATAGTGCGAACAAAAATTTACCTTATTCAAAAAAACATTTAAATTTATGAATCAATACTTAGGAAAAATCATGAAATGTACTAAGGTACTTTGTACATTCTCCATGTTTCTGCAATGCCAAAATGTATGTCTAATTCTATTTTCTGGACTTCTTATGTAAGACTGTATCCACTGCCAACATTATTTTATGTTCAGCCATGGAGAATCAAACAACAACAGTGAAACATGGCGCTAGAACAACCTCTGCTTTTACTGAAAGTGGTGTGAAGACATCGAGACCAATAAAGACCAAAGGTGGGGAGAAATAATGTTACTTTTATTTTTTTACCGTATTCTCCATGTTTTGCAATGCAAAATTATATGTAATTGCATGGAAATAACGAATGGTGTTTATGCAAAAAAATCGAGATTGGCCTTTTATTACCAACTATAATTTATTTTAATATTACACAATAATCTATGGTGAATAAAAAGACTACTGGTACCCAGAACCATGAAATATGTTATTTGTCACAAATCTGAAGAAACAGTTTAAAAAGCAATTAAACTTGTGAAATTTATAGTGGGATTATATTATATATCGAAATAAATATTATTCAAAATTCCCTCAATAAGAAATTTTGAATTCAGTTTAAAATGGAGCATCCTCAATTCAACGAGAATTTGAAATACCAAAATTACCCCTATCAAAGAATATAGGTATAATGAAAGAAGACAATGACATAGTGCGAACAAAAATTTACTTATTCAAAAAAACATTTAAATTTAATGATCAATACTTAGGAAAAAATCATGAAATGTACTAAGGTACTTTGTACATTCCCCATGTTTCTGCAATGCCAAAATATATGTCTAATTCTATTTTCTGGACTTCTTATGTAAGACTGTATCCACTGCCAACATTATTTTATGTTCAGCCATGGAGAAACAAACAACAACAGTGAAACATGGCGCAAGAGCAACCTCTGCTATTACTGAAAGTGGTGTGAAGACATCGAGACCAATAAAGACCAGAGGTGGGGAGAAATAATGTTACTTTTATTTTTTTACCGTATTCTCCATGTTTTGCAATGCAAAATTATATGTAATTGCATGGAAATAACGAATGGTGTTTATGCAAAAAAATCGAGATTGGCCTTTTATTACCAACTATAATTTATTTTAATAATACACAATAATCTATGGTGAATAAAAAGACTACTGGTACCCAGAACCATGAAATATGTTATTTGTCACAAATCTGAAGAAACAGTTTAAAAAGCAATTGAACTTGTGAAATTTATAGTGGGATTATATTATATATCGAAATAAATATTATTCAAAATTTACTCAATTAGAAATTTTGAATTTAGTTCAAAATGGAGCATCCTCAATTCAACGAGAATTTGAAATACCAAAATCACCCCTATCAAAGAATATAGGTATAATGAAAGAAGACAATGACATAGTGCGAACAAAAATTTACTTATTCAAAAAAACATTTAAATTTAATGATCAATACTTAGGAAAAAATCATGAAATGTACTAAGGTACTTTGTACATTCCCCATGTTTCTGCAATGCCAAAATATATGTCTAATTCTATTTTCTGGACTTCTTATGTAAGACTGTATCCACTGCCAACATTATTTTATGTTCAGCCATGGAGAAACAAACAACAACAGTGAAACATGGCGCAAGAGCAACCTCTGCTATTACTGAAAGTGGTGTGAAGACATCGAGACCAATAAAGACCAGAGGTGGGGAGAAATAATGTTACTTTTATTTTTTTACCGTATTCTCCATGTTTTGCAATGCAAAATTATATGTAATTGCATGGAAATAACGAATGGTGTTTATGCAAAAAAATCGAGATTGGCCTTTTATTACCAACTATAATTTATTTTAATAATACACAATAATCTATGGTGAATAAAAAGACTACTGGTACCCAGAACCATGAAATATGTTATTTGTCACAAATCTGAAGAAACAGTTTAAAAAGCAATTGAACTTGTGAAATTTATAGTGGGATTATATTATATATCGAAATAAATATTATTCAAAATTTACTCAATTAGAAATTTTGAATTTAGTTCAAAATGGAGCATCCTCAATTCAACGAGAATTTGAAATACCAAAATCACCCCTATCAAAGAATATAGGTATAATGAAAGAAGACAATGACATAGTGCGAACAAAAATTTACCTTATTCAAAAAAACATTTAAATTTATGAATCAATACTTAGGAAAAATCATGAAATGTACAAAGGTACTTTGTACATTCTCCATGTTTCTGCAATGCCAAAATGTATGTCTAATTCTATTTCCTGGACTTCTTATGTAAGACTGTATCCACTGCCAACATTATTTTATGTTCAGCCATGGAGAATCAAACAACAACAGTGAAACATGGCGCTAGAACAACCTCTGCTTTTACTGAAAGTGGTGTGAAGACATCGAGACCAATAAAGACCAAAAGTGGGGAGAAATAATGTTACTTTTATTTTTTTACCGTATTCTCCATGTTTTGCAATGCAAAATTATATGTAATTGCATGGAAATAACGAATGGTGTTTATGCAAAAAAACCGAGATTGCCCTTTTATTACCAACTATAATTTATTTTAATAATACACAATAATCTATGGTGAATAAAAAGACTACTGGTACCCAGAACCATGAAATATGTTATTTGTCACAAATCTGAAGAAACAGTTTAAAAAGCAATTGAACTTGTGAAATTTATAGTGGGATTATATTATATATCGAAATAAATATTATTCAAAATTTCCTCAATTAGAAATTTTGAATTCAGTTTAAAATGGAGCATCCTCAATTCAACGAGAATTTGAAATACCAAAATTACCCCTATCAAAGAATATAGGTACGGTATAATGAAAGAAGACAATGACATAGTGCGAACAAAAATTTACCTTATTCAAAAAAACATTTAAATTTATGAATCAATACTTAGGAAAAAATCATGAAATGTACTAAGGTACTTTGTACATTCTCCATGTTTCTGCAATGCCAAAATATATGCAAGTGCATGAAAATACCAATTAGTCTTTATGCAAAAAATTCGAGATTGCCCATTCATTAATATCTAGAATTTATATTAATCCTATTCTCTGGGCTTCTCAAGTAAAAAGGACCATATCAATCTACACTAAAACCTGAAACTACACATTGCCAACATTATTTTATGTTCAGCCATAAAGAAACAAACAACAACAGTGAAACAAGACGAAAGAACATCCTCTGCTATTACTGAAAGTGGTTTGAAGACATCGAGACCAATGAAGACCGAAGGTGTGGAGAAATAATGTTAATTTTATTTTTCACTGTATTTTTCGTGGAAGACTTTCAAGAATATAAGGAACATAAAGAGCAAGTGACTGATTTCCATTGAATATTCCTTAAACAACAACAGGGAACAAAATTGATATTTCGATAAATTTCACAGACAGTCTTGTTTATAACATGTTTTTTTCTTATGGCCCAATAATTTATAGTGGGTAAAACGACTACCCATGAACATGAAATTTGTCATTGCCACAAATCTAAAGGAACTGTTAAAAAAAAGCATTAGAATATGTGAAAGACCTAATTATAGTGGAATTGTATTATAGATCCACGTTTTGATGTTCTCGTACAGAAAAAACAGCGAATAATATCAGGTTAAAAAACACCATGAACAACGGTTTTGAAAAATAGCTTTATTGAAATCAACAAAGCTGCGTAAAAATTAAAGAACTGAATTGTTAGTTTTTTGACCCTTTAGTGGTTGTCAGATGATACTTCTTTAAAACTTTTCAAACACTAACTAAAATAAATTTGTTTTAGAAATTGATGAAACAACAACACAACAGAGCACAGTAACCACAGAATGTCAAAGACAAGACAACTACAGTTCATCAATCACAGCAGGGCTGTTGGGGACAACAGTAGGATTGGTTGTTGGAATATTTATCGGTGTATTGTCTTTACACTTGGTGCACAGGTTAGTTTAAAAAGTAGGACGATATACAGAAAGAAATAAAATAATATACTTCTATAATGAAATAGGATACGGCTAATAAATAGTTATTGACAAAAAGCATTTTTATACCAACTCATTCAGGTGAATCACACCAAACATAATCATGTGCCAGATACCACTCGCTGCACTTTACTATAATGGTTCATTTTCATTTGGAATGTTTTCCGTTAAGAGTGTAGTTGCTAGTACTACTTCTTTTAGTAGCTCTATGTTATCAAGTGGCTGTGGGTTGGTTCCTTTTGTGAAATGCTTCCAGCCTTGCTTAGAGTGAATTTCATTAAAAAACAAAACGAGTGACTTTGATAAAAAATATCCAGGCTCAATACTAGTGCTTTTCATGTTTTGAATTTTCTAAAATGATAATAGCTACAATTTGCTCCTTCCCCCCCTCGGCTTATATTTTATAACTTCTTCTACAATTCACCACATTCCAGATTATTTCCAGTCTTATACCGTTACATACTCAGAGTCATACTAGTGTGAAAAAAATGCTCTTATCAGTGGTGTGAAAATCTTAAGGGGGAGACATGAAAATAATATTAATTTTTTTTATAACAAAACTTGCACACAAAGGCAATAAAATTTTTGGCCCATTCGTTGAAAAATATACCATTTAGAGGGCAAGCACTATAAGATTCCGTATAATAAGTGATTACACGACAAAAGCGTGTAAAAATGTTGCCTATTTTTGAGAAATTTTTGTTTAAACTTTGAACCTCTTCAATTTACCACAACAAAAGAAAAGCTTCCCTTCAAAACACTGCATAGTTGAGCCTATTCTACTAGTGCTTTGTTCAATACAGATATCAGAACATGAAACAAACTGGAAATAACAATTCAACAGAACTGGAAGTCACCAACCAAAGATCAATCGTGAGAAAACGAACGACATATGAAAACTATGCACCAACATCAAATGAAAGTGGATATGAAGTTCCGATTCAAGTTGATAACGAGAATGAAAGTCAATATGAGATTATAACAAGTGGAAAGACAGAAAATCCATATGATAATTAGACTGAGGAATAGAATTCATAAACTTGGCTCACATATAGAAACATTATATTAACAAAAAATAATTTTCTGCTGGAGGAACTAAGTCACATAGTTTATTCGGAACTCAAGCCTCAATAAGACCAGCTACAGAAACTATGGACACGATGCAACCTGCCAGAGTTTTACTAATTAGAGTATAAATTTATATTACTCTGAGCAAAGTTCAAATTAACAATTAACAAAGACTAGTACCGTTCTCTACTACTGATATGCAAAAACTAAGACAAATGTACCAACAACTGCTGTCTAAGATGGAAACATTTTATTCAAAACTAAAGTGCTGTAAAAAAAGTTAGTTCATTGATATCTGGTTTGGGTAGAAGTGCAATTCGTAGATTCAAGATTGGAATGTATTCAGATACAAGTCCGATTGATGCGGGATTTAGAATAGTCCTAACGTATTTCCTGCAAACAGAAGAGGCAACTAAAAGCAAGCCGAGAAGTGGTAGATGGTTTTACATTACCCAGGGCAGATACCACTCAATGCACTTTACCATGAAAGTTTTGTTCCCTTTCGGATGTTTTCTGTTCAGAATGCAGTTGCTGGTATTACTATTTTTAGCTGCTCTTCGCTATTAAGTGACATTAGTAGAATAGTTTTAGGCACTGTTCTCAGCCTTGCTCAGAGTAAATTTCAATAAAAAAATGATTCATTATGGGTTTTGAGCAAAAATTGCATATGTTGAAATTATAAAAATATTTCGATATTTTTGACGATATATCATTCCGGTCATTGATTGATATTTCTTCAGTAATTTCTAATAATAGAATCAAACATGGATCGATAAAATCCAAAATGATGTGATTTCCGATTTAAAAATAAATGTATCTAAAAGCGGTCACCCAAGCTGGGATATTTTTACAGCCACTTCTTAGAATGGATCACCCTGCCAAGGCCCTGTATCAGGCTATTACACACTAGGGTATAGATTAATGAGCCGGACTCACCGCGACTCGAACCCGAGACCGTCAACGGCAATATGTTTTACCACTAGGCCATCGCGGCCACCAAGCGAGTAGAAAACAATTTATCCGGTCCTTGCTAACTATTGATAGGCTATCAAAACACACTGGAAAGAGACTTATAGTTTAAACCTTCAAAAATGTTCCTAATTTCGGAAAACACTTAATTATCTCCCTGAATAAACATGAGTAAATGTAAAAAAACAAAGCAAATGCCAGAATTGTTTTAAAAGCAACATATTATTTTTATATTTCGCTTCATTGAATTAAATTGTAGATGATTGTGCGATGGCTGAACAAACTTTCTTTTACATCCTTTTATGAAGCAATATTTCATGGATAAAATACAAAAATAGCAGAATGTAAAAATATGGAACATCAGAAAACTCAAAAGTTCAGACTTCAATAATAAATCACCTGGAGTTTCTTTCATAGATTATTGTAATCTCTGCTCTGGAGGCTTCCCATGTTCCTCTGTCGTAATGCAAGTTGTGGGTGTTTCGTTGAACTGCAAAATAAAATTATGATCAATAAATTTTTAAATAAACTATATAGAAATCAAATTGCAGAGTGGTAGAATAAACCAGGGGAATGCAAGAAGTTACAATAAACACGGTTTTCATCTTATTTTCAGAGGTTTGATGTTTCGACATGGCTGCATTTTGTAATTTACCGAAGATATGAATTTATGAACTACACGAAGTGAGAACAAGCACTGCTTAATCACAGTCCACAAGACTAACAGCAAATCCACAAGCGAGTTTGGGATAACACCCACAATAAATGGGTAATACACATCTCGAAACAATGGATGTCTCGAAACATTTTGGCCCTCCAAATAGGGCGCAACTGCATGAGCTGTTTTTGCTCGTAATGCGGTACATCGCACCCCCTAATGAAAGAAATTAAATGTTAACTCTGGTGCATGCAATCCACCCGGGCGAAGTGGAAACAAAACAATGACTGCATATTTCCATGGCATAGCTGGGCATATTGGAAGATTCGAATAAAATGAGACCATAAAATGGGGCCACAGTGTAGTTCATGTAGGCACAGCTTATGGCTTTTTCCACAACTAGGTCGATGCATCAGGGGTAGATTCAGAACAAAAATCCCCGATGCGTGAACGTGCGCTTTAAAATAAAAATTTTGATAGAAGTAAAACCTTTGTCCACAGTGAAAATTTTATGACAACAACCAACATCATATCATATTATGAAAGGTAACATTATGTACACAAAACAAGTCGACTCGAAAAATCCCATTTAATCGAATTATTTCAGTGCAATCACTCAACCCCATAATTTTCATATCGAATCCAGTGGTTCATGGAATACTTATCCATTAATGTACCATACTTGACAAAACTTGCTATTGCAAATATTTTGATCTTCCAAGGTCTGGTCCAGCATAAACCCATGGTACAGTGTACGGATAGACGAGCCGGACTCACCGGGACTCTAATCAAATATTCGAATCAGAACTCATATACAAATCAAACATTTTTTATTAGCTTATATGTGTATCTATGTGTAAATCTACATTTAATTTGGGAAAAATAATAATTTTTGTTCATTCTTCTTCTCAAGACCCAATAAGATTGAAGAATTTAAGACCACCAAATTCAATCAAAGCAATACATGAATAACCAGACAGGAGCGAACAAGCAACCTCTACTAGTAATACGCAAAGAGTCTCGTCAAATGGATCTCAGTGACTGTATTCTATGTTGGAAATAAACCATTCTGGACTGGATTGCTAAAAAAATAGTCTGAAAAAATCTTATCATTTTTTTTATCAACTTTTAGTTGGCTATACCAAAACATAGGAAAGAGACTTATATTTCATGTCTTCACAAAAGTATTTTGCTACGTGGGAAAATCATAGAAATTGCAAGAATCATTATTTTCAAGCAGCATATTTTTTCATGAATAAAAATGCCATAGATGGATTATGCTAGGGTGGAATATGATATTTCAAGATGGATACGAAGGAGGCAATACAAGTAGTACAGCAGTGTATTAAAATTTGGATCACAATATAAGAACTCAAAAGAGCAAACTTTAATATTTTCACCTAATAATTAATCACCTT
This sequence comes from Styela plicata, assembly GCA_963675895.2. Classification (NCBI taxonomy): domain Eukaryota; kingdom Metazoa; phylum Chordata; class Ascidiacea; order Stolidobranchia; family Styelidae; genus Styela; species Styela plicata. Next base: position 16,484,368 of record OZ023151.1, on the reverse strand, counting down.
GAGTTGTCTTGTAATGATCATTAATTTTATTCTCTGCTCTCGGAGGTTTTTCCATATCGGAATGCTAAGTTGTGGGCGCTTTGCGAATCTGAAAAATGAGAAAATAGGGATCAATACATTTTCCATATAAACCATATAGAAATCTAGACTTACCCTACTCTTTGGGGTTAGAGGTTTACTCATGGCTTCATTCCGTAATTTACTGAAATAATGAAACGCATGAGATGAAGGAAAGTGATAAGCATGACTTAACACAATGGTAAACGCCCATGGTAAATGGGTAATGACGGGTTTCGTGAAAAACCTGTATGGAAAACAGCATGAGCTAGCAGCATCCATGGCTTACTTTTGCTCTGAATGCGGTATATCGAACCCCTCGATGAGAGAAAACACATGTTAACACAATTGCATGCGCATGTGGAAACAAAACAACAACCAGATATTTCCATGACATAAGGAGGCATATTGAACGGTCCGGGAAACATAGGAGATTACATGCTTGAGGTTTGCTAGACGACTCGTCGAAGTAGTTTGATTTGCTTAAGCACTGTTTACGGTTTCCTCCACAACCAGGTCCATGACCAGTAGTAAATCAAAGACTATATTCCCCAATGCTTAAACTTATGCTTTATAAAGTAAGATGAGCCAGAAAATGACATAAGTACACATTGAGAATTTTATGAGAACGAAATTTCATATGTGAACTTAACAAGTTGACTTGAAAAATCCCATTTAATCAGATGATTTTATTACAATTACTTGATCACATATAATATTCATATTGAAACCATAGAACTTATGGAGTAATGTCATAAAACTTATTAATGTACATTACTTGACAACACTTGCTATTGCTAATGCTTTGATTTCTCAGGTCTGGGCTAAAATAAAAAATGATACACTGTACCTTACATATAGGACAAGAAACTGATATTATGACATTCCACTGATGATATTCCACCCACAATTATGCGTCAAGGATATTAATGCAATTATATTATCAGCCATCATAATGCTAAAAATAGCAAACAATCTTTTATAATACTACAGAACAGAGGATGCATCAGCCATTGATTCAGTAAGTTTCAAAGTTTAATTGTAAGTAGACAGGCTGAGAGTTAGCATTAGAATCTGATTTTCATGAAAATTGTAGTAATATTGCATAGTCATGGTGTAATCATTCAATCCTTCATGATACAAAAAATAGAATTCTTCTTATTATTTGCTTTTAAAAATGAGAGATTAAACTTGTCAAAAATTAACTTGAATTTGATCAGATGACCCAGATTATCCAGCAGTTAAAACATGAAACACACCTAGTTTACAGTTGAACATCAGTAACAGATGTTTATCCAATGATTTAGATTGTATTCTAATATTAGACTGGAGATCAACAAAAAATGCAGAATAATTCAGGGGAACTTCATAGGAACTGGATATTTTTCATTTTTATACTTGGTGAGTACATTTGTGATTGAATATTAATTTTAGTGCAAAAATTAATAGAGTAGTATTTTTCATGTTAAAAATGACTTCCATTATAAGACAAAATAAGGAATTGAAAACTGATAGTCTTGGCAAACTTCAATTCAATTTTATCCAAAGAAAGGTATCTTTAAAAGGATGTGTTTGAGCGACTCACACCTGGAACACCTATAGAGACTGTTTGTTAAAAGTTTTTTTCAATAATTAATCTAGCCACAATTTAATGAGAATCAAACCTCAAAAAACATCTGTGATTGTTTACACTTTTAACATGTTTATGTGATGCAAAAGATTTTCTCTGCACAAGGATATTATTCCTGAACCAAAATCAGAAAAATTGACCTGATAACTTTTGATTTTCAACAATAATGAAATTTTCATAAGACATCAATTTTTACAGTCACCTTTATTAAGCTGAATCAAGGTGACATATGCAAGGGTTGTCCAAGCATCCTACTCGGAACAGAGAGTAAGAATATCACATTTGGACCAAGTTACGAACATAACTGCAAATGTCAATGGACAATACCAACAAGTTTGGATATAGATGACGACACTGCAGTTGTTCTGTTGTTACAAAATGTTTCACTGCCGTTGGTAATGCAAAATGGTATTCCTGCAGCCTCCTCTGGAGGAATAAGATTCCCGGGTATACGAAAATCAGATTATTATCTAGAAATCAAAGCTTGCAGCACCCGTAAATCTATCTTCATATATCTAGCATGTCAGTCCATCAGTAACAAATTTTTTATTCCGAACTCCTATACAACAAAACCGTTTGACCTCAAATTTTCAGGAAGTGCTCACATCCCAACATGGCATGTCATGACACTTTTCGAAATTGTTTAATAATGAAATTAACTTAGTTGCATTTGTAATTGGCTCCAAAGCTGGCGAATACTTGAGTAATTAGTCTGCAAAAATGGTAACGATCTATTGTGATGAAACATTAAAATAAACCTCAATTATGAACAAACAATTTTTAGCTGTTTCTAGACACCGTGTAGGTTACTAGAGATTATGTGGGGTTTTGCTCTGTTATCGAATCTTCCTTGTTTCATTTTTTATTCTGACGCTATATCACAATGTTTTACTCTTATCTCATTTCACATAATTTTTGCGAAAGGCTCAGGTGTACAGGCTCAGGTCAAATTATATTTTACATCAGATTCACGATAAATTTTAATATTCCATATAGAATTGACCTGTCTCCAACATGCGAGGTTCAAATACCACCCAAAGGGTCACAAGTCCAGCTAGTTCATAATATATCATCTTGGCAGTAAATTGGTGAATAAGGAGTAGGTCGCAGTGTTAAGCATATACAGATTTTGATTTATATTCTATCAAATGTATATACGAATGGTCAACAAACAGAGTAAAAAAGCTCTGACCAATTTTCGGTAATAAAGATCGCCAAAGGTTGAATCATCGTCAATTGAATGAACTTAACTTTAACACTTTGCGAAGTTGTAAATTCTACTCGCAATAAACTTTTAAATATTTAACAACTTGCTATATTTCCACTACCAAGCTTTATGGCAATGCTAATCACTTTTTGCAGTTTGAAATAATATCAAAATTAGGGAATGATAACAATATCGCGAGGATTTTTGAAAAGGGTGAAATAGATTTTTTGACAAAAGAGTAAGACAAACAACTGAACCAATGATAAATTTTGAAATGTTATATCAAAAACACTTTTTCAGGGACTGATGGATATAAAAGCAGGTTCTCCAACAACTACTGTCTTGCATTTGCAACTACATCAACTATTTGTAACATTGATTTAATCAGTCAAAAGATTTTAGAATCAAACCACGCCTGCGATTCAATAACATCATGGGGTAGAGCTGGAGGAAGTCCATACAAGATATTGTACAGTGCGTACAATTTTGCTGGATATATAAAATATTTCACTATTCACTATCAACCTATTGATTGCAGAATTCTGACAACCAAGCCCGAACAAAGTTAGTTGGTATTGATGCTCGTTGCATTATATCTACATTGTTTTTTACAAGAATTATTAGGGTGTGTGTATATTTAATATTATTTCGAACACAGAGAAGCGACTTTATGTTTTAAAATTCAATTTTCAATAATGTAAAATCCGGAAAATAAATACTGTAATTAGATAGCTCAATGTTTTTCTGAGTGTCTCAGACCAAACGACAGTTACCTATACATTAAGCCTGAGAGCTAAGACAAAATGTAGTTTGAGCAGAAGCATTTTAAAGAAAACATCCTTGACATATCTGAATCTCCATAACAAAGTGCAGCAGTTAAATGTACACATGAGTAATGATTTCATTCAACTTCCAGTAACGAAACCAGAAACAGCAACATTAGAACCAAAACTGACGACAAGCTTTCAAATGATGACAGGTAGGAAGATGACAACAGAAACAAAAAAAACTGCAGGTAAAAAATATAATCGCTGATTACTGGTATAGCTTTTTATTTTTAGTCAAGATTGTGACACAAATAAACCACACCTTGGCAGCAAAATAATAGAAAAATTGAATGACAATAAATAAAATGCCAAATGACACATAAAGCTCAGTAGATACAGTATCTGATGTTATTGATTCATTTTCACCAATTATCACTCTCTTTTTCGAGATTAAAAATAATATTTATCCTGGTTTAATTAAGATGGCATTGGACCTGACTGTAAGCAATTTTCAAGCCATTAGAATTGTACTAGTATCTTGTACTACTTTGTCCAAAAAGACTACCTTTTCATGTAAAATATATCTTTATTTTCTATGTTAAACCCTATATATAAGCCTATACTATATTTCAGAAATCAGTCACACAACAACACGGAAGTCAGAAACTGAAAAATACGAGAGAATGGTCAGCCAAAGTTCAATTACAACAGCAGGAATGGTATTGGGAGCAGCTATAGGATTGATTGTGGGAATTATGATCAGTTCTTTGATTATGTATATGGTACGAAGGTGAGTATCCAGTAAAAATCATATCTACTATCCATAAACTATCCATAGTATAGAGATTAGTTAAAATAAAAAAAATGTATTCTCTTATAACAAAAAATATGGAATTCATGATTTCAAATTATTTTTATATTAAATTATATCAGAATTGAAAATACATGGTCGAGATCCTAAAAGACTAAATCTCAATCTTACTTATTGCAACAAATCACTTCAATCAACTTATCACAAATATTATAGAATGTTTTACTCCACAATTCTTCCCATTCATTTAGATATAAGAACAAGGAAAAAAATGGAAATAAAGGTTCAAAAGAACTAAAAGTCACCAACCAAAAATTTACTGTGAGAAAACCAACAACATATGAAAACTACGTACCAACATCAGATGAAAGTGGATATGAAGTTCCGATTCAAATTGATAACAAGAATGGAAGTCAATATGAGGTTATAACAAGTGGAAAGAAAGAAAATCCATATGATAATTAGTTACAAACACATACAATATCAGTTTCTCCAAATTATTTATCACGAACTTCACTGCAGTCTGATATGCCATGTTTTACTCACAGAAAGTATAGAGATTCAACAGCGGAAAAAGTGCAGAATATTTGACTACAAAATAGGGCTCACCATCAACGTTCGCCAGAATGATGTCATAACGTAAGACAAAGCCAATCAGGCTATTTTGTTAGCTCAGTTGGAAAATTGTTGGAATGATATCTTTATGGAATTTTGTAAAGCCAGAGGAAACGCTCAAATGATTAAAATGGAATGCATGAAAGGATCCCAGCAATTACAAGTAAATTACATCCTACATATACCATGCCTTGGATATTAGGCGCATCTCTAAAATTCCAGAGTTTGAACCCAGTGCAAGAGGATTGCTAAACATCTCGTTGGAGCACAGTGCTTCACGTACAGATGGTTACAGCTTCCACCAAAAACAATGACCATGCACAGAAAAATCTGCAAATTGTTAAGCAAAATGCACTTCCAATTTAAAACTGACATCTGCACATGGAGTTGGCTGGCCATATGGCTGGCTCTCAGCTTTCATCTCCAGCAGGATGAAAACCACTGTAGTGGTTGAGCAGAAACCTTCATGCAAACTCTAGATATATCTTTGTTTTTCAATGTGACTGATAGAACATTTTTGAATTATCAAATTAAAAAATTCCCAAATCTTACTTACATTATACAATAGATTATCTTCCACTGATCATTCCTGCATTTTTGAATTCATTGTACAGATAAATCGTTTTTCATTTTTCTTCTTTACTTTTGTTTCGCTTCTCCTATAAAAATATAAATATGCATTAAAATACAGTATATTCATATGATTATGGTCCACTGGTGTTTAAAAGATTTTCTCTCATTCAGTCATAGCTTTAAAAATATGACAAAAGCATTAAGGTTTCAGAACCGAATAACCGAACAAAAAAGTTTTTATGAATAAATGAAAAATTGTACGTTCTGGGAGCACTAAAACAGAATATGTTTTTCACCAATTACATCAGTTTGGTTGTTACCAAACACTTAGGTTTTAACCATGTATAAGATTTGCTAGATGTCTCGACAGCGTAGTTTTCATTCTGCCAGTCTGCCTGAATTCTGAATACCTATATAAATTATGGAGAAGGGAAGGTACTAATCAAACAGTAATCAGTGATATAAGATCGGGCAGGACAAAGATAAAACAGTTTTAATTCGAAGTCCCAAAAAAAAACTTAACATGCACTCTTCTTCGGCTCGTCCTGACATATCTCCTACCCATTATACCAGGTGAGTAAAAAAAAATGATAGATAGTTTATCATTACTAGGGGTGAAGACCACTCACCACTTTCACTTGAAAAAATTTATAATAAAAAAATTTGTATTTTATAACAGTGTATAATGATGAACATTTCTATGGCTCTCTGCAGTCGCCATCGGAGCAGCAAAAAATTCCACAATAATAATCTATTCAGTAGAGGATATCTGACATATGATCAAAACTAAGGTACATCGAGGAAATAGAACAAAAGACCAAGGAGACACAGTGTTGTTTTCCTTTCGATGTCTGAAACAGGAATGGCAATTTCTCTCAATTCAGAAAAGCTGTATTGAGAATATTGAAACTTATCAACATTCAACATTTTGTTTTATATGAGTTTGGGTGTCTGGGTATCAGAGTAATCAACATGTTAAAATCTTCAATGTTTCAGAAAATGAGGCCAAGTAAAAACATAATGAAAATACAAGCATGAAAACTTTCATAAACATTGCCAAATAGTATTTCAATAATGCAAATGAATTTCCGAGTATTTTGTCAGGCATGAGTTAAAGATATTCTGCATTTTGGTTTGGCACAATCCAAGCTTGACCCGTGGTTGAAAAAATTATGATTTCCTAATTAAGAATGTGTGGAAGTGAGCCCACACATCCTCCAACACCATAAGGTTAAAAAAAATATTGACTTACAAAGCATAATGTCACCAAAACAAAACTTTTTTAGTGGAAGACAGAATGGCAACAAGACTAGGATAATATTTCATATTCATTCTATGGGAGTGTAAGGTTGGTCATATGATGTGACACAAACTCTCGAGCAAGTGTAATATCAAATTTTGTTCTGTTACTAAGCCGGTAAGTACTAAGTGGTAAATATATAAATATGGCAAACTGCCAGGATAGAAGTAAGGTAGTCAATATAGTTTAGTTCAAAAGGTGTTCAAAATTCACTATATGAGGTAAATAAAATGTTTTAACATTTCAAATTTCATGGTACTTTCAATAAAAACCCCTGCCCCAGCTGCCACGTTTAGGCAAACACAGTTAATGTTTTTGGTAAGAAGAAAGAACACTCTGGGTTCGGCTCAGCCTACACAAGTTATTACACCCTGGGTTGAGTGGTGGGCATGGATTAACGAGCTGGACTCGCCGGGGTTCGAACCAAAGATGTTCAACCTGCAATGCTAACATGTTAACCACTAGGCAGGCCATGTGCCACAGTAGCGGGCATAGATAAATGAGCCGGACTTGCCAAGAGATCTTTAACTTCTGATGCCAACAGGTTAACAACTAAGCTAGGATGGGATAGGATTTCTTTTTTATCTTGCGGGAGAGGAAAGCCGAGAATACAGCTTAACCATATGGTGAACCACGATCTCTCGTGCGGATACCAGTTCCGAATCGGGGTGAAGGTTTTTGATTATCGTATTTCTGGTTGGCGGAAGAAGCCGTAAGCAGCGCTTACGTGAACCACCATGCGCCAGTAAGGCCTCCAGCAGACCTCTCGCATATAATCATTATCCCTCAAGAGATTCAAACCTGCGTCATGACGATCAGAGATGCGTAGCTCAAAGCGTATTTCCAACGCTTTACCGATTGAGCTAACCGGGCATCCGAGTACCATGCCTGCAGTTATTTGTTTAAATTTTGCCAATTCTGCAGCAAAGATATGATTTATGTTAAATTTCATAACATTAAAGTTGAGACCTATCATAATTTTACTGCAAAATGAATCACTTTTGATTTTACAGAAAAACGAAATTACTTTTAATAAGAATTTTGGAATATAACTGATTAGAAGACGTAGAAATGAAAAAACAAAGCTCAAGATTTATGTTTTACCTGAGAATGCTTTTAATACTTCTGCTAGAAGGTAAAAAAAAACTTTTTCTGTCATATCATCAGATTCAGCAATAGGAAATTGTTGAGGCACATACAGACTTTAATAAAGAAAACTCAAAATCAACTCAAAAATGTGGAATTATAAAAATAAAATGATGTTTTTTTATGTATCAAAAACATCATTGTACAAAATGCTAAAAAAACTTGATAATTTTATAAACATTAAAAACAAACTTGCTAATATATAGCAAATCGTACAAAATTTTACACTAAAATTTTTGATATAAGTGAAGGTTTTAACAGGGTTGCAAATAAGGATTTCAGTACGAGAGTATGCCATACGCTCGCATTTTTCAACAGATGAGTGATTCTGAAATAAATCATGACAGTTTTGTCTCGCTCCACTTGTTAGGGACATTATGTTAATTTCTCATCATCAATGTTTTAAATAATTGTGGAAAAAGTAATTAGAGCATTCCGAAGACGCAAATACACCGATTTTGTTAAAAATTTGCTATTTCCGAGAGTATTTGAATACTCATGTAAATGTTTTGACATGAGTATGACCAAAAGTAATCTCCTCGTATTTTCCTGTTATTCGCACCCTGTTTTAACAATTGACACACCAAACTCCAAAAACTGCAAACAAACAAATGCAATGCCTGAAACATCACTTGTATCGCATGAACTAAATTTAAGCCCAAATATAATTTAAACTAAATTATCATGGCATTCTAATTGCTAAGCAATAAAGTGGTCGATGGTTTTGCCATCAACCAAGGCAGATATCACTCACATTGAACTCCACCATGTCCGCATCTGTTATTAGCTTTACTACATCTTTTAGCAGCTCTCTGCTATTAAGTGGCCGTTAGTTGGTTTCCTTCAAGCACTGCCTCGGGCCTTACTCAAAGAGTGAATTTCAAAAGAAAAAGGTTAAATTTTATAACCATTTTTCTCTTTTAATTAATTTGAATATCTAATTCCAGCATCGTCGGTAGAGTGCTGCAAGACACAGCGAAAGACTTCAGACACATGTTCTAATTGTTTAAATGCTCAAAAAAATAATGATGTCAACATTATCCGTTATGAACCAAGCACAGATCATAATTGCAACTGTGGTTGGACAATTTCAATAAACGCGACAGACAGTGACAGAGCACTCATTATTTTGCTGCAAAATGTGTCACTACCAATGACAACACCAGCTGGTAATACAGACTGTTCAGCAAGAATCAGATTTCCCGGTATACTCTCTGCCAGACTGATAGAATTCTTTTTTTATCAAACGACTGAAATGTTCGTGCCATTTTTTTAGGGTGGCTAAAAAAGTCTCAAAATCATCAACACTGCTATTCGGGATGCGACAAGATTCAAATTCGGCCTTGGATTATACACATTCATACTGGCCCATTCAGATGGGCTGCTACCATACACTCAAAAAAGGCATTTTAGTCTTTGAGCAAAAAATTTATTGAAAAATATTGCTCAATCACTTTCTTTTCTTCTGATGGCAATCATTTGCTCTTCAGTACAAGACATTCTGCCCCTCTGCTCCCTACAAATCATTGAAATTTAACCAAATGCACAAACCTAAAACCACTTTCAAAGCTTGCCTATTTGTCTGCACACACAAAAAATACCTCATTGACATATTTATCATTTTATAGGGAATGATGCATACAAATGCAACTTTCGGGAAAACTACTGTCTCGTATTTGAAACTGGATCAACAACTTGTGATATAGAAACTATTAAAACCAGAATTCCTGTTCAAAATCACACTTGCACTGAAGTTAAATCGTGGAAAGACAGCAATAATGCAGAAATATTATACAATGCAGGAAATTTTGCAGGATATTCAAAATATTTCACAATTAAATATTTTCCTGTTGATTGTAGAAATCTAACTACAACTGCCCACCCAAGTAAGTTTATCAGTTACTATAATGTAAGTGTTTTTCATGGTGATTAAATTTAAAAATGCAATATGAGGCATCTGAAGAATGGAAAGCAATAATGTCCAAAATATCAGGAAAAAAATAATTTCAAAATCTAACAGCAGATAGCTTTGATACTATTGGTAATATCACGAATGTATGATAAACACTAGAATACATACTTGTATAGGTAGCATGTTTTTATGCTTACTATACTTAATCCTTGTGTTTTATGCAATGTAATAAAACGAGAATAAAAAACAAGCAAGCAACACAAGCAGGTATTTAGGTACCCTAATTAACCATGACAAAAAGTCACATGCCATTACTGAAACAGCACTGTAAAAAATGTAATCACTTCTAAATTATTTCAGCAACTTCTCAAAAGGAAACAGAACAGACAGAATTGTCAACAGCTATTACCATAGCCAGTAAGTTATTCATCAAAAGTGATGGGTTTTTCTATTACCCAGGGCAGATATCATTCACTGTGCATTATTATAGCCCTTCATTATAGTGGTAACCCTTAAATGATAGTCCCTAAACCAATGCCTATAGATAGTATGAAAGGAAACAGAACGAAATATTTTAGAATGGCTTTATCACTGCTTCTCAACCAAACAGAATGATATTAACTACAAAATTTTATTTCACAAGAGATCACACGAAAAAGATAGCGTATTCATCGTAACTGAACTATAATCTAAGCTCATGGTAATCAAATATCAGAAGCATTACTTGGACCTGAAAAAAAACTAGCAACCACCGAGATAAAAAGAGATGCATAAAATAAAAAAACAAATTTACGATTTGAGAGGAAAACATTCCACGCAGAAATGATTCACTATAGTAAGTGCGGTGAATAGTATCCAGACATTGATAAAACCATCTACCAGTTCTTAAAATGATGGAAAAGTGAAAAAATGGCTGACAGTTTTACTATTACCCAGGACAGATACCACTCACACTTTAAAATAACAGTTTAGTGAATTGCCATAGTAGAGCGCAATGGATAGTATCTGCTCCACACAATACTAAAACTATTTATCACTTTCTAAAAATATGAATGAAAAAGTGACCGATGATTTTACCATCACCCAGGGCAGATATCACTCACATACTTTATTATAGCAGTTTAGTGAACACCTATAGTAGAGCGCAATGAACAGTATCTGCTCCACATAATGCTAAAACCATTTATCACTTTCCAAAAATGAGATTGAAAAAATGAGTGATGGTTCCACTATCGCCCATATCTTTCCAGCAATTCTAAGCCTTCTCATCTACAAGTGACCACTGGTACTGGGCCTTGGGCAGTATGATCCACTCCGAAAATGGGCTATAAAAATGGTTTAACTATAGCCCAGAGCAGATATCACTCACCCCATTTTAGTATATAATATAGCACATATTATCTGCTTCAAGCAACAAACTTGCCTGAAGCTGCTAGTTTCTTTTTGACAAAGCTACCGGGCCTGTAGACAGAAAATTTTAAGCAGAAAAAAATCTTTATCATTGCTTTCAAACATATACATTTTCACAGGCTCTCTGTCAAGTGATATTACTACTGAAAATGACAAAGCAACATACCATCGTAATGCTACCTCACTGGAGAGTAAAGTAGACATCAGAACTATTATAATTGCTGTTGCTTCTGCGTCTGGACTACTTCTACTTCTAATTGTTGTACTACTGATATTCAGGTGATAAGGTTTATATATCAAAGCGATCATGACATGGAAGTAAAGATTTTTTTTCCAAAACTGTTTTTGCATGGTGGAAATAAAATATATAATAAAATACTGACTTCAGTTTATCAGTACCGTACAAAACTATACAAATTATTAATAATACGTTAATGTATCCTCATTCAAAGCCAGGCATTGTAATTTGTCTATCAGAGGATTCCGAATGCTGAAATAGCTTCAAAACAACAATTTCATGACAATAATGGTATTTGATTCTACTTTCACAACAATGCACAAAATTTGGAATACATTCTTTGCGATTTTTAACAAAATCTTAATTTATTCAATATTTGATACATTACTGCCCTTGTTCTGTAAACAAGCTTTTGATTGATGTAAATTGATTTGATGTAATACCACTCTACATGCCACAAGTAAAGATAGCAATTATGTTTAAAATATCTGTATTATAGTCAAAATTTTAGAATTGGGATTTCAAATTTCTGGAAGCTAATGAATTGATTTAAATTTGTGAACCTCTATTTTCAGGCGAAACAAGACCAAACAACAAAACATTTCTTCACCATCCAATGAAATAAATGAGCAAGAAATAGTGGAGAACATATTGTATGGAACTATCATAACTAACACCAATCGAGATATGATTGTCAATGAAATATACGATACAACTGCAATCATGGAAGACAACAAAAAACCTGATATTACGGAAAAAGGTACAACCTATGCTGCTGTTGATAGAAAAAATGACAACTTGAGAGATAAACTTGAAGAAGAACAAGATGAAGAAAGTGGACAAGAAGAAAATAAGGAGTGTGTTTATGCTGTAGTGAACAAAGACAAATAATACTTGATTAATAATGACAAATACTTACATCACAGTTTAGTCTCATTAAAATCTTGAATATTGAATTTTTGCAAACTATGAACTTCTCTTTCATTTGTTTAGTCGGATGATACTTTGTCTTTTTGTCCCGCTTTACCTAAAGATAAAGAAGTGGACAATTTAATTCCCAAAAAAAAAAGAAGTCGAAAATAGAATGCATAGAATTCTATTTTTAATTTTCTGACAGACCATGAAAAATTGCAATCTAGACTAGTAGAATAACCAGTCATTCATCAGTAAGCAGCCTTCAGCACTAAGCGATGAAGCTTTAACCTAGCTGAGCAACTTTGCTATGAAAGTGTTTTGATTAACATGCTAATAAAACTGAATAATAACAATACATGACAAAGTAAAAAGTATTCTATAAAAATTATTTAATGTTCTTCATATGGGACATAGCCACTGGTTAGCACCTACTTGAATAGGAAAACGTTATTTGTATTCAGTATAATTGTAAATTTGAATGTTTCATTTCCTCTTTTCTATTCCGTTTTCTCTATTGCACATTATAATATGCCATTTGGGACAATCATCTCTCCAAAATCAGCTTAGAAAGTGGTCACTCTGTGGCATGTGCTGATCAGAATACTTATTAGAAATTAAATTAAAATTAATAGGACTGAAACCTTAGTCAGCTTCTTCAATGTTATTTCTACATATGCGATTTCTAAGTTGACTTGTTTATTCTGATCCTATTGTGCATGTATAATTTATTACAGTTCGTATGTACAAAATTTCATTCGAAAACGCATCATTGGGAGAGTAAAAATAAAAAAATTTTCTTCATGTTCCATAATTATATCGTTAACTATGAAAAAAATATTTGTAAACCATTTACTATTTGCGTCCAGCTTAAAATATTAAAATTGCAGTAATAAATGTGAAGTACAAAATTATAAAAAGTTATACTGGTTGAAGTGAAAAGAAGATAAGCCACTTGGTTAGGTTATACTTCAGCTGTGCCTTTACGAAAGCAGACCCTTATGTTACAAAACAAGGATAGTAGAGAATGGGTCTGTCTATTCACTTGGCGGACAGAGGTGCAAGTCTGGACTATTTGCCCTTTTTAAAGTATTTATTATTGATAATCTCTATAAGCAAAATTAGGAGCAGAACTCTCAAATCCAAAAATTTAAAAGGTCAGTGCACTAACTACACTCTACAGTAGCTTAGGTCATATGAGGAGTGTTCCCGGTTGCTGGTTTGTCATTTTGTAATGCTTTTTGCCCAACCAAGATTTGCTCAGGTATTTTAAAGTTCTTCTAACCTTAACTTACTCGCTTGTAAATTTGGACCTTCGCCTAAACTAATTGAATAGTCCTCTTTTGTACAGAGCAAAGCTGTAATGAGCTGTTCTTTATGAGAAGCTCACAGTAATGATTGTTGAAAGGAGCATGCAACTACGATAAAAATCGATGTACTCATATTATTTTTTCAGAACTCAACACTCTTTTAATCGTAGTATACCGCTTCTAGTTCTAGTTTAACAAATAGTTGTCATTTCAATGTTTAACAAAACCATGCAATCAAGATAATGTGTCACCAGAAAGCACTCGAAACAAATAAATAGCTCTCCATTGCTGAATTTTACTATACTAATGCCATAAGCAACATAGTTAGTTTAAATAGGCACTAATTATTTAAAAACAAATTCCCCCAGAAGTAGTTATTTCAACTTTTCCCATTTTAATTCTGCATAAGACAAATTTGGATATTTTTCCATCATAAATAATTTATCTAATCTGTAGCAAAATAGAGTAACATCCCAAAGCTCGAGAAAATACTTGGGAATTAACAAGTCATTTCAGTGACATTCAAATTATACCACATGTCGGTATTCACAAACATCCATGCCTTCAGTTCGAAAATGGCGATATACAGCCTTAGTGTATCATGCCTGACAAGTCAATGGAAACTCATGAACTTTTTTTTTTTATTGAAAGTCACTCTAAGCAAGGTCGGAAGCAGTGCCTACAAGAAACAAATAACGCCCACTCAATAGGAGAGAGCTACTACAAAAGGTATTCAAGATTCAAATCGATTCATATACATGTTAGATTTGAATTACTCAAATCTAATTTCCATGATTTGAGGAGTTTGAGAAAAATTTGCACCAGCTATGTTGAAAATTTCAGCTCTTTATTGGAATTTTTCCATAAATATTCTAGATTGAGGTCCAGAAAGATTAGATTCCAGTTTTATTTTTTTTTTATTGATATTCACTCTGAACAAGCGCCAGGAGCAGTACCCAAAAGAAACGAACTAACAGCCACTTAATAGCAAAGAGCAACTAAAAGATGTATTACTAGCAAATGCACTCTGAACAGAAAACATCAAAAACAGAACTGAACCACCATGATAAAGTGCAGTGAGTGGTATCTGCCATGGGCCATGATAAAACCATCCACCACAACTATGCGATTCAAGATTCGCTTAAAAGATGAATTTATCTAAAAGTGGGAATCCTAGTTCCAATATAACTTCTAGGTGTCCGTCACTGATATTACCCATCTGCTTCTTACACAGTAATGTTTTATTTTGCAAAATGATGAAAGTTTCTAATTATTATGCATTTTTGTAAATAAAACTATAGTCTCTCTAAAAGAAAATATTATCATTGTTGGACTCTCCAAAAATCAGACAAAGCCTCAGCCAGGTTGAACAAATCTTTCTACCTGTAAGGTATCCAACCACATAATGTTAAATAATTTTTAATGTAATTTCAACTATTAAAATCTTGATATCATGCAATGATATTATTTCTTTTGATTTGAGTCATTTGACTCAGGCGTGTGAACAGTAAACCATCTGAAATTTCACCAATGTGACCCAGACTGGCAAAATGACAGCTACTCTGCTACTCAGAGACCCGAAGAAGATGGGTTACTCCAGAAGAAAATTAGCAAATGGGCAATATTTCATGAAATATCTCTGGTCAGAATATCTGAAAGTCTCTTTTTGGGTATCTGGTCGCAAGTTAACTGTAGAAAGGGCTTCAAAATTATCAATACTGCTATGAAATAGCAGTGTTGGTGGTTTTGAAGCCTTTTTGTCTTTCCCCCAAAAACATTACAAAATATTCAGACACTCAAATGAAGAACAAGATTCTTTCACCCTGATGTGACCTCAAATAACACCAATGCCCTATGGAACATTACTTTATAAATCTTGAACTGGTCAAATCAACAGTAATTATAAACTTACTATATGTTTTTTCTTGTAATTTTTCATTTCATATATTTCTTGTTGTTTCTTCTTGTATTCCTCCTTTTCATGTTGTTTTCTTGCTTCCGTAAGATAGCGATTTATTAATCTGCAAGAAGAATAATAAAAAATTTAATACCTACATTGCTTCTGTACTACCATATTACATTTGTTGATCCAACAATTATGCAGATCAGCGAACTAAGATCAAAGCCGCAGTTTGTTGATGCTAGGGTTTTTTTAAAACCAAAACCAAAAATATGAATATCTTCAATGACACAGATTCTCTGAGTTGTTATTCTTTTATTGAAATCATCTCTAGGCAAGGCCAGAAACAGACTGGCAGAATGACTCTGCTACTCAGACACCCGAAGAAAATTGGTTCCTTCACAAGAAAGTTCATCCCCTGGGCAAGGCAATATTTCACTTGCTGAGAAATTAAAATTTCTTTTTTTTGAGTGTCCAGCAGCAAACAACTGTGCAAAAAGTTTTAAAATCCTCGATACTGCTATGAAATAGCAGTGTTGATGGTTTTGAAGCTTTTTGTACATCCGAAGGAGAAGAAATGAATGTTTCCAACACACGATCAAAAACGAGAATCCGCCACCCCGGGCCAGAATAGTTAGTTACAAAACATAAAAATAGTATCAACAACTGCACTCTGAGTGGGAAACATTTGAAAAAATATTGGCAAATATAATGGAGTGCAATTAGTAGTATCCGCACTTAGAGGTGATATAAACGTTTTCCACAAAAAGCTTATTATGTAAACTCAAGCAAGAAACCAAATTATTGATATTAGTATTGGCATCGGTAATTTCATCATAAAAATCCAATACCATGTCACCGATGATTTTTTGATAACATTTTGATCTTATATTGGAAATTTCTTTTTCAATGAAATTCTCTCTGTGCAAAAACAGAAGCAGTACCTAAAAAAATAACGAGCAGGCAACTACAAAATCCGACAACTGCAACTAGACTCTACACTCTAATTAGAAAACCTTCAATACAGAACATAACCACTATAGTAGAGTTTATTGAGTGTATCTGCCCCTGGATATGGCAAAACAGCCTAGTATTATTTCATTCATAAATGTTGACACTTTTAGTTGTCTCAACGCAATACAAGCAGTCGTACCAAAACACGTTTTGCTTACAATTTTTATGCAAAAAGTATATTTTCAATTATGTCCATAATATTGGATTTTCCGCCGACGATTCTCATGACAAAATAATAATATTAAGTAAAAAAAAATCTCCTTATGAGGCTCATCTCTAAATTAAACAATTTCCACATTAATGTGAACATAAAGCCGGGATTTTAATATTTGTATTACAACTTACCGGAAGTTTTGAAAACATACTGCCCACATTTTATTTCTAAGGTAAAAGGAATAAAAACAAAATGCTCGATACAAATTTTTTATCAAGTACGCCTGGGCTGAAGATTGGCCTTATTAAGTCATTTTCTTCATTAGTGTACCAATGTTAGCACAGCAAGAATAATACAGTATAAATAAACAAACTAAAATTTTATGTTAATTCATTACATGAGCACTTATAATGAAAAGTTGGCAGTAAATTTTGTCAGTGTTAATGGAGGATATTAACAGGAATGAACAGACCTATTAGGCTTCCTTAATATTCATGAAAAAATATTTAAAATTTCAAATGGAGAAACAAATACATGATACTGCAGATCATGAGTGAGTATTTACTTAATAATGTACACTTAATAAACTTAATGATACGGATCAAAACACATTTTTGTGATTATCTTGAACTTAAGAATTGTTATTGAAATTAGATTTTTGAATACTCCAGAATAGCATATTTTGCAAAGAATCATAATATATAACAAATATTATGTCGAAAACAAATCATGATATTTGCTTTACAATTGGTAAAGATTATTCAAAAAATAGTAAATTTACTATATTAAATTCATATAATTCCTTCAATATTTTTAATTTAATTTATTGCTTTTTCAAAAACGT
This sequence comes from Styela plicata, assembly GCA_963675895.2. Taxonomy (NCBI): domain Eukaryota; kingdom Metazoa; phylum Chordata; class Ascidiacea; order Stolidobranchia; family Styelidae; genus Styela; species Styela plicata. Next base: position 16,466,568 of record OZ023151.1, on the reverse strand, counting down.
CACAAACTTGATATTCTTGAACGAGTGTGAAAACGTTATTAGAGATGAGCCATTATTATATTACTAAAAGTACGATTGATAATTATTTAAGAAACAATACCAATGTTTTAATCACAAAACTTTGCTCAGAGTACAAATCTTAAAGACTTCCTTTTATTTAGTTTATTTTTATTGAAATTCATTTTGTTGATGGCCGAAAGCAACGCCGAAAAAGAAATAACTAATGACCACTTACTATCAAATCAGTGACTCCACTTTAAGAAAAAATGTTCCTAACGAAACCAAACTGCTATGTTTAGAGTGCAGTGAGTGGTATCTGTCCTAGGCAACAGTAAAACCATCTGCCACTTTTTCGACTATAAAAAAAACAATATAATACAAGCAACTATACTAAGCTTTAACCACTGCTGTGGAATTGTGAGATTCAGTAACTGTTATTTTGCCTGAGAAAGAGTATTTATTTTTTTCAAGCGCCTTCTGAGAAATGGTAGGTGATTTCACCATCACCCAGGGCAGACAACACCAACTGCACTCCACCATGACAATTTAGTTCGGTTTGGAAGTTTTTCATTTAGAGTGCGGTTGCTGGTATGATACTACATCTTGTAGTGGCTCTTTGCTATTAGGTGGCTGTCAGTTGATTCCTTTTCTGCACTGCTTCAGGTTTTGTTCAGAGTGAATTTCAATAGAAAAATAAATGAAAGATTGTCTTCAGCAAATGAAGCTTGCATATCGATGCCAACGATGACATCGATATATGTCATCGTTAAGTAGGTCATGAAAACCATTTTGAGCTTAGAAATTTCGAAACAGCTTCCAGAATAAAGAGTAAAATATTTGGTCCCACAGGCTAATTCAATATCTCTAACGAATACAACAGATGTGGTAAAGTACATTAATTTGAAACTTTATTTCCTCATTTGCAGTTTATTATGTGGTGAAAAGCAAAGCAGTCACCTGTAGCGATTGTACCAACAATATGCTCGGAACAGAGAGCAAGATCATCACATATGGACCAAGTGATGAATATGAACATAACTACAACTGTCATTGGACAATACCAACAAATATGAATACAGATGACAACACTGCAGTTGTTTTGTTGTTACAAGATGTTTCACTGCCAATGTATTCGAATGGAGGGAGCTCAGACTGTACAGCAAGGATCAGATTCCCTGGTATGACACATTATTTAGCTTTCCAATTATTTTTAAAATTTATTCATTTCGCTCTGAAATCACAACATACGTCTCAAACTTCACATTGTAAAATTTGACATAAATTGCAAGCAACCCCCCCTGCAAAATTGGCAAAATATAGTCAGATATAAGCAATTTTAATTTCTGATATGTTCAGACATTATTCTACATTGTAAGAAATTTAGTTACTAATCAAACTAAACTATAAATACAATTCTAGTCTGAGATTTTGTTTTCTAAGTTGAGTGAGTCTCACAGCTAATACAACGATGCATTTATACACAGGATCGAACAGCTACATGTGCAACTTTCCAAACAACTACTGCCTTGCATACGCAACTGGATCAACAAAGTGTGATATTAAAAAATAAGGAAAAAAATTTCAGTTTCAAGTCAAACATGCGATTCATTGAGACCATGGAGTAAGACAGGAGGAATTCCCTATCAGATACAGTATGACGCTGGTAACTTTGCTGGATACACAAAGTATTTTACTATTAAATATTTTGTTGTTGATTGTGGAATACGCACAACACAAGTCAGTAAGTACCATAATCAGTGCTTTCCTATAAATTGGTGATCAAGTCTAACATTGCGTAAATCTCACATTGCACTGTATAAACTGGGACATTTCGAAATCGTGATATTTGAGACCGATTGATAGAATGTCAGCTACTCCAATACTGGAAACAAACAGCTGCAATAAGAAGAAAATTTAACAATTGGGTGATATTTCATGATACAAATGCCAGATAATATAAAAAGCCTCTTATTGAGTGAAACTGTGAAAAAAAGATTCAAAGTCAACAATACTTCTATTAAATAAGAGAGTTGAAGATTTTGAAGCTTTTACCCATCCGAAGAAAACAGTGAGAGTATTTCGAACACCCAAAGAGAATTCTATCAACCTGCTCCACCAGGAAAGGCTTGTTCTTTTCTAAATTAAAAAACAAGCATCACTATTAACCAAACCATAACTTCACAAATCTTGACGAGAACACATCATGACCCACAGAAACAAACAGGTTTTAGAATTGTCCTTGTGCATTTCCTCATTTCTATTCCTCAGTACAATAGAAGGTGACCAAAAGAATGTAACAAGACATGGATACACTGAAGTGATTCAATCCTGTATAGAACTTTTACAATTAGGGTGCGACAGGATTTTGGAGCCCTCTATACAAAATTATTTCTCAAGCACTCGTATAAAAATTTCACACAAATCAAATACCCTAAAATACTGCCTACTGATTAATTTTTTTTCAAAATAACAATGACTTTTTTTTGTAACTGAAATAAATACCTTCCACTAATCTTTGGATTGCAACAGCAAAATAATAAAAGCAGGGTGCTTTTTTCGGTGGAATGGGTCTTTTTGATAAATGAAGTAGAATTAGGTAAATCAGAATACTAAAGCATACACTATTAAGGGACATTTTTTCCGGACATCCATACACCTATTTATTTTGAGCTGATTTGATTTGTTATACTCTGTCTTGTCTTCATGTATATACAGCACAAATAATGGAAGAATCAACCACTGCAGTGCTTTGTCCAACAATACCAGTCTCGAATGTTGATATAAATGATGCAAGGACAACTGGACAGACATATAAAAAAGTATGGATAGTTCACGTAAAACAACATTGAAAAAATCTTATAAATATTTTGCGTGTTCAAACCGTGTTTTCCCAATCGGAAAATTTAATTTTACTAAACACGAGTCACAGATGGACTGCCAGAATGCCAGCTGCTCTGCTACCCAGACACCCGAAGAAAATGGGTTCAGAATAAAATGTAGCAATATGGGCAATGGGCATAATTCGTGACATGTCTGCGACTAGAAGTTTTCAATAATGTCTCTTCATAAGTGTTTGATAGTAACCAAGTTGAAGAAAAAGGTTCTAAATCATCAATACCGCTATCAAATAACAGTGTTGATGGTTTTGAAGAGTTTTTGTCCATCCGAAAAATAAATTACATACACTTTACATGAACAACACTTAACACGAAAAAAAACATAGATTCTGCAAAACTGGACGACCGCACCAACAAAAGATGCTTACAAGCAGTCTCCTTGAATTAACTATGAGAATCTGCTTTGCGGTGACAAACAAATCAGTGTAAAAATAAGACTCCGTTAATTGGTCAAAGATCAAAAGCATATTCAAGACATGGGATTGGGAATAGTAGTACACTCAGTAAAAAAATTTTAAAGCAACTTTTGTTAAGTATGATGGATAACACCGATGAGGCGTGGTCCATCTGTGGCTAATGCTTGACAAATAAAATTTCTGACTGGGCCCGTATATTATTTTAACTCAAACCAAAAGTAAATATTCTGAAAATGAAATCGACAATTTTTTTTATTAAAATTCACTCTGGGCAAGGTCGGAAGCTCTGCCTGAAAGGAACCAACTAACAGCCACTTAAAAACAGAGAGCTACTAAAACATACCAGCAACTGCACTCTAAACAGAAAACATCCCACACAGAACTGGACCACTATGGTAAAGTGCAGTGATTGGTATCTGCCCTGGGCAATGGTAATGCCATCTACCACTTTTTTGCTACCTTTTACCTCTTACGAAACGCAGGAAATGAGTTAGAACTATTCTAAAGCCGCACCTACTTAACTCAAGTACTTATTAAAAAATACCGCAATATCATGTCCAAGTCTAAGTTGAGTTGACCCATCTCTAACCTCTAGGATATCCACCAGAAGCAGGCAAAAAATATACAAATTCAGACAATTAATTCCATTTGAGCAGCATTCCAACTACAACTTATTTCACAGACTATGCAGAACCATTCAGCTTCTAGATTGGACCACATCCATACAGTGAAATATGGCTACATTTCAAGCAAAATATTTTGCCTAAATACCGTTTTCGAAATATTCCATATTTAAAACCTTTCCCAATGAATGCCATTATTTGTTTGTTTTGATTACAGGAGATACCACAACAATGTTAGGAACGAAAAGAACAACAGAAAGTCTGGAATTCAGTCAAAATATGCAATGTAAGAATTCCTCAACTCTCATAGTAGTTGGATCTGTATCAGGACTGTTAGCTGGATTATTAACAGGGATTTTGTCCACTTGTTTTCTGATAAGGTGGGTAGGTTGTATTGCATCAAGAAAAATTGCACAGGCATAGTGGGTTTCCCCCAACATATTTTCCCCACATCGAAAGAGGCATTTGCAACGAAACAAACATGTGCTATATGGCTCCATCTATATCATAGCCCAAGGCAGATACATATCACTGCACTCTACCATAGTGGTCCAGTTTGAAACCTTATCCACTTACAGTGGAGTTAGCGGCACTAATTTTTGAAGTAGCTCTTCGCCATTAATTTGTCCCAATAGCCACTGACGGCTTCTTTTTGAGCGAACCAATATAAAATTTATGCTGAAGACCTTACAAAATACAATGCAATTGAATTCAAAGACGTCGCAACAAGAGCCAGATTGAAAATAAAGATTCAACAAAACTGAAAGTCACCAACCAAAGATTAGCCATAAGAAAACAAACAACATATGAAAACTACGCACCAACATCAGATGAAAGTGGATACGAAGTTCCAAATCCAATAAACATAAACATTAAGAGTGAAAGCCTATACGAGACTGAGAATCCATATGATAATGTTGTGATGAAAGTCTAAAACGCACGATTTAGCATTGGAAAATTATGATTAGAATTTCATTTTTATCATGCTTGAGAGCAAAGCCCAGTAATGGCTTACCATATGGTAAACTGCGGTCTCTTGTGCAGACACCAGTTCCGAATCAGGGGTGGAGGTTCTGCCTTAACATAATTTTCATTTATCCTGTACATAAACTTGGTTGGTGGAGGAAGCCGTAAGCAACGGTTACATGATCCAAACCACCAGAGAGGTGTATTGTTTAATAACAATAACTAATATACTATTTGCACATATCCAAAATCAGAATTTTACTATGTTAAAAAAAATAATCGGCTTTATTCTTGGGAGATGCATTCAATGACAAATTATACAAGTAATGTAATATTCAATTTGAATATGGAATTAACATGATAATTGCTTAAATCAAGCATATGCAGGTAATTAGGTAAATCGAGCAAAACCAACACCATTGTCATATGTGTCAACTGATACACATGAAATAAAAATCATTTTCATATTATATTATCGGTATTATATTTCAATACATAATCACAATAACAAAGAAATTAAATAATGACTTCCTATGTGGATCAAATTGCTCTTTTTTATATGTAAAGCCAGAATGACAGAAAGCTAGTCTTTCTTCAGCTTACAGGTCAACCGCAGTAGAAAAGTTAAATGATATTCAGTGATAGATAGAAATTTCACGGCCGAAACAAAACTAAAATTAGATCAAAATCATGAAAAAAGTTCTGATGTTGAAGTTTAAAGTTCTGATTGGGCTGAATAGCTTCTCTAAGGTTGTGACTGGGAGTGTACGGTATAAAGAAACTGACAGTGGTAGATGATTTTAACTCTACCAAAGACAAATAACATTCAATGCACCTTATTATAGAGATTCAGTCTGGTTCAGGATACTTAGAAAACAGTTGCTAATCTTGTTGCTGGATAATTGCATCTGCAAAGGGGAACAGCTTCCTCCATCAAACACTACTATGTTCGTGCATTACCATGTTTTTTCCTATGCAGCCATTTTCTTCGAATGTCTTATAATGTATTAGCTGACCTATATCACATATGCATTACCATGTAAAGTAGTTGGTTACAACATCACAGGCAGGCTGAATGTCAGTTATCTGCTACTGAGTAGCTTGAAGACAATGGACTCCATCAGAAGAAAAATTACCAAACTGGCATATTTCATAAGAAATCTCTTGCTAAAAGGTAAAAATGACTTTTAAGTATCTAGTAGCAACAAAACAGTAGAAAGAAGTTCAAAATCATCGATACCGCTATGAAATAGCAGTGTTGATGGTTTTGAATTTTTTTTCTATCCGTCCAAAAAAAAAGACACGAACATTCCAGACACCCAAAGAAGACCAATATTCTGTCACCCTGCATCATCATTTAGGTAAAATCTCTATTCCTAAATTACTTGCACGAACAGTTGATGTTGTAGCGAAAATGTTCAATCATATATTCAGATTTACAAACCCTTAGGGTAAATCTGATATCTGATGTCAGGGTGGCAGAATCATGTATTTCTTTGGGTTTTCAAAATGTTCGGGTTATTTCCCTCAGAGGGACAAAAAAAGCTTTAAAACCAATAAGACTTTTATTAAAAATGCTTTTAAATCTCTTTCTGCAATTACTCTAGCGAGATATGAAGTATCATGAAACATTGCTCATTTAAAAAATTTCTCCCGAGAATGGAACTGGAACTTCTGCAACCCATTTTGTTCTAGTTTCTGGTTAGCTGATATTCTGACAGTGTTGGCCTCAGACTCGAAATAACTTTTTAAATTCACTTTGTTTTTTTTCCAAAATTATTTTTATTTTTTTATATCAGCCCCACCCATGATTTGATACCTCCTGCCGCCCCTACTTGTTAATACTACACTTCGTAGTTACTCATTTCGGTTTATGAAGCAGTTGATAGTTCATACCTTTCGGCTGCTTCCAGCCTATGTAAATTCAATCTAGCTTATAGTAAATTTCAATAAAAAAAATCTTTTTAGCTAATGTTTTTACTGATATAACATTATTACATGATTTATGAAATAAAATACCTGTCTCAAACACTCAAAACAAGCCTGATAAAGATAAGATAGCCAGCTTATTACTGATTTGACTATCAACAATTCAATATGAGAGAGTTGGCATATTCATCATGTTGTGTATTTAAGTGGTGCATCTTGATAATATGTAAGTACTGATTTTGTTACAAAAGGCACTTATTTTTCTATGGACTCAATTTGAAGAAGTGGTAGATAAATTGATTACAACCTTGGGCAAATACTCCTCACTGCACTTTACCATGGTGGTTTAAATCTATATGGGATGTTTTCCACTTTGAGTACATCTTGCTCGAAGCAAAGCAGAACTTCCATAAATTTTTTTTTGTTTCACACAATAGAGCACGGACTACAGATTAGTCTACCGGTAATATTTTTCCTGCTACCATTCATTCAATTTTTTCCCTCCCATTTCAGATGAAAGAAATTGCCGATATTTGAACATATTTTGCAGCCAAGGCATAATGAATAATTTGCGCCAGTTTTTGAAACACAAATGTCAAATGTCAAATGCATAATAAATACTTTCAGAATTATTATTGCTTTTATTTAGAGTCCTTGAATACCTAATTATTTAAACAGGTATTTTAGACAAGGACAACTCTAGTATCCAGCTAACTCGCTTTCATTGGTTATGAAAGTTCTGTCGAAAAGTAGGTAGCGGCCAAATGATCAACAGAAATCTTAAAAGTAGCCATCAATTTTTATGTTGAAATTTTTAAAATTGAAATTAGGTTAATAAAAAACGGTAAAAGAAAAATTGCATAGAAGGCGAATAAGGAATCAACAGTTTTGAGAATACATGAATAAGAATTAGTATCTTAGGACCAAAAACTATTAAAATTACAATGCTTCACATTTCCAGGGCTCAATGTAACACAAGGTGGTTCATCAACTTGTAAAGATTGTCCCGAAATTGTACTTGGTGAAAAAAATATGAATATCAATTTCGGGCCAAGTGGGGAAGCCAATTGCAACTGCCAATGGACAATACCAACAAGTGTGGAAAGAGATAACAACACTGCAGTCGCTCTGTTTTTGGAAGATGCTTCTCTGCAATTTTTATTACCTGGTACCTTTGAAGATTGCCCCGATGTCCGTTTTCCAGGTTAATTATTTTCTTTTTCACTCCATCAAGTGGATAAAACTTAGATATCAGAGTTAAAGCTCATACATATTATTTTTCAGAATGTATTAAAAATATTTAAGTAATTCAACATTGACCATCACTATTTTTAATGGCTGAGACACTTCCATTTATTGTGAAGTATTTATTAACTAAACATAAAAATCCACAAAAGCATAATATAAATTTAGATCTTTCAATACACATCCAATTTCAATTTTTTTAGTGAAATAAGCTCTAATCAAGGTTGGAAGCAGCACAAATCACCAGTAGTAGCAACTGCAATTCAAACAGAATTTAAAATAGTAAAATATTCGGTTTTGGTCATCCAGATCCAGAAAATTTTCAGCACAAAGATTTTCGCAAGCCCATGGAGTTATTGAAGCTGGATCTCTTACAGCTATTAGAACGACTAGCAATAAGGTAAATTAACTCAAACCAAATTCCAAATAATTTCAGGTGAAACTGGATTATCATGCGGTAAAATCAACGACTGCAGGATGTTTGCAACTGAATCAACAATCTGTACTACTGATAGAATTTTAGAAGCACTCTCCAGTGAAAACCGTGCTTGCCCTTATATGATATCTTGGAGCAAAGCAGGAGGAAGTCCGCACCAAATATTGTACAGAGTTGGAAATGGCGTCGGAAATATTGAAAGATACTTTACGATAAGATATTTTGTTATTGACTGCCGAATGGGAACAACCATTGGTTACGCAGAAGGTGAATCTCATTATTTATTTTAAAACATCCGACCTTACAATTCCTCCAACATATTTGCGAGTAGTAGTTGGTGATTTATAGAAAGCAAAGATGTGGTAGACGATTTTACCAGCACATAAGTTGATATATCACTGTATTAACACAGTTCAGTTCTGTTCAGGAGGTATTTTCCGCTAAGAGTGCAGCTGCTGAAACTACACTCTTCGATGTATAAATGGACATTTTTGTACCTCAGGTGCTGCTTATGACTTTTGCACACTTCGATTCCAATAAATAAAAATAAACAAGAAAAATCCAGTTGACAGTTATTCTTGGAAAAGCAGCAATTTGTAATCGAATCTGATAAAAAAAATATATCATGAAGTTCAATGAAAAACAATTTTTTTTTTACGATAAGAATGAGGCAATGATGGATCGCATCACAGAGGCGCAGACTATAAGTTGCCCAGGGGTCTAAACATAATTATTTCAGTTTTCATGTAACAAGCATAAGTAATCGTGATTTTTTTAGATATTGTTGTCATATATTTTGAGAGGACTATTACGTTACTACACTCAATTCAGATCTGTACGAAAGGTTTCCCACTTAAAGGGCAATTGCTGGTTCATCATGTAAGCCAGCTGCTAGTTGCACCTTCTCAGTGATGTTTGCAACCTTGCTTAGAGTGATTTTCATTAAAAAAAATTCAATGATTTTACTCCTATTGATCAGCATAATTTTCGTCAACATTGTACATTGGATACTAATACTTTTGATTTTGTTATGTTATAGCAACATCACAAACAGAGTCAGTTACAAAAGAAGCATATCCAGTCTCTACAGAACTAGTATCAGTTACAGAAGAAAGCAATGCAAGAACAACAGAGCTAGGATCAATTGAAGAAGTAACATATGTGTTATCAACAGATCCAGCATTAATTGCAGGACCCACAACTACAATAAAACAACTAGGATCCATTCCAGATGAAACAAATACAACATCAACAGAACTAACAATTGAAGAAGAAACAAATAAAACTGCAACAGAACCAACATCAATCGCAAATGACACAAATGCAACAACAACAGAACGAACATCAATGACAGATGAAACAAATGTGTTATCAACAGATCCTGGATCAATTATGGATGAAACAAACGTAGCATCAATAGAACTAGGATCAATTGCAGAAGAAACAAATACAACAGCAACAGACCTAACATCAATCACAGATGACACAAATGTGTTCTCAACAGATCCAGGATCAATTGCAGATGACACAAATGCAACAACAACAGAACTATCATCAATTGCAGATGAAACGAATGTGTCATCAACAGGATCAGGATCAACCGCAGATGAAACATCTACAATAACAACACAACTAGGATCAATTGCAGATGAAATATATGCAACAACAACAGAAATAGGAACAATTGCATTTACAACAACAGAACTAGGATCAACTGCAGAAGAAACAATTGTGGCAACAACAAAACCAGGATTAACCTCTGAAGAAACATATCAAACAAAAATAGCAGAATCTACAACACAGCAAGCAGTTACTTCCGGATCAATTAAAACAACCAGTAAGTAAAGCAATAACTAGAGTTGCATTTCATGAATTACTTGATACCGAATTGGATCTCAAAATTAGAGCTGGGCTCATTGGTTGTATTTCGTACCGAAAAAACACCGTGGCAAAAATGCAGGTATTATTCCGCGAGAGATGGCTTAATTAACCAGGCGCATATTAAGTACCTCTCCAAATGTGGACAGAATGTGGCTTCATGACATCACAAAAGTTGAAATGGGGCAAAAAAGCCAGTGTAGGAGTGCAAAGGCTCGTTCTCGGTTGTTTATGTAACTGAATTGAACGGTATCCCGGGAAATCTAGTTATGGTAAACTGACATTGTAAAGATAAACACAAAACGGCATTTGGGTAAACTCCATACATGCCACTTAACTCTTATGTACATCATTCCAAAGGAAAACCTACTTTATCGAATGAATGAAAATTTTGAATACTCTCAGAAAAATTTTGTTAAAACATGTTTTAAGTATGTAGGTATGCGGTAATTCTGGATAAAAAGCCCTGTAGGTACCACCTTTCGAATAGTCCTAAAGTATTTCTTGCATGCCATAAGAGGCGACAAAAGGGAAACAGACACGTGGCAGAAAGTTTTATCATTGCCCAGGGCAGATATCACTTTAGTTCCATATGGGATGTTTTCCGCTTAGAGTGCAGTTGCTGGCACTTTATCTGATAGTAGATCATGACCCTTTTAGTTCACGTTGGTTGACTCCTTTTAGGCGCTGCCTTCGGCCTTGCTTAGAATGAACATCTATAGAAATAAAAAAAGTGAAATCTCTAACAAAGGAAGGGGTATTATATTTGGCCACTCTATTCAACCAGGAAAAATGAGATAATGGATATCAAACTTAGATAAATCAAATATGCTCAGACAAATTTCATGATATGAAATTACATAAAAATATATATTAAAATCTTTTTTTCGTTTTCAGTGCTAGTTTCCGACTTCAAATGTACCCACACATCAGTAAATGTACAATGGACAAGAACACCACAAACAGGATCAATGTACATTTACAGGCTACAAAATCAGGTCAGATATTTATTGAGCAAAACCTAATATAATTAACAGCAAGAGTGTCAAAATGTCCACTACTCTGCAAACAAAAAAAAAAGGTTCCACCAGAAGAAAATTTAATATCAGGGAAATATTTTATGTCATATCTCTTTCTTGCTAAGGGGATTAAGATGTTTTCTTTTTGAGTATCTGGTAGCAACAAAACTGTGAGAAAAGGTTCAAAATCATCAATACTGCTATGAAATAGCAGTGTTGATGGTTCTGAAGCTTTTTCGTTCATTCGAAGAACAGTTCATAATCATTTCAGACTCCCTGAAACAAAATTCTATCAGCCTGGTGTGGCAGTGATACATGCGCAAATTGCTTCCAATATAATTCGCAGAGTGGAATTCAATAAAAATTGCTTTTCTTGCAATGTGGACAGGATACGGATTAAATTGTCTTCTGATGGAACCCATTTTCTTCGGGCGTTTGAGCATCGGAGTGGCTAACATTTTGCCAGTCTGATTTACCCCTTTGCCTTACGAGTGTCAGTCATTCCTTCCCATCCACTGCTTTACATCTTTCATAGAGTGAATTAAAATTAGATGGCATTTTAAATAATTTAATTTTTACGATTCAACAGGACCTTGACAATGGGAAAACGAAGCAAACCAATGTTCAACTTCTACTTCCTAAAGGAGTAAAAATAAAGACGACAAAAACAACGCCCCAGTTAATAGGAAAATGCGTCACAACGACAAAACTAACTGCCTCAAACACAACTAATATTACTGTTGAGCAGATTGTCGGAAGAATCAGAAATGAAATGAAAATGATAAGCAAGGTCATTTATAAATCAGGAACAAAAATCACAAGATTAACTTTTGTAGACTTGAAGTGATTTCTTATTATTATAAAAGACAAAGAATATTCAATTTTATTCAGAAAAGGATGTTTGCATTAATTCTATAAATTATACTTTTGAATTACTAAAAACGTGACTTTCTCCTCCCAAATATTATAAATTGTAACATGCATGTTTGCAAATTCATTGTAATCCGCAGAAAAAATTGCCATCTTCTCACAAGATTAAAAGTAATTTATATCAGTCAAATGAAGCTAAAATGAAATCTGCTCAATTATGAAACTTTATAAGATTTTAAAAGAATCCTAAGTAAGATTCTTAATCTCTTGAATCAGCATAGCTCATACTACACATATTTTTGTTGCGATTGATTGAGTAGTAACTGACCGATTCGTCGAGCGCAATGGATAATGAATGAATGCACATTATCCAACACTCAACTTAAGGAGTGTAATAATTTGATCAGGCTCTACCAACCAGTGAGTGGACAACTTTCCATCAAGACTTACTCTGATTGTCTATGATTAGCTTCTGTTATGGGATCCCTACTATAGGTACTTCGCTCTGCTAATGGTGATAATTTATCCTTCGAAAGTGAAAAGTCCAAAATATGGCTTGTTATTAAGCATATAGAAAAACATAGCATCTTGAGAAATTGCTAGTTTCAAAACGAAGTGTCAATCATGAGCTTAAGATAAACAACACATTGAATTGCTCTTCCGGTCTATGGCTATTATGTATAATATCTATACCATTGCCGAAGTTTTCATTTCATATTTATAATGCACATATGATACTGCAAAAAACTCCAGTATGAAGTTTAGTGTCGGACACTCATGACTCAGACTAACAAAATGTCAACTACTCTGCTACGCTACTCAGACACTTTAAGAAAGTTGGTTTTCATCAGCAAAAGGTTTAGCAAATGGGCAATATTTTTATAATATATATATGTATATATATATATATATATCTTGCTAAAAACAATTATGCCTTCTTCGAGTGGAGTGGCTGGTAGCAACCAAGTTGTACAAAAAAAATTTCAAAATCACCAATACTACTACGAAATTGGGAATAGCAGCCAACTTGCGCGAAGTCTTATGTAAAATTAAATAACATAATATAAGTAGCGCCACCAGAATAGGAATTTATATACTGCTTTTCAATCATGTTTTTGCAGCATAACACCACAGTTTAGCGTTGTACTTATGGGTTTATAAAAAGTACTAACAAATTTCTTGCGTATCGTAACATGCAAGTCAAATAAAACAATAGTGATAGATGGTTTTGCTATTGCCCAGAGTAGATACTACTCACTGCACTGTACTTCAGGTTCAGTTCCATTAGAGATATTTTCTGTTTACCGCACAGAGCGAAGTTGTTGATACTGCATCTTGTAGTAACTTTTTGCTATTAGTGGCTGTTAGTTAGAGGCATTATTTCCAGCTTTGCTTAATTTCAATGAAAAAAAGGTATGTCTAGAGTACTGACTGTCTCAGTACTGTCTATAGTCTGGAGTACTACTCATATATACATTTGTGGGTCAAATTGTGAAAATGCATTCAAGTAAATGCTGTGTTCAATGCCAATGCTAATCTTATAATCAGCATAAATTACAAACTTGTGGATTCTGTAACAATTCATGTTTTTGTTCATATATTCACTGCACGTCTTAACCACAGGACTGAATGTACATACTGAATACTTTTGTTTTTATATTAATTTCTTAAATTTACCACAGAAACAAGAACATATACACAGAATATGCTACCAAGTATTTTTGTTTTGTATGCACTGTTCGTCTTTACCACAGAAATAAAATATATACACAGAATGTGAGTGAATACCTTTTTATATACACTATTCATTTTTACCACAGAAATACAGGCTTGCAAATTTGCGGGATAGCGGGTTTCTAGAATCTCACACAGACTCTCGTAACACTCCTATGAAGCCATATATGAGCAGGATAGTGACAGAGTATGTCTGATATTGTATCATTGAAGTTCTTTATAGAAGAGTCAAGCCCAGGGTTGAATATCAGGAAGTTCAAATTGTCATTTGTAAAAGCATTACCAAAGTCTTTTTTTTTTACGGATCAAAATTTTTTAGGGATACAGCAGTCAAAAGTTTAAGCCAGAGTTCTTGACTGAATGTTGGAGTGTTTTTATTTTTGACCGATTTTGTATTTTGAGGTTCCTGAATGTCGAACTTCTGCTTCTTATGACATAAAAACATAAATCACTGGGCGATGGTAAAACTGTTGAACATTTTTTTTTTGCAACTTAACACCAAGCGCTGCAGGAATGTTACCTACTTCAATATTATATATTCATTCATTATTACTTCAAGATTCAAGCAGTTTCCCCAAAGACCCAAATTATCAACAAATAGAACAAAAATCTAATTTTGTGTGCCTAACAATTATTCTTAACATTAATCTTGATAAACATCTCTGCTCATAGCTAAAAACACAGACTATGAAGGACAGGATATTAGAACATTAGGTAAACATTCCACCCACAATCTTGCGTCCTTGCATATCGCATATAGATCATTTGTTTTGAGCCAAGGACATAAGTGGTATATGCTTTGTGCAATACGACCCATGGAGTGCACACACACAAGGATAAAAATTAGGTAATCCTAAAGGCAAATGAGCACCTCCAGTGATAAGTCATTTGTGAATTCATCTGTGCTCTGCTATAATACCAATATGTATTGCTCATGGATAATGCTGCAAATATTAGGTAAGCGTTTTTATTCTATTCATTCCTATAACAACATTGTTCAGAGTTGATATTAAATATATTTCCTGATCATTTATCAAAAGGTGAGGCAAATTTTTTTAAAAAGATACCTCATTATGAACACTAGAACCAAAAACAAACAAACAGGTGCCCAGGTAGCTCGATAGATAATCGAGCTAAGTATCTCTTAACAGCATGGGTTCAAATCACATGGGGGATGATATATACAATATACACAATGATTGCTGGACACCTCGCACACGGTGATTTAGGTAACCGCACGTTTTTTTCGAGTCCAGATGAGTCCATCTCGTTAATTTATACCCACCACTCAACCCAGGGTGTAACAACTTGGGTAGGCTAAACGGAACAGGAAAAGATCATATCTTTCTAGCAAATCTAACCCTGCGCATTTATAATTGACCGCTGGTACAGGGACTTGGACAGGGTGATAAACTACAAGTAGTGGCTGTAAAAAAAAAATGAAAAATAAAATTTTATTGTCCAATAAAAATTCAATGCCAAAACGAATTTATTTTCATTTTTGTTTTAATTTTAATTATTAATTAACATACATACAGTAGCAACTCAAGATTACAATCGATAAAAGAGTCAGTCAGTAAAACAAGGAAAAACCTCAACACCTAACTTGTAAGCTGTATTCTCGGCATTCCTCTTGCACGAAAAATAAAATGAAACAATATGCTATCACACATTCTTCACTTTTTCAGGGCTCTATGTAACACAAGGTGGTACTTCAACTTGTCAGGATTGTTCAAATATCGTACTTGGAACAGAAAGCAAGGACATCACATATGGACCAAGTGACGAACATAACTGCAACTGTGAATGGACAATACCAACAAGTATGAATACAGATGACAACACTGCAGTTGTTCTGTTGTTACAAAATGTTTCACTGCCGATGACATCAGGTAGTAGTGGAAATATAGACTGCTCTGGAAGAATCAGAATCCCAGGTAAAATGAATTTGGATCAATATTTTGCAATAAGAAAGTGTCACTTCAAATATCATTTACATCTTCTATTAGATAAGTCCAAGAGAAATGAGATGTTTGTATGCGGTAGAATTCAAATATATTCAATCAGATTTAAGATTTGCTTTAAAATACCAGTTAGCAAATTATTTTTAATCTGAAAGGTATAAGCTAGAATTGTCCTTGGAATTTAATTAGAACGGTATCAGAATTCACTGTATAAATGGACTTGAAGTGCGAAATTCCTCGAAGTTTTGATTCATGTCAAATTTTAAGTGCCAAATTTGACATATATGATGATTTTACTGCAAAATGAACCAATTGAAGAATCAAGGAAAATTGACAAAGCAGAATTTTTATCAGAATTTTAGAAAATGTGACTACTCAAATATGGACATCCCAGGACACTGAAAGTGCGGCAAGTGGTACACACAAAAACGAGTGCTGCAAAGGTGCACACAAAAATGAGTGGTGGGTGTAGTACAAAAGGGGTTTGAGGTACTCGCACTACTTAATTAACTTGGGACTCTTAGATACTTTAGATCCTCAGAGAATTGCTTGGGGCAAATGATGGTACAATGTAATGCAGTATGCAATACTAGAATCAGATCCCCGAATAAAAACTAGGTAAAACTCGACAATATGGAAAATATGTATATGCCAGAATTAAGTTTTAGCTCAGTGCTATCGCTGAGTTATTAAAGCTCAATATAAGCAAGTTCGCAGATTTTAAGCAACCATGACATTATAACAAGATAATGGCAAATTTAATTTCAAAATCACAGGTTCCGATGGATACAAATGCAACTTCCCAATTAACTTCTGTTTGGCATTCGCGACTGAATCAACAAGGTGTAATCTTAATAAAGTCAACCAAGCACTTTATGAAAATGACCAGAACTGTACTTCAATCGTAACTTGGAGCAAAGCAGGAGGAAGTCCATACAAAATATCGTACAATGCTGGAAACTTCCCGGGCTACACAAAGTACTTTACGATAGGGTACTTTGTCATTAACTGTCAGACTGCAACAACAACCTCGATACAATATGGGACTACTGCAATGGTGGACGGTTAGTATTCAACAGAAATTTAAAAAATTAAATTGTAACTAAAAATTAAATTTTTAATACTTTGCAAAATCTTAAAAGTAGGCGACTCTTAATAGATTAACAGATTATTTTGAAAACTTTTAAAAACTAGTAACTCTGTCATAAGGCCTACATAACATGTATATTCCATTTCCAATTCAGTTTTTTGAGTACATTTGGCCAAATATAGACTTGGAGAATTTCAGCTAATTTGTAACTTAATGAAAAAAATAGCTGCTATCAGAAGAAAATGAACTTCAATGGTACCATATCAAGTTAGAAACCATTTACTCGATGATCAATTCCTCTTCTCTTCCTATTAGAAGAAACCGCAAAGTACAGTGCAAAGACACCAGCAATGTTGAATTTTAACAGCATTGTATATAGAAAAATGCAACAATATAAAATATGAAAATAAGAGTCTTCCTAACTAAAGTTGCCACTTTTAGATTCAAGAATAGAATCAATTTGGATGTCCGATTTGTAGTATTATAATACCAATTTCTATGATGCTGATCGACGAAAATTTGCCTCGTTTTGTCAAAAATTTGAGCAAAAATTTGGATGATCGCACAGATGAGGTGCGGTGCATCTGTGGCTTATGCTCGACAAAATGAAATTTCTCATGGGGAACATATTAAAAATTTTGACCATCTGTTAATTTTCACATAAATATCTAAATTAGAATCAAATTCGATTCTGAAATGTATATAACTGAAAGTGGTAACCTCACAGTGGTAATCCCAACCAGAATTCTATTGATCCTGACATATTTACAACATTACCATTGAAATTGCAATAGCAATTTATTTGTATCAAAATAAATACATTATCAATATGCAACACCGTAAAAAAGGACTTCATTGGAGCTGCACGTACCAGACGCACGTGCAAGATTTTATACAAACATTGCGTTTGGACCTGATGATGGCTGATATAAAAATTTGAGACTCAAAAAGCTTTCTTAATTTAAACCTAGTCTACATCATACCAGACTGGCAGATAGTCCGATACTCTGCTACTCAAGGCATCCATAATATATGTCTTGCTAATAAAGAAGAGATTCTCTTCAAGTGTATGTTGCCAGCGTCTAAACTGTAGAAAAGGTTTCAAAATCATCAATACTGCTCTGAAATAGTAGTATTGATGGTTTCGAAGCTTTTTTTTGTCTAAGGAAAATAATATGAACATTTTTGACACCCGAAGAAAAACTAGATTCTGTCGATCTCTACTATACTAATTCTATGTAAACAAGATTTGAACATATTAATTTCAGTAACAACAACGGCAAGTGTGACAGACAAAGACGATCAACACGTTATGACTGCAAAAAAGAATCTAAATTCAACTACATCTATGAAACCAATTAACACCAGCCAGTCTACTCAACAAAATAAAGACAAAACTGAATGTTCTACTTCATTAACGATCGCTATACCAGTATCAGGAATAATCGGATCAACCCTAGGAGCATTGGTTATGTTTCTGGTGCAAAGGTACCATAAATCTAAGAAAAAGTATACTTTCCAAATACCTGGATAGGCGTTATAATGCCATGAGTGTCGGTTTGCAAAAGCCTTTGTTCATATCAGTTGCCATTCTTTATTCAGGAAGAAAGGTGTGATTATTATGTTAAAGGTCTGATGCCCAGTTAGCTCAACAATAAAAGCTTTTGTAATAAACTACATTCTACACATCTTTGATAGCCCTGATTTCCCCCTCTATAAAACATTCATTTATAGGCAAGTATAGGTTAGTATTGGTGTAAATATATTAAACTTTGCAGTTCTACCTAGGGTAACCACGTTATCGCACCATGTTTAGGTGGTGGGTATGAATTAACGAGCTGGACTTGCCGGGATTCGAACTTAAGATCTTCAACTGTGATGTCAACATAGAGAGGAGCTTGCTGGACACATGTGGCGCTGAGCGGTTCACTCAACCGCTGTTTCCTGCCAATAAACATGCACATGGGTTAACATTTGAAACCACATCCCATTCCATCAGAAATCATAAAACAATACTTATTAAAAAAAGAATAAAAAATCAAATACATGACGATATCTATCAGTGGTTCATATTCAACACAAAGTATTTACTGAAAAACAGTATTTATACACATGCACTTCTATTCTCGATACAGAAAATATTATTTTATACAACCCAGATATTATAACAAGATCCAGTCAAAGAATAACAAAGACTCAACAGAACTGGAAGCCACCTACCAAAAGTCTGATACAAGAAAAGGACTTACATACGAAAACTTCACACCAACATCAGATGAAAATGGGTATGAAGTTCCCATTCCAATTAATATAAAGAGTGAAAGCCAATATGAGGATATGACAATTGGAAAAGAATATCAATACGAGAATTCGTAGAATAACTTGTACGCTCAACCAGATTGTGCAAAATCTGGAAACAATTGTAAAATACCGATAACTCTAAAATTATCTTATCGAGTCCTTATAGATTCAAAATGATTTGTAACATTAAAAAAACAAAAGGTTGATTGCCAGCTTGAAGTAACGAACAGAAATTATTTTATGGAACGAATGTACCGGTATGTAATGAAAATCAAGCGCCAAATAGCAAAAATAGAACATAATGCAATACCAAGATATCTGCAACACCCCTTTCAACTTCTAGAATCAAGATTAGCCCTACAGGAACGGGCTCATTTTTTTTTATAGCCACTTCTTAGAGTGGATCACGCTGTCCAAGGCCCTGTAACAGCGGCCACACTTATAGATGGACAGGGTTACAATTACTGGAAAGATATGATCTTTTCCTGTTTGGCTTAACCTACCCAAGTTATTACACCCTGGGTTGAGTGGTGGGCATGGATAAACGAACCGGACTCGCTGGGGCTCGAACCCGAGATCTTCAACCTGCGATGCCAACATGTTTAACCACTAGGCCATCGCGCCCACAATAGACTAGCATAATAAACATAATAAAAGGAATAAAATAAAAATAATTGGTAGATGGTTTTACCATCGCCCAGGGCAGATACCACTCACTGAACTTTACAATAGCAGTTCAGTTACGTTTGAAATATTTTTCGCATTTCGCTCATTGCTCATAAGGCCGTTAGTTGGTTTCTTTACAGCACTGCTTCTGACCTTGCTCAGAGTGAATCCAACATGATGTTCATTTTTGAGATTCAGTATTACTTAAGGGTTTTAAGTTGAAACGCAATTTCACAAGACGAATACAGTTAACAAAATTTTTCTCATTGAAAATGGATAAATTGGCCATTCATCAGTTTTCCGATCAATTTTTTGTGATTTTATATTTTAAATTCTATTAAACCCTGGAATATCAATTAATAGTTTCGAAAATAAATCTAGAAGTGCAAGCACAAGTCTCAGAATGTTTTTTTTCTTGTCATTCATCTCTTTTTTCATAACTAATGCAAGTACAGTTGTTCATCCTGACCCAGGACATTTCTATGTATCTTTAGTCATTGATTATTTAGAGTCATTCATGCATCAAACGAAGGCGGCAGAATATTGATTTTCTTCGGATGGACATAAAGCTTCAAAATCATCAACACTGCTATTTTAATGCGCAAAATTTTCTGTTAATTGAACCCATGTTCTTTCAGTTGCCGAGTACCTGATTAGCTTTCATTTTGCCAATCTGCAGCAAATCACCAATGATTTGAATAATTCCAGCACATATTAAAACTATAAAAAAAAATGTGATGCTTCTTAATCTCACCAACAATTGAAAATAATGAACTCACCAACTAACATCTGATTATTCAAGACAAACTGAGGATTGCTTGATTATTGCTTGATTGCTCTTGATTATCTTTGTCTGTCGTACTTTCCATTGTTGGTCCTGAAACTAGCAAGTTTAAATTTTCTTTAGAATATAAATATATATTAGTGTAGAAATTAGAGGCTGGCGGGATGTCAATTTTTGCTAATCATCACACACCCGAAGCAAATGGTTACCAACAGAAGAAAATTCACAATATTTGCAATATTTCCTGATAAATCATTTAATAATTATTATTGGAGAAATATGGATTGTCTGCCGTAAAACTGAATTCCTTAAATTTTACATGCGTTTTCGGCAAGACAACATTTCTGAATGTTTCAAAAGTAAAGAAAATATTTATTGAGATATGTAATATCCAATCAAATTTTTTACAAAAGAATGCAACTTTAAGAGATTTATTTACCTTTTTTTCAAGTGCCTGGTAGCGGAAAACAGTGCAAACATTTCATATTTTTTGGTATTTTTTCATCACTTATTAAATTGTTTTTATAACAACTCAATTGAGTGGGCTGAGCCATTTTCTTCCAGCATCTGATTAGCAGCATAGCTGACATTCGGCCAGACTGTATTAATGCACAGTTATTCTTAGAGTAGAATAAAGACATTGCTGATTGGTCCATTAAATCTAACAATTTTTACTATATATTGTATGAAATTAAAGACATGGGATATAAGAACTCGCTGGTCTAACATAAAAGAAGCAATGAAGTGGCAAATAGTTTTATCACCCAGGGCAGATACCACTCACTGCACTCGACTATAGCTTTTGAGTTCTGCATCAGGTGTTTTCTATTCGGAGTGAAGTTGTAATTTTACCTTGCTCCTTGCATATCAGTGTATGATTGATTAAAATTCGCAATCAGATCAACATAAACATTGTATTGTAATATTAAACAATATCAAAAAAAGAAAAAGTCCACTCAATATTAAGCGATAGAATTGTGAGGGTTGATTTGCCAGGCTGGGCTGGTAATTGGAGCAACTGACCCGAATATTTTGCTGTAAAATGAGCAAAAATCTATCTTTATGGTATATTCAGAGTGTCCATGAGTAACGAATTTCTATCCAGAACTACTCCGATGCAACAAAACCGTTGGATCTAAAATTTTCTGAAAATCCTCACATGACAACATCACGTGTAATGACACATTTTGATTTTCATTTAACGAAGAAATTAATTCAGTTCTTTTCGTAAGAAGTTCCAAAGGCGGAGAAATACCATGAGTAATTATTCTGCAAAAATGTTAACAGTCCATTGTGACGAAACATTCATTAAAAACATGAATTATGATGTCACAAGAACTTTTAGTTACTTTTAGATGCAAGTGTTAGGTCAGCCGAGATTATGTGGCGTTTATGTGACGTAAAGATCTTTATCTAAAAAGTTGGCAAAATGAGACTATAATTTTTAGGCAATATTCTAACTCAGAACTGCTTCTGAACTACATTAGTGAAAATTTCAGTGTTTCCTTTCTCAGTTATCGATGCATATTAAGCAAGCATTCTGAGCAATTTGGTAAAAACATTGAACGGCTTATTTCCCTGGTATTGTGTTACTCTTATCCCAATTTTATGTCCCAATTTCCCAATGAAAGCACTCAGGTGTAGTTACTCTTTCAAATTTTCCATCAGATTACACGATGTAATTTTACATTAGCAGCTTAACGGAAAACATTCCATTTAGAATTGAACTATTATCGAATCCCCAACATGTGAATTTAAATACCACCCGAAGAGTGACAGGCCAGCTAGTTCAGTATACACATATATTACACTAAAATGGTCAGTGCTAAGTTGGTTCCTTCTAGGTATCATACTGCTACTGTCCTTCCTTAAATTTAATTTTTAAATAAAAAAACACAATTATTCAAGCTATCTAGTTGCATATCATGCATTACTATGATGATAACAGGATGTAATTTATGTTATGGTTTGTGTTTCGCCCACAACTCTAAATGGCTACAAATAAAATAAAAAATTGAAAACGAAATAATGAGTAATTCAGAATTCCAAACATTGTTAGGTGGGAAGCCTCACAAGCCTATCGGTTGCATTTTGACATAGTATTATTAAGACTTCACAGACAGTCAGACAATAGTAATAGGGTCACTTTACTGCTAAGTAAGAAGTGGAAGATTATTTTGCCATTGCCTAGGGAAGATGTAATTCACGGCACTCCACTATAACAGTTGATTTCAGTTTTTTTTGGGATGTTTCCCGATAACACTACCTTTTTCTCTAGGATTTTGTTATAAAAATATCGATCAGTTGAAACCCAGTTTCAAATGCAGCCTTCTCGCCTTGCTTATTAAGTATTAAGACAGAGATTCAACAATTCTTATCTTTTAGTGGGTAGTTTTTTGGACTGAAAAAAAAAAAAAAAACAAGAATGACTGTTTAGGAAATACCCCAATACCGTTTGATGTTGTAGAAATTATAAACTAAAGTAACTTTATCATAGCGTTACAAAATCAACAAATGGAAAGATTTCAAAAAAGTGCCGAGATTTATCGCTACATTCTGACCTTGCTGTTAACAGGTAAGCCAGCCAAAAATTCAATCCATCAATGCTACTTTGATAAAATTTAAAATTAAATATGATCAAAAATTAGTCGAACCTATTCAAATACTGATTCAACAAAGAATAATTTTTGAGCAAAAGTATGTTTCAAATAAAAAACTTATGTTGGATTTTGAATATGAAAATATTATCCTATTAAATGCTTCAATTGAAAAGTTTTCATTATTGACTGTGGGTGTGCCTAGTTCTGGCTTATTAAGAGTCAGCTATAACATGTTCAAGTAATTCAATTCGAAAGTTACTTCTTAAAGTTTGCAGACAATTAGATTTCATAGCGATCATTTTGAAATCTAATAAACCTTTGGGAGAACCAAAACTATTGTTACATTACATTTACAGCCTACTTGAGCAGGCTGGGAGGGGCAGCAGCCTGCTCAGACTGTACCAACATTCTACTTCGAAGAGACAGCAAAAGCATCACATATGCAACAGGTGATGAACATAACTGCAACTGTCAATGGACAATTCCAACAAGTATGGATACAGATGACAACACTGCAGTTGTTCTGTTGTTACAAAATGTTTCACTTCCAATAACATCAGGTAGTAGTGGAAGTATTGACTGCTCTGCAGGAATCAGATTCCCAGGTAAAATTACCGTATTTAAAAAATTCAAAATTCTAATTTTTATTTTTTCCAAGGGTAAAGACTACATATTCCATAATTAGTAGACTTTTTGAATGACTTTTTGAATATTTAGACAAGCTTCATCATAGCAGTGAAGCAAGAAATAACAGTCTACTTACTGTATGCTTTTAGTTGCTTTTATTCATACGAGTTTGTGATATCATTTTCCAGCAAATATCAAAACTATCAAATACACTCAAATTCACATGCCAATATAGAAATAAATTTTAGCCATATTTTAGAAGATTGACTTCAAGAAAATTTTCACTTCCACACCATAGGCCTACTAAAAACATTTTATTTGACAATAAATATTATTGTGGTGATTTATTTACAATTCA
This sequence comes from Styela plicata, assembly GCA_963675895.2. Taxonomy (NCBI): domain Eukaryota; kingdom Metazoa; phylum Chordata; class Ascidiacea; order Stolidobranchia; family Styelidae; genus Styela; species Styela plicata. The sequence continues at coordinate 16,442,165 of OZ023151.1, read as the reverse complement.
CTGGATAGCAAATCTCAGTGACTATTTCTGAAGTTAATCATAATGCAATTACACATCATAAACATGTACGAATCGCGAATGTATCTCAATAGTAAATCTTCTTCTGATAGCATATATTTTTTCGAATGTCCAATTAGCGAAATAGCTAATTTTCTGCCAGTCTGTTCTGCCACTTAGTCACCCAAAATAAATTTCCCACGATCAAAAGAAAACTTCCTGAAATACAATATTAAAAGATATATCGGGTATAGGAAAAATGAAGTGCCCCCATTGAGAGTGAAAGCATATACTTGCCTCTATTATAATGGAATATTTGAAATCAAATTTTCAACTATACAGAATATATTCATTTACACATACATAATATTAAATTACTCTATTAATTTTCGGACGTCTCGGCTTAACAAGACAAGTCCTATTTAGTTCTCAAAGCAGTAGAGTTAAATACAGAATTACCAATACAAAGTAGACCATAAATTTATCTTCAGGCACAGATGGATACAAATGCAACTTCCAACACAACTACTGTCTTGCATTTGCAACTGATTCAACTAATTGCAACATCAACAAGATCAATGAAAGTATTCCAGTCTCAAATCACACATGTAATTCATTGAACACCATGGAATAAAGCAGGAGGAAGTCCATACAAGATATTGTACAATGCTGGAAACTTTGCTGGTTACACTAAATACTTCACATTACAGTATTTAGTTATAGATTGCAGAACAATATCAACAAGTAAGATGAACATTAAACAATAAACAATTGAATCATCTGATAAAAACCTAGTATAGTACATCAGACTTATAGAGATAGGATACCATTTCTATCCTGCAGCAGAGGAAAGCTAAAAAATATAGCTTATTAACCACATGGCAAAACCACAATCTTTCATGCAGACACCAGGTCTTAATCGGGGGTGAAGATTTTGACCAAACGTTTTTATCCTTTTCATTTTAGCGGCACTTACCTGAACCACCGTCCGCTGGTGGGGTTTCCTCTCGTATAGAATAAACCCTCACCAGAACCTTCGTTATGACAATCAGAGATGTACAGCTCGAAGCACATTTCTGACAATCTTACTAATTGAACTAATCGGGGCAATCGAACCCAAATTTATGGTTTGGAATTAGAGCCCGAACGATATATCGGCCTAATTTTGCTGTTCGCCGGTATATCAGAATATCACAAAAGCGACAGATAACATCGGCCAACGAAATACCCTCATAAATATGCACAGTTCCTTAAAATGACAAGTTTCTTGTTTCAAATGGAAAAATTTTTCGCTTTCACATTGGGGGAAACCCCAACAGATGTAATTTGCATACGATAAAATTTATTTCATTGCAAAAAATGTCCAGTAGCGCATAAAAGAGGTCAGAAACGCAAGATAAAATATCGGTTATCGGCAGTCGAAAATGTCCAAATATCGGTATCAATATTCGTTGCAAAAAAGCGATATCGGTCGGGCTCTATTCGGAATTGGAGATTTTCGAAAGAAATGTAAATTCACTGAAAATTTAATGAAAACATTTAGTGAAACCAAACGAATCACAGAAATGAGTAACCGAGCAGTCCAGGCATCTTAAGCCCCAATTAAAATGTCCCTTTTTTCAGTGAGAGCATCAACCAGTGTAGAAGATATAGAAGCGATTACAAATGTTCGTAAGTATCTCAAGTACAAATATCCCAAAACAAACTGGAAAGCAGCATTTATAGGAAACCAAATCATAGAAATTCTCAGAAAATGCATGTAATTTTAAGGTACCGTAGCTGTATTCTACAATTTCCAGAAATAACAGCCACCCTGTTCCTGGCACACCGCTTCGGATTATACTCATAGTTGAGTTTATACAGCATTCGAAATTCTCTATATAAATAGAATACCGTTTCAAGCGTTTCAAAATCTCAGATAAACAAAATTGCTGAAATTTGACTATATTTTGCAGCAGAGTCTAGATTTAAGTCAAAAACTTGTGGCCAGTACCATGACTCCACTGTAAAACGAATCAATTTATAAACAATTGAAAGTAAGTTAACTATGAGAAGACATCACTAGCTCATACACAAACAACTATACCAAATAAAGTAGCACGCTAATTAAACTAATATTCTCATAAATATTCAGAAAACAAAGATCACACAACTACTAGCAAACCAGGAGCAAACAAAAACAATACAGCAACTGTTATCATCATCGTGATTGCTGTGGTCTTATTATTAGCAGTAATGATCGGTGCCACATTCTTTACTATAAGGTATTGCAGCATTTTTACATTAAAATACGAGAAAGCTAACTCCTAACTATGGGAATGCTCCAGGGTGGCAGAATCCTAGTACTGTTCATGTAATTTTCTTTGTATACGGTACACATAAAAGCTTCAAAACCATCAACACTGCTATTTCATAGCAGTATTGATGGTTTTGAACCTTTTTATACAGTTTTGTTCATACCAAACACTCATTCAAATCTTCCGGTCACGGATGCATCATGAAATATTGTCCATTTGCTACATTTTCTCCGGATGGCACCTATTTTCTTAAGGTTAGGGTTAGTAGAGTAGCTGTCATTTTGCCAGCATAGAAGGCTTTAGCGGCCTAACCTCTATTTATATTAAATTCATTTATGTCAGAAGTTTGCAAAACATAAAAAAAAATCTGATATGATTGAAAAATCATGTTAATGCATAAATTTGCCTTACATCTCAGTTCACATAACAAAGCTAACACGCACATATTTTTCCTAAGTGATCTTACCAAATATGAAGGAAAAAGGTGCCTGCTCGCCTGGCGTTCACATATCCTGTTCAATTTTCTTGTGAGTATATAGTGACTCACTTAAATTTTTAGAACACTAATCATATTCAAAAAGTTTTTTTTAAAGAACGTAAATGTTTTTTATCGATAGATTGTTACTAAGTTTTGGACAAGCTACATTTTTAGATGGTAATACCAAATTCATATCAATAAAATACTTTGACTAACATTTTAGAAGAAAGAAAACTGGATCATCAGACATGGAAGAAAACCCCACAATCTCTCAAGATCTTGAGAATACGGGAAAGTCTTTCAATACAGAGGCGGCGAAAAACGACAATAAACAAGGCTATGATACACTGGGAGATAGGGATGCATATGAAGTGAATGATGCTGACACCATTCAAGAATGTCCAGATATTTACACAGCAGTAAACAAACAAAGAAATAACTGAATTTGTTTCAATATAGTAATTTTCTTCATCACCATGGCAACAGAATCTTATCGCCTCCATGGTGTTTGGAATCAGTTTTCTTCAAATTGATCAATAATTTCTGGCTGCCAGAATCTTTTTTTGTTTTCGGTGTCTGAAACATTCATGTCATTTTCTTCGGGTGTCCAAGAAAGATTTGAAGCCATCAAAACTGCTATTTCCTACCAGTACTGATGATTTCTAACCTTACTATACATTTTGGTTGCTATAATGCACTCGGAATGAGACATTTTAATGTTTTAGCCAGACATACATCATTTCCTAAATTTTCCTCAGATGGAACCCGTTTTCTCTAGATGGCTGACATTCTGCCAGTATGTTCTGTATGGGAATCCTTAACCATTCTGAAAAAAATCTGATGCTTCCTGAGCTATTTTAACAATGTCAGGCATTTAAAAAGGGCCTGTTGTCCAGCATAAATTAAAATTTTTTTTTTTCAATTTAATTTTTTTTCGTTTTTCAAGAGCCCATCCTAGCTGTTGGTAAAGTTGAAATTATTGAAATATATCTTTCATCATAAATTAGTTTCAAATTAATTTGCATTCAGTTCTTGCTTTGCATATAATTCATGATAATAAAGCTTTCTGGTTGGCCAATGAAAATTCCTCCTATCGTAATTATATTATAGAAAGAATATTCAATAACTTATATCTTACCAATTATCAATAGTGAAATTTCTTGTGACATTTTAATATTCTTCGGTCTTGATGAAACCGGCTGTAGCAGACTTTCTTGGTGAAAAAACATCACTTTCTGGAAAACATAATCAAGAGCCGTCATTATTGAGAGAAAATAAACTCAAAAACAATGACTAACATTAATTTCTTCAAATAAGTCAAATGTAGAAAACGCTTCTCAGGGTAATCCATTTGTAGTGATATTTGAACAATTATACACACAGAGAAATGCAAAAAATATGAGTGGATAGGAAACATTCCTTGATTTCCGAAAAACTTTACTAAATCCATTTTTTACATTTTGTAACAGTATTTTTAATTTCACAGTGTTTTCAAATCAGTTCCGAAGTCAACAATTCATTAATGTGCCTTTTCTCTAAGCGCAGCAAATAATAAAATTTTATCTGTATTTCCTGTGCGACTAAAAATATAAAAAAAATGGTATTATATGGTTTTATCATCGCCCAGGGCAGATGACGCTCACTCCACTTTAATAAAGGCTGTTCATTTCTGTTTGGAATGATTCTTACTATAGTCGCTGTTTCTGGTGTTACATTTTGTGGCAGAAGTTTGCTATTTGAGAAACCATTAGTTATTTGGCTCCTCTAGGTACTGCTTCCAGCCCTGCGTTGAGGGAACTGGAATAACAAAAATTTTTTTTGAAAAACTGAATAAACCCATAGAAGAAAAATTTGTTGAAATTTCTTTGCCAAAAATCAGGCGCTGCAGCATCCTGTTACCATTGTCCATCTATGGCACATTCTTGGCTAAGAAAATTTCAGATTAGACACGCTGATAATAGCAATTACCATGTTGAAAGAGATTTGTTTAAAAATTCTACAAAAAGACTCACCTTATTGAGGCTTTCATTGCTTGCCTTAATTAATGATCTGGACAGTAGTTAGTTAATCTATATTTGCATTTTTTTTATCATTTATACTTCTATATATTAAATTATATCCAACATCTAAAAATTCAAAAGATAAAGATTAATTCATTGGGAAAATAAATAATATAAAAAACAATGAACTGTATTTTAATAGTGGGGCGGAGCCAGGGGAAATAGCAAAAAAAATCAGGGGTTCAAAGAAGAAATTTATCATGCTGATGTGCAATATTCTCATATTCCCAACATGTGATATTAAAAATAACTCAAATTCACTGATTCATTTATCGTTAAACTAGTAAGATTAAATAGTTTGTATCTATATGATGTAGGTGTTTCATAGTCCAGGCAGACAAATTAGTTCAAATATAATACATATTCAAGGTTAATTAATACAGAATTACCCAGGAAATAAGCAAAAGGAACATCAAAGAATCAATTTCTCATTTTTGAAATTTTCTTGTGGCTTCATAAGAGTTTTACGAAAATCTGTGCGAGATTATAGAAACCAGTAATCCCACGAATTAGGATCCTGATAGTCTTAAATCACTATTCAAGTATTGTAAAACATGTAAATTCTCTCATTTAGGGTGCTAACACCTGAGAGAGACTAACCCAGGAGAACTTGTATTGAAAGACCTTCAATGGAAAATCAGTGAACACATTTTAAGCGAAAACACCCCCTACATGACAGAACAAAGCGCAGTGAGTTGTATCATCTTTTGTTTAGACTGAAATGCATTTTACGAAATCTTATTTTCAAGCCATTGGTTAAGATTCGACCCTAACCAGGTCAGAAAAATCTTTGTCCAAACATCTTTCGTCTGGTATTAGTTATTCTATCTAGTCTATCTGTGGCTCTCACTAGACAAAAGCAATGACATAAATTAGTCGTTCAAAGAAGTTGAGTTAGGCAGTATCGTTTGCTCTGTTAGCCACAGCTTCTTTTTTCAATCGTTTTTCGGCTTTCTTTGCTTTTCTTTTCAGTTCTTTATCTTTATCAATCTCTTCTTGCAATAGTTTCTTGAATTTCAGCGAAGACGATTCCATTTTATAATTAATTTTTTCCAAAACTTTTTCCTTGTAAATTTCTTTCTCAACTTTTTTAATTTCTTCCTTTTCTGCATCTTTTGCTTGTTGAGCCTCCCACTCCGCAATCCAATATTTTCTGCCATTTTGGAAAATTTCTGAAACCATATGCATGAAAATAATAATGACCAAATTTCTTATTCTGCCTAATGGCCTGGTGTCTATCAAGTTTTTATCACGTGCCACCTCAAAAAGAGAGTAATAAATACGTAAGGTAACACAAAATATCATATCATTCAACAAACTTTTTTACGCCATGGATGACCCTGTAATATGAAAAGGGTAACAATTACTGGAAAGATATTTTCCTGTTCGGCTTAGCCTACCAAGTTAAAAATCTTATTCTGCGAATATATGGACCTCAAGTACAGTGTCACCCTTCACTAAATAAGGGGCTACATAAAAAAATACAGGATTTTACAGATTTGGTATGATAAGATTCTGATTTTTTGTTGTTTGATAATAGACTTCAATTTTTTCAAATATTTTTATGACCTGTGTGGAACTATATCCATCTACAAGTCAAATGGAATAGATGATAGGCAATTGGTCTGAACAACCCCAGTTCATCTCTCAATAACAAAGATCAAGAGGAACAATATAGCTAGAACCTAGGATAATATAAATTTCTGTGTTTGGTGCATTGCAAGTCGACAAAATATATTGATTGTCAAGTTTTGAACACATCAATGACAAAAAACGAAAATATAAAAACAAATAAACTATTCAACTGAGCTGTACAAACTTTGAAACTTGCTCTATGCAAATCCGGAATCATTAACTAATAAGGAAGCAGCTAACAGTCATTCGTATTGTGATGAGCAAAGGTAGCAGAATCTTGGTTTTCCTGTGGTGTCTGAAGTAGTATACATGCTATTTTCTTCTTAATTGATAGCAGTATTGATGATTTTGAACCTTTTTAAACACGCTTAGATACAACCAGACAATTTAACAGACATTTAAACCCTTTAGCTATTTCCTACGGTTGTCAGAGTAGCAGGGTAGGTGGCATTCTCAGTCAGTTTGGATGAGACAGTTCTATGTGGAGTATCAGCAACTGCACTATAGGGTGGAAAACATCTCAGTAGATAGAACCACAATGAAAAAAAAAAAGCAGTAACTGTTATCTGCACTACGCAATAGTAAAAACCAATTACCAATTGTTGTTTCCTTTTATTCGCTTCTTACGAAACACTGGAAATATGTTGGGTCAATCCTCAGGACAGTACCTAGTTTAGATAAGTTGAAATCAAATAACTTACTAAGCAGCTTTTTTAGCAGCAGCCTTTTCTTTTTTCGCTTTGATATTTTCTTGCATCTCTTGTAACGTTGGCCACCATCTTTTCTCAGCTTCCCATTCTTCTTCAAGTTCTTTCTTTGTTGGTAAAATTGAAGAAATATCAACTCCTGATGAGGAACCAAATCTTGAAAAGAAACAATAATAATATAAACATCGATAAACAAAGATAAATAAAGATATTTCTGGCAGAGTTTTTAAATTAGTGATAATTTAATCATATCCTCCCACTGAAATTCACTAAATCTAAAAAAAAAATTAGCAACCACAACTTTTTTTTATAATCACTCATATAAGTGGATCACCCTCAAAAAAAAAGCAAAAGAGCTAAACGAAATGTTATTTATAGGTAGGAAGAAGTCATTTACATATTTATTTTGTACTATCAATGAGTAAAAGCATTCTTCATTAGCCTAATATATATATAATATATTGTTTCAGGACTCTGGAAGCCTATCTCCAAAGATTCAAAATAATTAAAACCCAGAAAAAAGTTTTTCCCCTAATGAAAGACACAAGGTTAAGAAAGCTTTTTGTCTACCGAACAAAGGACACCCTCTGTCTGTGAAATTATTTGCAAAAATTTCACAACCTTCTTGTCTACAAACACTCCTTGTCTGTGAAGTCATTCAAGATATTTTTCACCGATTGCTCTCTTATGTGCAATTAAAAAAAATAACTTTAATTAGAACAAAATATTTTGCCTCAGTGAAGATAAGCATGAAATAGTTTTTAGCGCTTGACAACATGGTTCTGCGCACAGGCAAATTGCGGGACTAATACCTCATTCAGGGTATATATATCTCTAGAATCAGGTAGCAAGTTTTTCTTTGTTGGGCGTCTTATACACTGTACAAGGGTAAATCCTTTCCCTTATTTTAAATACTGTTTCATATATAGCAGTACAGTATTAGGGTCTCATGAAGTTTAGTACCATATATCCGATTATCATAATAATTTCCCATGTTGCAAGCCACTCATCCTAACCCGGGAGACAATGCCAGATAATGGCAGCTTTGGCTCGTCCTAGTAAGGATGAGAATATTCTGCCAGTTTTTATTTTGATGACATTCAGGAATATGGTACTAAACTTCACTAGACCCCAGTATTAGATTTATTAAGAAAAAAGGACATACTTTGCCCAAGCTAATCTTTTATATTCCGCAACTTTTTCTGGTGCTTTCTGCCAATCTTGAACAAATTCCTCATTCCCGGTTTCACCTGGAATAAATGGTTTTCTATGTCGGTCCAATCTTTGACCCATTTGTTTTGACAGTTTGATCGGCCGATAACATCTGCATTGTTGGTGAGCCTTGAAAAAAACACAAAATAGGCCTAGGTTATCGAATAATTGCAGCGTCAGATAAAACAAAGAATTTGAAAGAATTTCATTTTCATCCTGTGGGAGAGATAAGTCAAAAATTCGGCTTAACCATATGACGAACTAGATTGTCTCGAAGTCTTATGCAGATGCCAGTTTGATTCTATGGGGTTGAGCTTTTCACCTCACCAGTCATCTTACTGCTTAACCGGTTTGACTGAGCTGACAGGCACTCCATTTTCTCAAATCCAGTGATTAGGATAGAATTTCATTTTTATTCTGAGGGAGAGTAAAGCCTGGAATTCAGCTTAATCATATGACGAACCATGACTTTTCATGCAGATACCTGTTCCGAATTGGGGTGAAGGTTCTTGACTTTTCATATTTCCCATTTATCCCATGGGCAATGGGTGGGCAACCTGTTTATTAACAATATAGACAATACTGATACACCTATGGTAGCAATTTATTGTTCTCACCTGCAGAGCTTGTCTTCCGGTCAAAATATTCCGAGTTAGAACGCGAGAAAAGGCAAAGAAATCCATGATACTTGCTATAGACTACTCCATGAACCTTCAGAAAAGTACGCAAAACCAGCATGTCAATCATGTAGCAGACCATGCGTATCGAAAGTTCAAATGTCATAGGTTGCGCGAAAGAATCACGTGGGTATACAGCTCACTTGCCAGATTATAATAATTATATGAACACTTAAAAACTTACTTGCAAAAAATACATTTGTGTCTTACGAAATTGCGTAATGTTTTGCAATTTCATGAAACCTCGGTAAATTTAAAATAAATTTCTTCACGACTGTATGGAGTTTCGCAGTTCAATATAGTAAAATGTACTAAAATTTGTTTTAATATAAAATTTTGATTTCTCCCAAAAAAAAGTAATCTTGCGCACAAACAAAATGTTTAAAAATTAAATTAATATATATTCGCCCACATGGCAAACCAAGCAATCGCACATAGTTCTAAAGACACAAAACGACCTTAGACCAAAGCTGTGATCTGGATACTAGATTATCATAGTATAGATCTCAATTTTAATTAACTTTTGAATCTTCATCCACATTTTATCTGTCTCATGTACAATTATTAGTAAAAAAAAAAGATAGAGAACAGAGTTTAAACCGGCATAACAGTGACATAAAGTGCATATCAAAGTGACATAAACACGTCATATTATTATTGTGTAAAAGAACGTAAAGAAATTCTGTGTCATTTTATTGAAGTTTGCGTATCTTTGGCATAATTTTCCACGGCATGCCAAACAGATTTTGTTTCAGCGTTTAGTCACACTCACAGATAGATTGCGCCGCCAAACCGTTCGTTCGTAAACATTGGACGTTTTTTAGATATTCCAGCTTGAAAATCCGCAGATAAACTATTAAAAATTGCATAAATTAACCTGCTTTCATTATTATACCAAATGCTCAATTTATAGCTTTTCTCGATGCTTGATATTCTTAATCTTCGAGTTTTACAATTCGGAACTGTCTGTTCGCGAACATTGGGCGTTTTCATATATTTCGATTTGAAAATCGCGTCCTTATTATACTGTATACGTTGATATATAGGAAAATAAAAACATTTTTCTAATTCGATTCAAAATTTACATAATTAACATATATTCATGCACTGTGCCCAAAAACCTATTAGATTAACGATTTATCTAATAATTTGCTTACCCCTCTCTTATCGAATTCTTTTTACTTAATTTAATTAAATGAAACAAGGTATGCGACATGCCTGGACGAAAGTAATTTATTTTTATTGAAAAGAAATAATCGTCTACACATTGGGTGAATAGAATTTTGGAAACGGAAAAGCTATTGTAACGTAATGCAATGACCCAAAGGAGATATATTTAAACGTTTTGGAGGAGCCGTAATATTATGAAAATCACCAACGAAGAAGAAAAGACACGTTTAAAAGCATGACTGATCTCAATAAATGTACAATGACCCTACCCTGCCTGCCCATTTCCAGCGAACCTCACCACCCACAGACCTCTAACTAGCCACTACATCGCCACCTAAATCCCGAAATATACTGCCACAAAACTGGATCAAAGTTCAATGGCAACACTAAGCCAATCTAAAACAAATGACCTAAATCATCGGCGGATCCGGAGTTTATATACGACACACGACACATTTATGCCATTGTAACTTTTGAAGACATTCAGCTCAGTATCTGTTCTCTATCTTCTTTCTCTTACAAATTTTATGCAGAGAAAAAAGAGAATGAAGAAATGTTGAACTTCAGAGGTTTAAAAGTTCCCTTGGCATAAACGTGTCGCATATATAAAGCCCGAACCTGTCCAGAAGGTTGGGGTAGGTTTGCTAGTTTTGTTTCATGTTTAGGCTGGGTGGGATTCAGAGGTGTATGTGTGGATTTGGGGTGGTCGGGGGTGTGTTGACCAGGATCAGATACGAAGGATGGGCATAAGAGAGCTAGAATAATAAGGTTTGGTATGCTGGGTAGCAGGGTAGGGCAAGCTGTTTGGAGAATTGGACAGGTTGAGTACCCTACGTCTTAACAGTACTGTTTGCATATATGTCAAGGCAAAAAAATGCAAATGCGCTGTTTAAAACAACAGTCGCCGTGCACAATACTACGCCGGGATAGTAGGGCGCTCTTGTCAGGTTAGTTCAATCGGTGAAGGCGCTGGGAATACGCATCACTGCTTCCCATGACCGTATTTCGGTACCGTAGCAAAGGGATGATTATATAGGATACGGTCTCTTTTTTATCTTGCGAGAGGTTTGCTGGATACCCCGCGGAGCATAGTGGTGGACGGCTCTACTAACCAAGTCCATGCACAGAGAAAATAGATAAAAAAGTTACGTCAAAATGCCCGAAGTTTTAAAAAATGGCATCTGTATAAGAACTGGTAGATGGCATTGCCATTGCCCAGGGTAGATATCACTCAGTGGCGTAACTTGGACTTTGTGATTTGGAAGAGATACATATAAGCCGATAATTTATGACGTAATAATCTAAATGCATTTTTTTTTTTGTAATAACGAAAGTTGAAATAGCTAAAACAAAATCGTCAAAATAAACAGAATTTCATAATTATAAAAACCACAGTGTAATTTCTGAATATATCGTTGGCACCAGGGTTCAGACTTTTTTATTGAAGAATTACAATGGCGTATGAAGCAGTTTCGGAAATGTACCAACTACATTGCCGGATCCAAAAAAGAATTTTGGGGAGGGGCACTTTTTTTCAACATACAAAAATATGATTTGAAATTTATAAAAAAAAAACAGCGCGGAGACGCGCAAAAATTTTTTGAGAACGAACAATAATACATGCTTTAAGAGCGAAATAAACAAAATGTATTTGCGTGATTAAAACTCTCATTTTAAAAGCGACCTATGCCACAAAATTAATTTATGGAAAAGAAATTGACGCCCAGGGCGCGCAAAAATTTATAAAAATGAAATAAAACCTCCCCTGGATCCGCTACCGATCAACTATGTAACTAAGTTAACTAGTAACCACCAACCACTACGACATTTTTTGTACAATCATACTCTAACACATAGAAGTAAATATTCAAAGCATATAAAAAATTATGATATATTTCGACAATTTGGAGTTGAATGTCAGCTAATGCTCATCTCAATTAGAAGTTATAATTTGTAAAAAAATTGTCAAGTCGCGATATAGGCTACAAGACGTGTCGGGATTATTCAGTAATATGAACTCAAATTGCATCAGAAATACCAGATGCAAAAATGCATAACAATAACGTTCTTATAACCATGCCTTCGAACAAGACTGTACAAAACCCATGGGTGGTGTACAACGGACATGTTTTCGTCGTGAAGAAATCAACCGTGACGACACAATGCAGTTATTGTACTAAATATTGCTTCATAAACAGGATCACTAACGTCGGGAGGAAGGACATAAGCATATTCGTTCCCCCTTGTTAAATTATTAGGGGGACATTTCCCCCTGAATTAGTAGTGAAATTTAAAAAAATAGGTAATGCTTGCCGTGACAGACGCCACACCTACTCGATTGTGAAGATAAATTAACACGCCTTTCACTTCGCTAATCTGGTAATACTTTCAGTGTCAGTGACGCGCGCAAGGCATTGTGTTTTACATTGCAGGGTTTTTGGCGAACGACGCTATTGTTTATCATTCGTTACATCATTTTTGAATTTACCCGTTCGTAAAAACTAATATTAAAATAGGTTTCGCCAAGTATGCGGCACTGTTGGATTGTGTCATCGAGACACGGTTCATCAGTGGCTCATGCTCGACAGAATTATTTTCCCAACTCATATGCTAATGCATTGCCACAATAACACATGTCCGTAGATAGCAGTAAATGTCCCTGAAGTAATAATTTCTTCCGTGTGGCCCATACATGACATATGTCTAATTGACGTGATACGACAATGGTCCAAATTCGACGCTTCGGGTTCGTCTCGTTTACATTTGTTTTGTGCGTGGACCGAGTGTCGTAAATATATTGTAACTTTCCATTGAAAGCAGAACACGAATTAATGTTTGCTTTGTTACCGAATATGGGCATTAAAATTTTTATTTGTGATGTAATAATATTATTACAGTTCAGAATACATGACCCCATAAATCCTTAGGTCGTTCGATTGTTTGAAAACGATATTTGTGTTGAAATGAACTTCCTGCCACAGTATGCAAAACAAACAATTTCTACAATTTTATTCAATTTTTATTTTATCTGGTTACGAGATCCATCTCGTGTCTTGCCTATAGGGATGCAAAGAGTGGTAAGTTTCCGGGAATTTTAGGAAGTTTCTGGGAATTTTCAAGGGCCCGAAAATACTGAAAATATTGGGAATTTTCGTATAATTGCTTTTTTAGATTTCAACACCCTAAAAGTATTTCATATCATCTTTATATGTTACCCCCTTATATAAATAAATCACATAATTAGACAGCAATTAGTTTCGAACTATAAATAGTTAGCCAACCTTGAACAAGTCCCCAATAACTTTATCACAAGTAGGACTGGGCAATTAGATTCGGTGATTTGAATCGATTCGAAGCATAAATTATTCGAATTAATCATGAATCATTCATAGGAACAAAAACTTGCTAAATTAATTTTCATTATCAATGGCAAAATGTAATCAACTTTGGCCAAAGTTGAACAAAATCGATTGCATTCCGGCCTTCAAATAGGGAACTTTTCCCCCTTTGACATGAAGTGTGAATTGAAAATACATTCCCTTCATGCTTCAGACAATTTGTAATAGTAGAAATGGTATATTTATTATTTATACAGAAGATTACAGATTCGATCAGATTCGAAAAAAATATTCGAATTCGAGTAGAATTCCAAATTATTCAGTGTTGCACAGCCCTACTCACAATTTCATATTCAAATGACAAATCAACCGAAGTTGATAAGAATGAAGCAAGCGGTGAAGTTGTCATCCACTCATCGGAGTAGATGAAAACCCAATGGGGATTCTCTCCAAATATGCTTGAACCTAGAACGATCATATGATTTCTTTTTAGAAGTGATTCGTTCTAATCCCTAACTTTGTGCTACTTTATATTTGATCTGTTAGTACTGTTTTCATTTTCGGAACTACTGTATAAATCATTGAAGGGTCATGATGTATACTTGTTTTATGATATTACATGTCAGATCACAGTAACAAAATTAAAAGAAGCCCCATTGGTCTTTATCATTTAGCCATCTCAGCCCTGCTCGGTGGCTCAGTCGGTTATGCGCGATCGCATTGTCTGATGGACGGATGATGTTTCGATGCTTGATCGTTTCTCAACCGAGTTTGCCCTTCAGCAATGCACTTCGCTGTTAGTTGTAACTAAGGCTGGGCAATCCAGTTCGGTGATTCGAATCGATTTGAAGCACAATTTCATTCGAATAAATCGTGAATCGTTCATAGGAACAAAAACTTGATAAATGAACTAGGATTTTCATTTTTAACCACGAAACGCAATCGATTTTGGTCAAATTTGACCAAAATCGATTATATTTCGCCGTTAGAATATGAAAATCGTTGCTCTCAGTGAGAATTGAAAATACACTATAAACCATGAATTTCTTCATTTTTACGATGGAGAAAAGTTATTTATATATGGGATAAAAAATGGGATATTTGTTACATACATAGAATTAGTAATTCGATTCGAAAAAAAAATATTCAAATCAGATTCGAATTCCATATGATTCGGTTTTGCCCAGCCCTACATGGGACACATAAACAGTCACTACAAAGGTTCGCGCCTCGCGATTATTCGGTATGAGCTCCCCCGGAAGGTGCTCAGACAAGACATAACAAATAATTCGAAAACCCTAAACAAAAAATTTAGCGCTCTTCCGGCCGTGATTTGGTACTTTCAAAATATATCTCACCCTAAACATTTTTTCAAGTATATTATGTGGGCTGCGCTTTTGATATTGAAATTTTCTTAAAGGTACTTTTCTGCTTGTTTACAGTATAAACAAGACACTACGTGCAAACTTTATACAACTTCCCTAAAATAAATACTTTTTCGTCAAACTTGAGCCACAGATGGACCGCGTTTCGTCAGAGGTTCAGGCTTGACCAAACTGAAAAAAGTGAAGTTTTTATATAGGTATCATTTAGTAAACTTTCCGGTTCCCGCTTCAACGTCTATGCGAATAGATATTTTCGCGTTTTTTTATATATAAATAAACTCTATGCTAGGCCCATTAATGGCTCATGCTTGATAAAATATAAGAACATGAGGTTAACGTATTTTATACAATTAAGTTCATCGACTGCTTTTCGTGTCGTACTGATTTAAACCGTTTCACGCACGACCGGTATGATTTATATCGAATCTTGAACCAACAGATAATATTTGATAATAGTAATACTCAGATATCTGAAGAATATCTATGAAACTTTTATTTGAACAAATTTACACTCCGTTATCGCCTAACTTAGATTCATTTACGTGAACAAAGTTTCTTTCAGTATAGGAGCACTTTTACAAGTCTAAGTATGGGCCGCGCATGTACATTTGCAATGTGAAAAATCGATATTCTTTTCCCTAACGTAGTTTCTCCGTGTGTCAAATATGAATGAAAAAAAAAACAAAGAGGTAGGGGGTGTTTTTACCACCGCCTGGAGCAGATACAACACTCTGCATCTTATGATAGCGCTCTAGTAGTGCACGGGGTGTTTTCGCTTAGAGAACAATTGCTTGTGCCATATTTTTAACTTGCCGTTTCTATTCTTATTGGCTATTAGTTTGCTGTTAGGCGCTGCTGCCGGTTTTTCTTAGATGGAATTTAATAAAATGGCGCAGTTAACTTGATCCATATGTGGCTCATGCCTAACAATAAGACGTATTAGCTCAGGGTTATCTACCTGATCAAATATTGGCAATTCGTGCGTCCGTTATCCTTCTATTTAAATTTGCTACAACAGAGAAGGCATGATTTTTGTCCCAATCAGAAATTTTCCTCTCTGCCAACCATGCGTCAGAAGTGGACCATATCTCGTCAGCACGATTCATCAGCAACCCATAGTTGACAAATCAAGTTTCTGACTGAAGTAAAGCATGCGATACGGATGCTTTTCGCTTTGGCGGTTCTTACATCTGTGCGGTGGCTATGCTCATCCCAATGGAAATTCCACTTTGTTAAGTTTGAGCCACTGATGGACCGCGCCATGGCAGCGCCGTCCATCAGTGACTCATACTCAACAGAGCACATTTGAACAAAATATTTTTATTTTGATAAAATCGAATAGGATATATTCGTAACGGTGATACCTTATTTTGAGGCGAACGGTAATTTAAATTTTTTTAAGGAGAATCGTTGAAGAACCGAGTCCAGACTTACTTATCCATCAGTGCTTCACACTGATCTAACGTGGATAAAGATTATTATCGAATTCCACTCAACGCAACAAGCTTTGAAATGTGGGTAAACATTTTGTAGTTTCCATTTTTTTGACGTTACGATTTACCAAGCATGGGCCACAGATAGATCGCCACGCTTATGTGTACTCTATCTATGGCCCATGCTTGGTGAGGCAAAATTTCTTATCGTCGTATTCTGACGCCTCAGTAAGATTTTTTCAGGATGTTCGGGGTTAGCGTTTAGTTTGGGAAAGCGATTAGTGCTGAGGTAAAATTTATCTTTAGGCGTATGGCCAGTGCAATTATTTTGATTTTACTATGTTACCATGGCCATTACAATGGTGAAATCAAATTCGACGAGCATGGGCCACAGATAGATCACACTCGCTTGACGCGACGCTGTGGACCATGCTTACTCAACACTATTTTAATAGACTTATTTTGGCGCTAAACACTCTGGTGTTTAGGGAAGTATTAGTTTATCTCTCTCAGGTGAGATATGTTTGAGTTATGGTGGTTAGCGTTGACATTTAAAAGAATAAGCAGGCGAGTTTTGAACTTCTTCTGGGAACGATTTAGACAAGGCAAGTAGTAGTGAGGTAAAGTTGGGGGCCTATATTGTGAGGAGTTACGACATTTATTATTGCTATTTATGTTGCATGTTTAATGTCTAATGCTAACGGGACTGCTGGACAAAAGCGAGGGTGAAGGGACGGGATGGAGATGGAACTTCACAATTTTGAAAAAAGAAAAATTTGAGACGCGATAAAATTAGGCGAAAATCGGTCTCCGAAATTCTTGAATACTTGAGAATAACATTATATTCTAATGTAAGTCACAAGAGTTCAAAAGTTTTCTTCCTCAAATTGTCTTCCAGTAAAATGAGCGCGCAAAAATCTGACTAAATCTAAATCCGGTAGGAATACAAATTATCGGTGACCTCATGTTACGTAAAAAGCTTTGAAATATGATTAAACATTACCTACCTAATTTTCTGAAAATGTTTTATTGAAATCGAAATGATCAAGCATGGGTCGCTGAGAAATCGCAACGCATCTATCTGCGACACATGCTTGGCAAAACACCATTTTAATAGGTGTATTTTGGCGCCTTTGTATCAGTATGTATACGGAAGCATTACGGTTTCTGTCTCAGGTGAGATTTATTTTGGGTATTCGGGGTTAGTGTTAAATGTAAAACGAGATAGGTCAGTAGCGGACTGATTTTTAGAAACGATTTCGATGTAATGAGGACTTTGAAATCCGAAAAGTGAGGATTTATGTTTTGAAATTTATAAATGCAATATTTTGAATCGAAAAATGCCGAATAATGTGTAGATATATTCACAAATGAAGATAAGCAAGTTGAAGCTTATAGATTGTAATGGGGTGGTTGTTTTTAGTTTCATACAGCAGTAACCATGCTTGCAGCGACCCAAACGATGCCTGAAAAGATCTTCACACCGACTGGCAGAATGACGGAGGCGCCGAGAGGACTTTGACTATTGCAGAATTTTATCATCACCAAGACTTGAGATATGTAAGATTTATGCAAATTTAGAGTTAAAATTCCTATTAATAGGCGACGTTCTTTAGCAGGAAATTTAGTACTGCATTTTAAAGAATGTGACATAAATTGGATACGATTTGATTTCTGGTGGGACGAAGGCGCGTAGAAACGTATGTATGTATGGTTGTTGTTTAAAACGTATTAAACGCAATTTGGATTATATTTATCAATCAGAGATTGAATTTAAGCAATTATAAGCCGTTGATAGAACGTAACTTAGCGGTGTGGGACTATGCCTATCAAGACATTCTCGGGTGGGGGGGGGGGGGGGGGGGGGGGGGGGGGGGGGGGGGGGGGGGCAATTTCGTTACTTTCCAGCGTAGACGGAAGTATTACGAGAAGTGTCGGGGTGAGAAAGGGGTTTTGGTGGTTGTAATTTTCCGATCAGTTTACATTGAGTCGAAGAAACTTCTGCTATTGGGTTCCACTAAGAAATAACATTTTGTCAAGCATGGGTCATAGATGGATCATCAGTGCCCCCGCGGTTCATCAGTGTCCCACAATTATGAATTTATTATTCGTTAAGCATGGTCGCCGAAGCGATCCATCAGTGCCACAAGCTTGATAAAAGCATGTGTGTATGAAATATTTTTCACTGGGCCATACTGAGCAAAATAGGGTTGGTGAAAGTTCTATCCATGATACAGGATGCATCATATTTTGTTACGCTTGGTAAATTATTATTGGTCCGTAGCGAGAGGGTTGACAGGGTTGTTTTGAAGTTGTGGATTGGTAATAGAAACGAAATTGGACGCACAAATTCTGCTATTGAGTTTCAGGGCGTTTTTTTGTTAGCATGGGGAACTTACGCTAGATGTACACTGTAACAAAAAATGCAACAAAATCACTGGTCTTTGACAGTAATTTTGCTTGGCGGTATTGAAAAAAATGCAAAATTGACTTTGTTGGTTAAATATAGGGTGTTGATGGAACGAACCACAGGTGCAGTCCATCAACAGCTCATAATTGGCACAAATCTCATCCGCATGGCGTTTTTGTATCTTTGGAAATATTCAATCACTGCAAATGACCATTAAATGTACTGTACTTTTGTTACAGTGTAGCTAGAGCTAGGCAATTTAATTCGGTGATTCGAATCGATTCGAAGCATAATTAATTCGAATTAGTCGTGCGTCGATCATAGGAATAAAAGCTTACAAAAAGAAGTACATTACCTCTTTGAGTTTGACATTCGTGGTTAGTATTTTTTTATATTGATAGTCGAGGCAAATTGTTTTAGTAAAAACGCAATATTTGCTTTTAGAGTTGGTTACATGGAATTAGCGATTTGATCCGATTTAAAGAATTGTCCGAATTCAAATTTCAAATTCCAGTTAATTCAGTCCGGTCCAGCCCTATAGTAGTCTATTTATGCAGAAAATTGTATTGATTTTTGCAAGAATAGTTAAATTTGTCTTTTTTCCCCGGCGAATTTAAAGCGATTTCGTTTAACCTTTTATTCGACAATTTTTACACAATATGATAGCATTTTCAAGATTTCTTTCAATACCAGAGGATTAGATGTTTCCCATGCTTCGAATCAAAGTGAGTCCAAAGTTATATATTATCAAGCATGACACACATATGAAACGCACCCATAGAGCACGATCCATCTTTGACCAAATATTAATAACAAAGAAAAATTATTATTCACAGCCAGGTATTCCCTTTTTATTAATTCTTATAAGATGGAAAAACACATCTTCTACACCGAAGGGCGAAATATGTTTGTGCAAAAAAATGCTGAACAAATTCGGGCCCTCTGAAATTGGAATTTCAATTTGATATATTGTTACAAAATTGACGAACAATATAAAATTACTAAATCGAAAGAAAACTAGTCTGGCTCGGATCGGTCCAATATTGTTCAAGTAAATGTACTCTATATGCTTTTTAGTCGGGAGAAAGAGCGCGGTAGTTTGGATAACCCCTTATCAAAGACAGTGGTATTGTGTTGTATTTGGGGCGTGACAGAGGACACGGGTATATGACAATATAAAGCTAATAAGATTTGACGAAAATAGTACTTGAAGCTTATCGTAATATTAAAGTAATATTGGCAATGTTTATTCAAAATATTTTATATGTATTTTGAGTTGTATGGATAAATGTAAAATTCAAAAGTGAACGTAAATTTGTGAAACTACGTTTTAATATCGCAATTTCATCCCCCTGTATGCATAGTGCAACAAAAACTCAGTAAATTTACCGTTAATTAGAGGTAATTGTATATTTTCAAAATTTTAAACCGTCTTGTCCATAATATTTATGCCAGGTGTGAGCTTTTAATGAGCCGAACTTCGGCGGCGTGTTCTCTGGATTCTGCCCGTAATTGTCCGACAAAGACGATTTTATAGATTTATTAAACAAACGCCAGAAAAAAATTACTGTTAGAGTACGACGATTTTACTCCTTTTTTAGTACTGTGCGACCCGGTTAGATCAGCGGGTAAAGTGTTGGGAATACACTTCGACCTACGTGCTTTTGGTCTGTCTGCTGGGCGCCTCGCCGGTGCTCGGTGATTCGCGTAAGCACTGCTTACGGCTTTCTCCACCAACAAGGTCTATGCAAAGGAAAAATTAGAAAGAGGTCGTGGTTTGCCATATGATTGAGCTCTATTCTCAGTTTTCCTCTCCCGCGGGTTAAAAACGAAATGCTATTCTATCCCAGAATTGTAGTCTTATAATGTTTAGATTAATATTTTATATATTAAATTTGATATAACGACTCCACATACACTTAGGGTTAAAAGGAGTAAGAGCGAAATTTGGATAATGGGTTCGAACCCCGCTGACCGCAGAAAATGAATAAACACGTTCAAATATACAAATCTTTTTGTACAGGTGACTTAAATTACACAGGTGCTAATTAACATCTGACCCCAATTGTCGAACAGCCTCTGCCGTCAATTCCATTGACGCAAGCTTGTGTGGATATCATATCAAATTTAATATATAATGTATTAATACAAACATTAGTTTACAAAAGTACGTAATTCTATTATTATAAATATCAATGGGGTTTTCAAGTAAAGTCCATAAATAAACTTATTTGTGAAAACTTGTATTGTAATTCACAAAGGTGTAAGCGGAAACGGGAACACTGTAACAAAAATTGCAACATAATCACTGGCCTTTGGCAGTAATTTTAACTTGGCGGTATTCAAAAACATTCAAAGTTTGGACTTTTTTGGACAAATATGCGGTGTTGATGGAACGCACCGCGAAGGTGCGGTCCATCAACAGCTCATAGTTGTCATAAATCTTACCGCAATGCGCATTCACAGCAAATGACCAGTAAATTTACTACTGTACGTTTGTTACCTGGCTTTGTTATAAGATGTGAACATTAAGAAGCGGATATTTCCCACGAGTACTTTTCTCACTTTTGCCAAGCTTGATCCACAGCAGGCTGACAGAATATCAGCTTCTCAGACACCCGAAGAAAAAGGTGTTCCGTTAGAAAAAATTTATCAAATAGTTGACAATTTTAACAATCATTAACCAAACTGTAGAAAAAGGTTCAAAACCATAAATACTGCTTTGAAATATGTCTTGGTATATATCTCGAAGATGGTTTGATTTTTCAAGATTTTTTTTCAAGATTATCTTTGTGATCTACATTTTTTTTATTTGCAATAATGTTCAACGTTTTTGAATTGATTCCATCTAAAAATTTGATTCTGCTAAGCATAAACCACATAATGGGTGGCGTAAGTTAATGTTGCTAATCATTTATCGATGTGTGTTTGTCAAAGCGCTTTTATGTATATATTATTGGAATCAGATATTTTGCGTAGCACAAGATTTACGAAATCTGAATTACTGAGTTGTATAATTTCCCTTATTGATGTTAATTGTGAGGATTTAAACGTGGGTTGAAGTTCGGCTATTTTTTAATACCGAGACCAAAACCATGTAAAATCGAAATTTTTTTATGTTGACATTGACACACGGAAGCAGATTCGCTCCCACACAAAGGCCTCTCGATATGACTTGAATATTGTAACAAAAATGCACTTGTCTTTGACATTAAATCGGCTTAGCGATATTGAAATCAAACCATAGGACAAACCTTTATGGATTGTAACGTACCGCCGAGATGGGGTCTCTCAACAGCCCATACTTGGTCTAAACCTTATCAACAAGGTGGCATTAAATTTTGAAAATATACAATAACTGTACTACTGTGTTGTATTCAAAATACATCAAAACCTCAAAGAATTAATCCTATGCTTTGTCTGAAACGCGGAGGTCAATGAACTAACAGATCCACATGAAACAAAGAAATGCGTATATATTTGTTCCAGTTCGCAGAACTCGTATTTATTCTTGCGCCTGTTCAACAAAAAGATTTATTTGATAACCTTAGCTTTAATCAAAAAATAGGAGTAAAATCGCGTTCATTTGACAGTAACTTTACTTTGTGATATTGAAGGAAAATCGTAAATCGGCTTTCCTGGCCAAATATAGGCCGTTTATAAGTCCGGCCACTTGAGTTGCGATCCATCAACAACCCATAATTAGTATAAATCTCATCAACATGGAAACTTCGAATTTTGGCGAAACGTAAAATCAGTGAAAAATTAACGGGCAATTTACCGTACTTTTGTCACAGCGTGCTGTGTTTACTCGAACTATTTGCATATTTGAATTTTTTGTTAAACACCTGTGGCATCTAAGTAACAACAATAGTGCTTTGCCAAGCATGTGCCACAGTCGGACCGCACTTAACCATTGCTGGATTTAATAGAAGTTCCAACTCTCCAAGGAAAGTTCAGTAAATTTACTGGTCATTTGCAGTAACTGCATATTTCTGAAGTTACAAAAACGCCATCTTGATGAGATTTATGAGATTTAAGTATTGGCTGCTGATGGACCGCACCTCGGGGGTGTTTTCCATCAAAGGCCCATAAGTGGCGTCAATCTCACCATGACTATGATAAAGCAGTGATTTTACTGCATATTTTTTACAGTGCACCTCCTTGTGGGACTAAGAAAGATATTCTGTTTCCTCGTGTGATTGGGAATTTGTAGAAAGAGTAGACAGCCAGATGGAAGAAGAACCATTGTATGGAAGAATCATTAATCATTCCTACCCAATTATGAGCAAAAAAAAACCGTATACCTGTTGTCACTCGCATAGACTGATAAGGGTCATAGTTCAAGTAGAAGTAGAGTCACTGTACGATGACGTAAGAAATATGCAAATTTGTAAATAATAAATGTGGCTTTACGCGAGATCATTGCCATTGTGGAAAGAATCATGTTTTTTCCGTCACTCTTACGAGTGGATTACCCCAAGCAGGGCCCTATACAGAATGACCATTTATTGTAAATCAGGGCAAGGCATGTTGTTAAATTGTGAGTTTTTTTTAATTTGAGAATCAAGTCAGAGTTTATACTGTCGGGTGTCATTGTATGCCAATTCACCCTAACCTCTCGTTTCCCATTGAATTCTCCAGAAACCCCAGGCATGAAACTTTCCTCTGGGCATGTTTTGTTAAGCATGAGTCACTGCTGGATCGTGCTGCTAAAGCACGATCCATCAGTGGCTCATGCTTGACAAAATAAAATTTTGTAATCAGGACGGAAAAAGAAGATAATATAAAATTACGTAAGAATGACGTAAATATCTTTTTATATGTAACTCGACACCTTTCGTGGAAAACACGTATTATTTTAATGAAGAGGCGTGTTACTCTAGTTCCCCGCCGCATTTCTAATCAGAGGCAGCGGCGCTTTGTCCTCGGAACTACGATCTGTGTCTCTAGTTAATTTGAAGTGATTGTATATTTCAAAAATTTGAAGCGTGGACTGCGTCTCGGCGTTGCGTTCGATCAACGGCCGATAATTTACCCAAAGAAAGAGATGATTTTACATTTTATTACTTAATTTCGATATTACATTTGGATATTGTTGTCCAAAAGAATAGATTTTACCGAAAAATAGGGGCAGATTATGACTGCAATGGTTTGACATTTGCATTGCGCTTTCCCACTTCAAGTGACGTTCCATGCCCGATATAATTTAAATGTATATATAGATCCACTTAACCCAAACAGAACTTTTGTTTTGTTAAACATGAGACTTCATCTTCGGGCTTCAGCTTTTTGCAATTTTTTTCTGAGGGAGGGGTGGGCTATTTAGATATTTTCTTTTTACAAGCATGAGCCTTTGATGGAACACGACTGTAGTTTACCATGGAGATATAGTTCTGTATAGGATGTTTTCAGCTTTCAGAGTGCGTTTGCTGTCATTTGAGTAGCCGTTGAATGGCGTTCTTTTAGGGACTGTATCCGGCCTTTCTTAAAGCGAAATTCGAAACCAAAAATTGCCCTGTAACAGAAATGCACATTCGAAAATAATTTAAAAATATTACTTAGTTCAATGATATTTCCTTATATGAAATGCAAAAATTAGAGGAGATTACATTGTCTCCACCCAATAAACTTGCTGGGAGACATGTTTTAAAGTTCCTCCTCTCTATACGCCCACCCATCCCGGAGTTAGAGATCTTCCGCCGCCACTAAGAGGAATTGTAATATTTTATTCCAATTGGTTCAAGTCAGCAGGACTAAAGAAACTGTTTGTTGCTCAAAAAAGCGCACGGGATTTGCGCGGCTTACACTGTAAAAATTGCAATAAAATCACGGTATTTACTTATTCTACTCGTTATTGAAATAAAGCTTTACATTTGTTTTTGTCAATTATGGTCTGTTGATAGAACGTGCTTCTCCATGCTTGGCATAAAGTTGTCTCCAAAATTTGAAAATATAATGAACTGTAACAAAAATACAATAAAGCACTGGTCTTTGGCAGTAATTTCACTTGGCGGTATTGAAAAATATTCAAAATTGACTTTTTTGTTCAAATATGAGGCGTCGGTGGAACGCACTGCGAAGGCCATAATTGGCATAGATCTCACTAAAATGGCGTTATTTAAACTTAGGAAATATGCAATTACTGCAAATGACCGGTAAATTTACCGTACTTTTGTTACAGTGTATACAAATGATCAGTAAATATAATTTGTGTTAAAATTGTGCGTTTCGTCACAATGCGAGGTCTTCATTGTGCAAACGAAACCCACTGTAATCTCAAATGTGTGTTTTACGGCACTCTCAATGAACAAATAGTTTGTTGAGACAATAATCTGAAGCATAATTAATTACAAGACCTGACTTTGTCGTTATTTATTCACGCGCGGTCTTGGTTTGAGCAAATACAAATAGTTTCTTAATATCGTACTAATTTTTGGGGTTATACTGTAACAAAAATGAGGTAAACATACCGATCTTTGAATGTAACCGGTTGCCCAGTTAGCTGAGTCGGAATAGGTGTCAGGAATACGCTTTGAGCTATGCATCACTAGAGGTTTGCTGGGCGGCTCATCGATGCACGGTGGTCCACATAAGCGCCGCTTACAGCTTCCTCCACTAACTATGTATATACACTAGAATAACGATTAAATGTTAATCCAAAACCTTCACCCGTGATCCGGGCTGGTGTTTACACGAGAGGTCGTAGTTCGCCATATAGTTAAGCCGTATTCTCGGCTTTCTTCTCCCGCTGGATAAAATTGGATTCCTATCTTATAACGCTAAATTAAATAATCAATAATAAAATAATAATATATAAAATAAAATATCAATAACGCGTATTCAAGTTTGGGGAATGTTTTATCACTTTAAAAGAGAGGCGAAGTTACTGTGCTTTTGTCATAGTCTACTTCTTGTTAACAGCGATGTTTATATTGTTTTCCCAGTTGGGGTTACATGTGGCTAATTACTTATGCTTCATTTTGCACTAACGCATTTGGGAGGAGCCTGAGCTCTCTCCTTCTCGATGAATAAACAATTGCAGAACAGACTTCTAAGTGCTTTAAACAACCCAATTAGATTTTTTGTCAAGAATGACTCACTAATGGCCCGCGCTTCGGCGGCGCGATCCATCAGTGACCCATGCTTGACAAAACATATTTCGATCAACAATTTCAGAGTGGGGAAATCCTAAAAGATCTTAAATTTAGAATCGAAATGTCGTTTACAGGAAAACTTTTGAGAGTTTTACGGTGACATAAGTCAAAATGTTGGTTTTATCAATAATTTTTTACTTGCTGCGCCTAATATGGCGTCATAACTTATATTAAAAAAATTCAATTTCCCTGCCCCCTTCTGCTTCCAAGGTTCCAAACACGCAACTGCCCCTATCCTTTCGTGTACTTTGCTAATGGATGACAGGAAAGCCTATAATATCCTATAAGCCTATAAATATCTATCTCAGAAAATCTGGCATTGGTCAGACGAAAGGTCACAGCAATAAACACCTGTTTGGACTGTTGAAAACGAACATTTTGCAATAATATTTCGCAGACCAGATTGATAAGATTTATGTACAAACTGTGAAGATTGTTAAGGGAACGTGCCTCAGGCGGTGTATATCTTTAACATATAGGGTCTTCCAGTATTTTGGAGAAAAAAACACATCCATCATGTTATGGGTTTTTCATTTTGGTTGTATTTTGCAGAACATTAGGCCTATTATTAGCTTAATTCAAATTATAGTTTCCCCAAAAAGGCGGAACAAAACAGGAACTCGTAAAAGATGTAATGAATTCGATACACAAAACTGTATACGAAAGTAGACTCGAAATACATCATGAATTTACCAAAGAAGTTCTTGGTCTTTGTTTTAATGAGTTCTGAGGTAAGCATTTTTTATTTCTTGTTGAGTTAATTGTGCAACGTAGACAATTTGGTGGCTGCCCATTACAACAGCAAGTTCACAAATATCTACGAAATACGTACAAATGTGATAAGTACTGAACTTGTTAAAAAACATTCGATTTTCTATGCGATCGTAGTTTTCCGTTGATACTGGTGGTGCCATAGTGCCCCCATAGAAAAGATCTTTTGAGTGCTTTGAGTAAAGTCGGAAACAGTGCCTAAAAGTAACCAATTAACGGTCACTTGATAGCAAAGACCTACTAAATGATGTAGTACCAGCAACTGCACTCTAACCGGAAAGCATACCAAACGAGACCAAACCACAATGTTAAAGTGCAGTGAGTATCTGTCCTGGGCGATGGCAAAACCATCTACAACATCTTTGCTTTATTTTAGTCGCTTCTTATAACATGTAGCAATACGTTGAGTTCATTCTAAAGCATGTACCCGCAGGGCTTAGGCGCACAGTTGTTTTCCCAATGGCTATTCAAACGAATTTTTGATCGATATTCTATTAAACTTTAAATTTGTGAAGCCCGAGTCACAGATGGACCGCGCCTCGGCTGCGCGAGGTATCAGGGAATAATACTTAACAAAGATAAAACTTCAGTAAAAAATCTATCTCTCTTACAGATTGTTACTGGATGCTATCAAACATGTTGTTGCAAAGAACCGGGCTTAGTCGACTGTTCATTCAACAACGGAAGCTCACCGCCGGCACCAGGAGTGGGTAGTGCTGGTTGGTGTGGTGGTACGGAGTGGCGAGACGATGGAAAGAGTATAACTCATATAAACATGAGCCACACTAACACAAGCAGAGTTCATAAAGGTTGGTGGAATATAAGCTGTGTTGTTTATTGAGTGGGGATACATTGTGACAAAATGTAGACAAATTGCGGTGAATCCACTTGGTAAAAGCTTTAACATCAGCTTTTTTACATCAAGTACTTCTCATCGACGCGTTCCATCACTGACCCATCTTTTTTTTAATTTTACTGATTAGGGTGTGTCTTTCCAACGTTTCTGACGTTCTGGACCATGTAGTTGCTGTCTTTAAAATTGTTCCGACGTATTTTTTGTAGCGTAAGAGGCGTCTAACCCAATCGAATATATTATGTCTCAACAAGTTTTGTCAAGTATGGATCACTGTTGGATCGCGCCGCCGAGGCGCGGTCCATCAGTGGATCATACTTGACAAAATAAAATTTCTAATTGGGGAAACGGAAACAATGAAGTGCTGGTAGGGGGTTTTACTATCGCCCAGGGCAGATACCCCTTACAGTGATTTATTTTAGTGTTCTCATTCCTCTTTAAAATGTTCACCCCTCAGAGTGTAGTTGCTGAGGGCATGCTGCAAAAATTGAGATTAAGTGATAAAAAAAATAGTAGTTTAATAACCAGACATTGTTCAAGGTGGTCCTATCTATTACACTGTAACAAGAACGTCGTAAAATCACTACTTTCTGACATGAATTTCACTTATTGATGATGGGATGAAACTGTACAATAGACTTTTATAATCAATTATGGCCTGTTGGTGGAACGCATCGCTCAGGTGCGCCAATATTTGGTATAATAGCGAGTACTATCCGGTTTAAACTTTTGGTATATACAATTACTGCAAAAAACAGCGAATTTGCTGTAATTTTTCACAGTGATAGTCAAGTCATTGAGGAAATCGGGTATTTTGTGCGCCAATATTGAATAATTTTTGTGTATTAATATTTTCTGATTTTTTTTTCAGATATCTTTAAGAATTATCCTAATGTACAGAATATCAACCTGAACTATTGTAATTTCACATCACTCGAGGAAAACGAATTTCGTGATTCTGATTTCAACAATAACAGTAAACTGGGAGTGATACAAATCAGAAACAATAAAATCAAATCAATAGACATCAATGCTTTCAGAGGTTGGGTCATTTTGTTTGATTCCAAATTTCATTGCATTTTTTCACAGCTCATTCGAGTGGTTTACCCTGAACATGGCCCCGTGCCTGCGGCCACTTACTGCCGAACAGTGTTATTATTGGTAAAAAACGATCTTTCTGGTTCATAGAATCATCATTTGATTATGATTGGGTAGACGAACATGGATTTCATTGTTAAACGTTGGGGATCCAACCTTTTCCTTTTAAGTCGGCAACAATTACAATAAAATTGTATAAAAAAAACGCCAACTTTTTGCGCACATTCGGCCCAAAGTTCTTTTCCGGCATTTTACGACCAAACCACATCAGAATATTTTTTTGAAAATGCAAAATGTGCGTGCGTTTGCCAAATGGTTTACACATTTCTTACGTGCATTTGGCGCGTATTTTCGTTGGTGAAAGATTGTCAATTTATTTTTTTCGTCGGTTCCTCGATTCCTCTAATTGAAACCCCATAGTGCGATTGCAGAATGACCTTCTCAACTGCTTGAAAACGTATATACCTCAAGTTTCACTCGCAATATTTATTTATTGGTCATTTTTCGTCGTGATGTGCAATAAACAACACTATTTTTAGGTAAAAATTTCCCCGTTATGGTATCATACTTCGGCACAAAAATTTTCCAAACTCTGCTTCCCCTTTTTTAGTATCGAATTACACCACTGGTGTCATTTATTCGATTTATACAGTCAGATCCGTTTAGAGATCTATAGCCATCCGAACCGCATGTAAATTCGTAGGTTTAAAATGTAAACTAATCTCTTTTTTTTGTTACAGGCCTGTCGAATCTACTTAAACTTGATCTAAGCGGAAATCAAATAAGTGACTTGCAACCTGGATTGTTCGGAGATTTGGAAAAGCTTATAGAACTGAGTTTGGAATAGGAATAATATATCAACCTTGGATATGAGAGTATTCAATGGTTTAGTTTCTCTGAGACACCTGTCACTCAACTCTAACTCAATCAAGGTAAAGTCAGAGGTATTAGTTGCTGATGTTTTCCACATCGGGTGTTGTTGCTGTTACTTTATTTTGTAATATCTTTTTGTTACTCAAGTAACCGTTACTCGATTCATTTGTGGATCGAATGGAATGGCATAGTTGATTCCTCTGAATACCAAATGCCCCGTTTTACGATCAATATTTATTATTATTATCCCCCATTAACGAATTCGATGATCTAGTGGTTATCATGCTGACGTCTCAGGTTGAGGATTTGAAGATCTCGGGTTCAAACCCCCACTGACCCGGTTCGATAATTCATACCCATCACTCAACCCAGGGTGTAATAACCTGGGGAAGCTAAGCTGAACTGGAAAGATCATATCTTTCTGGCAACACTAACTCTATCAACTCTATAAGTGGCCGCTTGTGCAAGGCGTTTGTGAGGATGAATCAGTTCAAAGGGTGGCTATATAAAGTAAAATAAAATTGAGTGACTATAAAACCAAAATTGAGGGAATGTATAGCTTGCGTTCTTTTTTTTTTGTAAAATTTGAAACTACCACATCGTTGTTCAAGTTTTTGTTTCTATATATTTTGTGTTTCGAATCTATTCGAATAACTGATTAAAATTGCCTAGCCGTACTCAGGTTTGGCAAAATGAACTTTTTAATTGTGTTGCTCTACTGAAAATATTTGGCCCCAATATCTTTTGTTAAGTATGGGTCACTGATGGATCGCGTCAATGAGACAAAGGCCCATCTGTGGCTCTTGCTTGACAAATCAAAATTCCGGATAAGTTTGCCCTAAACAAAGCCAGAAAAAAGTAATTAAAAGGAATCATTTAACGGCCAAGTACAACGGCAAATAACATCTACTAAATGTTGTCCCAGAAACTGTACTTGAATTGGAAAAACGGTGTTGATAGTATACCTTATTTTCATTGCCAAGTAAAACAATTTACCGTAAAACAACCAGAGTTGGGAACGAGTCACTTCACTTCGAGTCACAATCCAAGTCGTGCCGAAGAACACACGAAATGCGAGTCGACAAGGTGGTTTTTCAAAACATGATTTCAGACTGGGGCCAAAGCCCCAAGTCTCGTTTCTTCTGCTTTTTGTTGACACCAGTGCAAGTCGAGGTATTAAGCTAAGACGACTTGAGTCAAGTGAGTCAAATCAATTGTAACAACAATGTTTACTACTATTGAATAATTACGCCTCTATTTCTCTCAGGTTCTTCACCAATTTCCTATAACAATCATGGACCTCACAAACCTCGATATGCAGCACAACGTTATTTCTGATATAGACCCAAAAGCATTTGACAACTTGCATCATATTATGTAAGTTCTCGGCAATATACGTCTGTATATTTTGGATTTTTTTTTACATTTCTACGCGTAGCGACAAATATTGGTTCAACTCCCGTCCCCCTGAATCCGCAAAAAGTAAGTTGAAAATGTGTATAAAGCACTGTAACTCCGCTTCGAGGTGAAATCAACGTCACAATAAGTTTTTTTGTGCTAAAATTTTTGAATCTCCATTACCCCCCCCCCCCCCCCCAAAAAAAAATGCTCACTCGCTTTCGATGTGTCATTTAATTTGTACAAGGTACAAAACCACTCTTATCCCCGTTCAATGATGGAATCGATTTATTTGCCGTTGTTCGCTTCAGCAAGTTTATCTCCGAGCTTGCATAAATTGGGAATTTAGAAAGAGTTTCTCCTTCGAAAATATTTCTCACTCTGTCAGAAAATTTTGTGTACACAAGTTTTTGTTGAGCTCGACGGCGCAATTCATCGTTGACTGGTGTTAGACAAAACTGTCTCGCAATTATTGATACAATGTCTCACTACATTTCAGCTCGCTCGATATTGGTTTCAACCAAATAACGAGTCTGAACGAAGACATATTCAAGCACAATCCAGAACTTGTTCGGATTCATCTGAACAATAATAAACTATCAACATTGCCGAAAAACGTTTTTCGTCATTTATGGTAAGTAAGTGCAAATAGTGTCAACTTGGTAAAAAAAGCTCAAGTCAAAATTACCAATCTCTAATAGAAGATACAATTTGTAGACGCCTTTGTGGTAAGATAGTGTCAACTTGGTAAAAAAAAACTCAAGTCAAAATTACCAATCTCTAATAGAAGATACAATTTGTAGACGATTTCGTGGTAAGATAGTGTCAACTTGGTAAAAAAAAAACTCAAGTCAAAATTACCAATCTCTAATAGAAGATACAATTTGTAGACGCCTTCGTGGCAAGATAGTGTCAACTTGGTAAAAAAAACTCAAGTCAAAATTACCAATTTTTAATAGAAGATACAATTTGTAGACGCCTTTGTGGTAAGATAGTGTCAACTTGGTAAAAAAAACTCAAGTCAAAATTACCAATCTCTAATAGAAGATACAATTTGTAGACGCCTTCGTGGTAAGATTAATCCTACATTTTGGAAATATACAATTACTGCAAAGAAATAGTAAACTTTTTTATCACAGTATACAAAATATATTTCTGACTTATTTTATAAAATGTGACTTATTTTATAGCGAGCTGGCATTCCTAGATGTCAGTTTCAATCAGCTCACTACACCTTACTATGAATGGTTCGCTACAATGGTTTTCAGTATAAGAACATCTAAGCGTGATGATTACTACAATAAACGGGTCACAGATGGAAATAAATGGATATGTAACGAAAACCTCTCTGAGTACAAGGTGGTCTTTACTCCAAATACGAATCAAATTGAGTATTTAGTAGTGAGTAGGGACCGCGCTTTTTTATATATAGAAGTTCGCTCAAAGCAAGGCCGGAAGACGTGCTTAAAAGGAACCAGCCAACTGTCACGTAATAGCAACGAGGTCCTATTAGATGTAGTACCAGCAATTGCACACGCTAAGCGGAAAACATTCCAAATAAAACTGAACTGCTGTGGTGAAGGTATTTGCCCTGGGCGCTAGCGAAACCAATTCTTTGTTTCCGTTTAGACGCCTTTTACGACACGCAAGAAAAACATTAGAACTATTGTGAAGCCCGAACCTACGGGGCTTAGTCGGCGTGTTCCATCAACACTGCATAATTGGACAATCTTATAGTAAATATTTTGTCAAAAGAAAAGTGATTTTACTGCATTTCTGTTACGGTGGCAGTGTTCAGCACAAGAGTTTGTGCATGAGCTCCCCCTTTTCACCACCGAGCGTTTCTTCAGCAAAGCGCGTCTCGGGTAGTTGGTACATGTGATAGATAGACGTTCACTATAAAGGTGCGTGCTTAGTGATTGTTAGCTGCAAGGTCTTTGGTAAATTGGAAGATTCGAAGCATAAACTAGTCGAATCACTGTGAAGCGGATATCGGTAGAAAGCCGGTGAAATGAAGTGGACTTATCATATTTCAACAAAAAAATGTTTGGCAAATTTTCAATGGTGACTCGAACTATAATGTAGCACATGTGATATTGTAGAGTTTGTAGTTTTTAAAGTGTAGTTTTAAAATAATTGGGAGAATTCGTAGCATTAGATTCTTTGACTTTGATAATGACAATATATTGTAAAGATATAAGCAGGGTATTTGCTTTCTATGTGGAATTAGTAATTCGATCCGATCCGTATAAATATTTGAATCAGATTCGAATTCTCAATGATTCGGCTTTGCCCAACCCTACTGACAGGCCGAAGCAAAAATTTGAAATTTAAATTATTCTTACAGGTATTTCTGGAAGTAGTGCGCTTCACAAAATGTGAAAACTCTGCACAGTTGTTTCATGCTTGGTTTGAAAGTTTCAATATAGAATGCGGGTCAGGTATTGAATGTACTATTTTCTTGCTAAAAGCTGTCAATATAGTTGGTAACGTAATGTAACGATAGAATCCAATTAACATATAAAGATGTGACAATATAATTGGTAACGTAATGTAACGATAGAATCCAATTAACATATAAAGATGTGACAATATGCTTGGTAACGTAATGCAACGATAGAATCTATGTCCCTACTTGGAGTTAATGGTTATATCGGTAGGCCTGGCTTGAATTCCGTCATTTCACTATTGCAATCTGTAACGATGTGACAATGTAATTCAAGTAACTACTGGGAATATATAGTTGTATCTTTTTGTTTGAAGCTAAATATCATTTTATTATTTCAACCTGTAACGATTTGGCGATAGAAGCCAAGTGGCTACTTGGATTCTATGGTTACATCGTCACACGCTGCTTGGATTCTATCATTGTATCGTTCCCTCTACTTTCGATTCCATCGTTGTATCGTTACGCTCTACTTTGGAATTTATCGCTTATCATTACTCTCCTCTTCGGGTTCTATCATTGTATTGTTACGCTCTACGTTGGATTCTATCGTTGCATCTCTCTCAGAGTTAATTTTTGAAAGCAGAGACAACCAAATCGGAAATTTTATTTTGCCGAGCATGAGCCACCGCTGGGCCGCGCCTCAACTGCGCGACGCAACAGTGACTCATACTCAACTCATTGATAAAATATATATATATCCCGTATAATATATATAAATTATAAAATAAATTTACTAATTGGGAAGGCTCATCTACTCTGAAGTATCGCATCCGCGAATTCCACGGTTTTGTAAAATATTATTTTAGGAAAAAAACAAGGTGCAGTTTGGCTGATTTTGAAGAATACTACATTAAGTGGTAGATTGTTTTACCATCGCCCAGGGCAGATAGCACTCACTTTACTTTACCATAGTAGTTCAGTTTATTTAGAATGTTTTCCGCTTAGAGTGCATTTTTTGCGCTTTATGGCCTGGTAGGGGAATGCATCTGCCATCTTCCTATTTCCTTCTTGTATTTGCGTCAATGTGGCTTGAAAGTTTCCGATAATTTCATTTCAATCCTACATAATTTAAGAAACTTTCATCTTAACTAAGCTCATGGACATTTTTATAAATTTTTATTCACACAGGTACTAACACAAGTAATAAAGTTATATCCTCTTCATGCAAGAATCTCTCCACATCATATATGGACAGAATTCCTCCAATACCAAACAGTACTTGTTATCCCAATGATACTCTATGCTACCTTCTCGCACCTGAATGTGTCAATGTACCCCGCGAAAAGCTACCAAAATCGAGTGCGATTGTTCAAACAAATCAATCGTTAGGACGTGTTCGAAATATTTTTATTGCATCGGTTGTGATCTGTCTTGCCTTAGCATTTTTGTTGTTCGTTGTCCATCGAAGACGCAAAATAAGAAAGAAAAAAAGGCAAAACTCAGAAAGCTCTTATGAATCAAGTTTGTATGAACCAGAGATTGATTCCGTGCGTTCGGATGATTCCATAAGTGGAAGGAACTCAACGCGACAGACTTTGCATGGGACGCAAATTACACTTGTTACGCCTTCTAGTTCATGCGATTCCGAGTCTAGCCATTGCTTGTCTGACAGTAATGCCTCGTCATTAGACGTTCAGTTCGATTCCCAGTCAACGACCCACAATGTGTGGCCGTCATATGTTGCGGTTGAACCATCTTTTATTGAATTCGTGCCACTCTCATTTGGCCAAATGCCATCAACTTTGAATACAATGACACAGAAAGCATGCCTCGTGGCACCAATGCCAGATTTCATTTCACCAGACCACCATGCGTTACTAAGTAGTACATCAGATTTATCGTTTGCTGAATCTGAATTTCATCAAAGTGATTTCTCATCAACCTACAGCAATGGACATAGTCAATTCTACCCAGTTTATTTGCGCCGAAACCAATCCGAGACATTTCCTAAAACAGAGGATGAGTCTCCTCAGAATACTCGGCCCAAAGAAGTTGACAACACGCAACGTAAAACAAAAGCCAATATATACACGCAAACAAATTTGTTAGATTTTGAAAATGCGTCAGTTTTAATCGATGACCAGCAATATTCAGAGGACCAAATTGCAGAAAAAGCAAATATTGTTTGCAACGGAATGCACTTCCAGACTGCTGACTGCAACGAAGAAGAAACTCGAGTGAAAACGCATGATGTTGGTGATCAGGGAAACGTACAAACCACTGGGAATCTATATGTGAATACACATGAACGAAATGGAAATGACGTATATGAAATTCCAATTGCCAGGAAAGGAATCATCTCAAATCCTCCGCTCGATCCCATTTATACGCCAATGAGAGCTCTATATCCTGAACGATGTCAGCATCAATGTGCGACTTCGAATGCACAACATCAGTATTGCTGGAGTAATAGACATTTTGTCCCGCTAGCACCTCCGCTCGCTTCCCCAATACCCTTGACTCCACTACTACCATTTCAAGGACTTTCGGGACATAAATATTGTGAGATTCCTCCTAGTAATGCAGGTACAACCATTCCTACATACCTTGATTTCTCTGGTGCAGAAGCCAAATACGCACGAATTTGGAGTCCCAGATGCGTGAAATCCACGCATCCACTTCGGAACGAATATGCGGATGAAATCCCCCACGCACTTCCTCACCCAGATCCCGCGTCTCGAGGGGTAATTCGATATCCCAAAAATGCAGTTGGTATCCCAGAAGTAGTATATCCAGCTGAAAATGTCAGTTCTAATGCTAATGATCAACAAAATAATACCTATTTATCCCAAAAAAATAAAGAGAAAAAATCTCCCAAATCACCTGATGTTACTCATACAAAAACAGCGAAAAAGTTTAAAAAGAAGCGGAAAGCAAAGACAAAAACCGTTAAATGATGAACTGTTAATATTTTATACACCAATGTTCTATCAGAGTGTAGTGGCTGGGCAATTTAATTCGGTGAATCGAATCGTTCTATAGGAATAGAACATGCTAATCAAATTGGAATTTGCCCCCGTAACGACAAAATATAATCGATTTTGGTCAATTTGATAAAGATCTATTGTATTTTTCCGTTAAAATATGAAAACTCATAGACATGTGAATTGATAAATACGTTGCCTTCAAGTCTGTTCGTGTAACTATAAAATTGATTTTTATATTTTTATATTGGAGTCAATTTATAATACTAAAAATGGAGTATTTGTTTTTATATGAAATTACTGATTCGATGAGATTCGTAAAAAATTATCCGAATCACATTCGAATTCTAAGAAATGAATCGGTTTTGCCCAGCTCTAGCTACGACTTTGTTATTGCAGGCTTAATATCCAAAGTACAAATGCCAGCCTAGTCTTCCACCCAACTAGTGATGACTTCCTAGTTAATTCTAAAATTAGGCAAAGTACAATGAAATTAACATAAACCTAGGTAAATTATGACTAGGTAACCTAGTTTCATTTTCAAAACTGTGCAGTGCCTAAATTAAAAAATTAGGTGAAATAGATAATTGTTGTTTGGCTCCTTTCAAGCTGTTTTAAAAAAATTTGAAGGTTAAAATCTTATTTAATAGTCTATTTTGAATGCTTTTTTATGTTAAAAATATTATGATTCCCCCAGTTTTTTTATACTGGCAACCTAGTTGTAAAACAGATAATTTACCTATTTTACATAGTAAATTTACTAGATAAAATGTCAAAGAGGAAACCCGATAAACGTTCAACTAGGTAAGTCGTATATTCTTGGGGTCCCTGGTTAGCTCAATCGGCAAAGAGCTGAGAATACGCTTCGAGCTACGCATCTCTGATCGACAAAGAGCATGAGGGATGATGATTGCGTGCGAGAGGTCTGCTGGACGCCTCACCACCGCATGGTGGTTCACGTATGCACTGATTACGGCTTCCTCAGGAAAATGAGAAATATGATAAGCTAAAATAGTTAAGCCCGATTCGGAACTGGTATCTGAACGAGAGGTCGTGGTTTGCCATAAGATTAAGTCATATTCTCGGGTTTCCTCTCCCGCAGGATAAAAAGAAATACTTTTCTGACGTGGTAAAACTACTTTGAAAATAACTCGGTGAATTCGGAACTAGAATGGACAACATTCCACCCATATAACTAATAATTCTACATTGTCAAATATGCGATACCGAGTAGCTACAAAGCGATCACACAGGCACAATTTACGCTTATCATACCGAAAATCATTCCCAGCAAGACCAGAAATTCAACTTAATTTACTGCACCTCGAGATGAGTCGATCTCGATCAAAATTTTCATTTTATCAAGCATGAGCAATAATGGACCGCTTGGACGGCACGATCCATTAGTTACCCATGCTTGACAAAAGATATTGTGGCAGAAATTTATGGGCTGAGATCGACATGTATTCATCAACCGGACTCGCCAGGACTCAAACCAAGGATATTTATCCTGCTCTGTAAAGACTAGGCCACCGCCCTAGAACACTTAGCGTTTATCTTTTTCATTTATTTGTTTTTTTAAGGAAATTTTGCTTTTAAAACAGTCACCAAATATGAAGTCGCTGATGTATCGCGCACGTAGCGCGCATTTCATCAGTGGCACATGCTTGAAAGAATGAACTATCCAATTACTCACAGACTCACTGTAATAAATGCAGTAAAATCATCGTTTTCTACTGTGATTTCACTTTGTGATATTAATTATGCACTGTTGATGGAATACACCGCTGGTACGAAGATACGCAGTTTATCAACGACGACAAATTGGCATAAATCTCATGGCGATTTAAATTTAAAAAAAAAACAATTACAGCAAATAAACGGTGATTTTACTGTTCTTTTCTCACAGTGTGTCTATTGCAAGGTGTTTATTGTATTGTTTTCCGCTGTACATCAAACGCTTGTTTATCTTTTTTTTAATATATATTTGTATCTTTATTTTTAATATTCAATGCGTTCGTTGAGTCGGTCAAACTGAGTTATTCAAAGACTATCAATAGGAATTTTTTAAAGCAGTGTACTGTTACAAAAATGAAAATACGGTAAGTTAACTTGGTGGCATTGTAAAAATGTATAAAATCCTTTTTTTTCACCAATTATGGGTCGTTAACAGAGCGCACCGTTGAGGTGCGCTCCATCAACACTTGGCGTAAATCTTATCACGCGCTTTCCAACTTTTGAAATATAAAATTACCGCAAATGACCAGTAAATTTACAGTACTTTTGTTACAGCGTTGTTTTGGTTAAGTAAGAGTCACCGTTAGGCCGCGTTCTTCAAGCACCGTCGGTTTCCGGCGACTTCTTTTTTGACCTGAATTCAATTTAAGCAGAGCCGGAGGTAAGAATGTCGTTATCTTAATAGCCAGGTTTTCGGGAATTTTAATAAAAAATTATTTCGCCTTTTTTATTATTCTTAAATTGCTTCAATTTGCTGTGAAATCATGATATATACCAAATCACGATTTTGCTGCAGAATGGGCAAAATATATAAGGAATTTTCCTGTTTAATTAACGTTCGTCGAAAGTAGCACCTTGAAGGAGTCTACTAACGACCCCTTCCTTACATGGTAAAGAGCAACCACACTGTAACAAAAATGCAGTATATTACCTTCTTTTTACAGTAACTTTACTAGGTTGTAATGAAATAATATGGACATTTCACGCCTATTATGGGCCGATTGATGGAGCGCACCGCCGAGGTGCCCATACTTGGCATAAATCTCACCAACATGATTTGTTTTGACTTGAAAATACGTGAAAATAAACAATTACTTCGAAACGACTAATAATTTACTGTCCTTTTTTCAATATTTTGTCAAGTAAAAATCACGTTTTTTTCTTCAAGTGTTAATAATTTGATGTGTCTCACACTTTTTTTTAAAAAAAATTGTATTTGAGCCAGTAATTTTAAGTAGTGATATTAAAACGAAGTTATAGAAATTGCTTTTCACGCCGCTCATGGGCCGTTGATGAATCGTGCCACCGCGGTGTTGTCCATCAATAATTGGCATAAATCGCACCAATATGGCGATTTTAAGCTTTGGAAATATACTATTACTGCAAATTAACCGTTTCATTACAGTACTTTTGTTACACTGTACAAATTGTACTACCAGCAACTGCACCCTAGGTTTTCAATACAGCAGTGAATTGCTATAGTAGAGTGCAGTGTGTGGTATCTGCAGTGGGTGATATTGAAAAATCACATAAATAAATGATTTGAAGTTCAGTCCCAGTCGGGAATTTTGTTTTGTCAAGTATGCAACACAGATGGACCGCGCCTCGTCGGCGCGATCCATCAGTGTTCCATACCTAACAAAATATATTTTGACACATTTTTTTCTGCCAGGAGTAGCGAAAATTCCACGTATGTATGTATGCTCCGAATATTATCAGGAACTGTATAAATGAACAAATATTTATATACTTATAATTTCAGCCTACTATTTTACAAACATACTTTCAAGTTTAACCACAATTACTGCAATAAAAGAAACATCGTGTGAATCAACTCTGTAACGGTGTCTGTCCCAATGAGCTGTATGTGTCAAATGTACTAATTTTTTATTGAAATTTGCTTTAGGCTAAGCCGGAAAATTTTGTTTAATTGAAATTCACTCTAAACAAGGCAGGAAGCAATGCCTGAGAGAACGAACTAACGGCCACTTTATAGGAAAGAGCTATTAAAAGATGTAGTACCTTCCCTGGGCAAAGGTAAAACCATCTACCACGCAGGAAATATGTTAGGACTGTTCAACCTACAGGGCTAAAAAAACAACGGCCCTTACCAAGCGCTAATGAGGGGCAACTAAATATATACCTTATTAGCAACTCAACTTTGAGT
Source organism: Styela plicata (assembly GCA_963675895.2). Lineage (NCBI taxonomy): Eukaryota > Metazoa > Chordata > Ascidiacea > Stolidobranchia > Styelidae > Styela > Styela plicata. Next base: position 16,401,939 of record OZ023151.1, on the reverse strand, counting down.
AGAAAAAATCTCAAAGAGTGGACCCTACAATGAAGTACAATGAGTGTATCTGCTTTGGACGATAGTGGAATCGTCTACCAATCATTTTCTCGAATCCGATCTTCCCGGATTCGGATATTTTTGAGTCTGTTTCTAGAAATGATTGACCATTCAAAATCGCATATATTTCAGATTTTGCGGATTTTTCAAGTTGCATTGGATGTTTGTTTTATCAAACCGAGTGATTTGTGCAACTTGATGTCCACCATATTAAGTAGAAACGTAATTTATCGTTTTCATTCATGACGTCGCTTCCGTACTGTAACAAAATTTAGTCACAAAATCACGAAATCAACTTTTTGTCCAATCAGGGGCTGTTCGTTGAACGCTCCGGCGAGGTGCGGTTCATCAACAGCCCATACTTGACATAAATCTCATCAGCAAAGCAGAACCCGAGGTATACCCGAGACATTGAGAGTTTCAATCAATTACTGTTTAAAAAAAATTGAAAATCACATAAAAATCACACAATTTGAAAATTTGTCAAATCATAAATCGTTCATCCCATTAAGTATAATAGCAAACATTTATTATTCCCGTCTTTGCGTTGAAGTGAAATGTTTTTCGCACGGAAAATGAAAACAAATTTGCCGAAAATGCGGCAAATAAATTTTATTTTTGTCACGTCCCTTTCGTCATGACCTTTCATATAATAAAAAAAATTCAAAATAAAAAATGTCAAAATTCAAAAACGTTAAAATTTTTGAATAAACGTGTTTTGACAAGTATGAGTCACGGATGGACTGCACTTCAATGACGCAATCCATACGTGGCCCATGCTTGTGAAAACATACTTTGTAATTTCAAACCCGGAAAGTTCATATGGATTCGTGTAGAAAAATTCACGTGATGGCATTTCGAATACTTCCGCGGAAATTTATGACAATTGAACTTTCATCGGATTACTGGCAACTTTACTTTAGCTATCGTGCAACTGAAAGAGAAGATTTGTCGATTGTGCAATTTCTTGATCTTTTTTCATCATCGACCTTCACACCTAGCAATATCGGAAGTAGCGTTTAATAAACAGGCTACAGGTGTGACAAACGACTATAGAACTTGTGTGAACAATAAAAAATATGCCGAACAGTGGGCGCGATGGCTTAATGATTATCATGTTGGCATCACAGGTTGAAGATTCGGCTTCGAGTCGGGGCGACTGTATTTATAGTAAAAGAATTGTATGTAGAACTGAACCAATATAGTAGAGTGTAGACGCGATATTTGTTCTGGACGACGGCAAATTCATCGAGTTCATTCAAATAAATTCTTTGTTCCACAATCGATATTCTGCGCGGCGCGTTAAAATTTAGTCAACAAGAAGGTTTTAATTTCATATTTTCTCGGTATACGTATTCGGTATATGTTACGTTATTTAAAAACAACTAAGATAAGATTGGTTGAAGTTAAATGTTCGCCTGGAAGATTAGAATTGAACAAATTTTGAATGCAAAAGAGCAATTCTAATGTTTAATGAGGACTGATTCAGTAGAGCGCGGTCCATATGTGACTCATACTTGACAAAGTGTGTGAATCGTTTTACATTTTTGCATTTCGGGGTCAAAGTTGACAATGATTTTCAGATTTCAAGAAGGTCTACATAGTTACGACTACGACTTTTGATCATTTCAATTTACATGAAAGATCGGTTCGCACATGAACACAATAAAAAGGAACAAGTCAGAAGTTTTGCTCATTTTCAAACATCTTCGGTCAAGTATGAGGTACCGATGAATCGCACCGCCAAGGTGCGGTCCATCTGTGGCTCATGCTTGACAATAAAATCTGAATGGGACAAAGAGTTCCAACCAAGAAACGCAATTTTTGTTTACCAATCTCTGCATTGCACTGTACAAATTTTTATTAAAAAGTTAACAAATAAAAATAAATAAAATAAACAAATAAGCCACGGAAATCGTTACAATATAATTCCCCCCGTATGAGCTGATTACGCTGATTAATAGCTTCCTATTCCTCTCGCGGTGATTTCCAGGTTAAAAAAAAAAAACTATTCAAACTTTGCTCAGAGAAAACTTCACGTGTAAAAAAAGTGCGAAGGAACGGCTTAAATCAAGAATTTTTTTATTGAAAGTTGCCGAAAGCAGTGCTTAGACAGAACTACTTAAAACTATTTGTATGTGAAAGAACTATTTGGAAATTTAGTATTAGCAATAGTGATGACAACCTAGTTATTTCTTAAACTAGGTAAAATAAAACGAAGATTCCACAAAATTATTTAAAGTGGTATTTAGCAACCTAGTTCCACTTTCAAAATTAAGTCGTACCGAGATTAAAAACCAGATAAACTAGGTAATTGTCGGTTGGCTGTATTTAAGGCCTTCTTGATTTGAAGGGTAAAATTTTCAAACAGTCTATTTCGAAAGCCTTTTTTTATAATTAAAATATGATATACCTAGTTTCTATACTGGGACTAGTTGTACCCAGTAAATTTTCTAGGTAGAATATCAAACAGAAAACTTGGTGAAATTTAAACTAGGAAAGTTACCGTATTTACTCGATTGTAAGACGCGGCTTATAAAGGTTTTTTTCCATCATGTTTGCGGCTTAAATTCAAGGGCGGCTTACATGCAAAGGTGGCTTACATTTTTTCTTTGTGATTTTGATACTCTGTCTAAACTTTATCGGTCACCTTCATCAGTCATCAACCCATATAGGCACCGGCACAGTACCGGTATATGCGGCTTACATTAAATTTTAACAACATCACATGCGGGTTAAAATCAAGTACATACGGTATATATTCTTGAAAGTGCTTTGAAAATAAGCAAGGTAAACTAACTATATTAGTTGAACTAGGTACTTTCATCTAGAATTGCCAACACTAACCAACAACTGGACATCGCAACTGAAAAAATGTGACCTGTGAAAAGGTAGAAATACACAATAAAATGAGGCGATTTTTTGAGCAAAGATCTCAGTCTCTTGTGTGGGCTCGTTTAGGTCTTTTAAGTGAACTCGAATAAAAAAATTTTTTTTGATGATGGTAATTGAAACTGGGAAATAAAATATCGTTTCGGCATTCTATCAGATTCAGAAATATAATCATATAAACCTTGAAATTCAATATTTTGTTATGGCTAACTCATGTACAAGGTATACTTAGGATGTAGCTAAATTAAAATGCTACATTTTGGCTAACCTTTTGGCAACACATAGATTAAAATGCTTAGAGTATCAATAAATTACCTATCAATAAGTAACTTGTGATCTATCAATTATCGTGTAGCGTGTTGCGAGGAGGGCAATGATAATTTGACTTTTACATGACACAGAAAATTTATTTTGCTAAGCATGGCCACTGCTGGCCCGCGCCTCGGCGGCGCGATCCAACAGTGACCCACGCTTGACGAAACATATTCGACCTATGTTAAATACTAATTGGATAATATACAGAAAATTATTTCAAGGAAATGATCAGAGAGAGTTGAATGTATTTGTTAGATATTGTAATAGATTGCTATTGAAAAGAATACATGTTTGCATGTTAGAAATTGTAGACAAATCGCAACTAAATGTGAAATTTGCATACGCGAGGAAATGCACCTTTCGATTTTTTGTTCAGTGGCATTACCAAACTGATGATCAATATGCATTCCAGTAGTATTTTAGGGTTGCAGCTTAGGTAGTACGGGGTAAGAGCGCAGTTTTCTACACTCTGTCTGCTACCTATAAACTAATTCAGCTTTCCGCTGTTCTGTTTTTCTGAAGGATATGGTGTCACAATTAGCATTTTTGATCGCCGCTTTTTGGAGTGGATCACCCCGATCAAGCCCTTGTACCAGAGGTCCCTTATTATTAGGAAGGTATCGTTTTTCCGATTCGACTTAACCTACTGCCTAGCCTGAGTGTAGAGGATGGAATAAAGAGCCGGATTTGTTGGGACTCGAACCCGAGGTCTTCATCCTGCAACGTCAACATTGTAACTAACTACTCATTGCGCCCTACGAGACGCTGACATTTTTTTATCGAAAGGTGAAACTATTTTTTCAGAATAAAAAAATGCATTATCATACAATCGCCCTAATAGTGGTATGTGCGATCCTCGCCCCATATGTCGATGCAACTGGTAATGGAATGTTTTGCAAGCCTGTGGAAGAAGATTCTCAATTTCTTAATGAAGGAAATTGCGAACAAGAGAAAGTAAACGCAACGGTTAAACAGCAAGCTGACTCAGGTGAGACCCACAGTTCTGTTTAACTAGACATGCTAAAATTATTTGGTTTAAGCGAGCAGTATTTAAAATTCAATAATATTTTTGTTTTAAAATGAGAAAAATATTGGTTTCGAATAACTTTTTTATGCGGTAATTCTAAAAGAAACCTGTCAAAAAGACACTTTGACATAAGTATGGGCTTTTGGGGAACATGCCGATCGATATCGATACACTTAAATCTTATCAATATTACAATTTTTTAAAGTTCAACATCACTATTGGGAATGGTAAATTTACTGGATCTTTATCACAGTGTTTATCTCAGTTATTGTTTACTGCGATCGATCAAAAGTTTGATATTGGTGGCGCTATTGAGATGGTAATATTGTGGACTTATAAACATTATTGAGGCACCACCGAGCCGCCCTCCAGCAAGGCACTTCGCGGGTGGCTGCAACATATAACAGATACATAATCACTACCAAGGCCCGTGCCTAACAGTTCTAAAGCGTTCACTCAAGTACTTGAGCGTTATAACCAAAGCAAATATATATCTTTTTAAACCCCCTGATAACGATATGTCTTTTTGTTATTGGTGTCGTCTTCAAAATATATGCAGTCGTTCTAATGACCCCGCTGTCCACTACGCTGTATAATTACATGTTATATTGATAATATAGTGAAGCAAATTTCAGGCACTTTTTGTTTGATTCTCGTATTGTTTTCCTGATCATTCTTACAGCAAAATCTAGATTATATTATAAATAACTCAATTTCTGGACATATGTATCTTAATCAATATTGCCGTCATGATCTTCTAAATTATTTTTATTTCATGATTTTAGTTGTGAGTTTAATCATCACAAAAATGACGGAGATGGAAGAGAGGCTTTTGCTGAAACTCAATACTTTGAAAGCATCGTTACAAATTGTGAAGAAAGAAATACAATCGGGTATTTTTCTGATTTCACTTGGAAAAACCGACATAAGGAAAAATATTTGGAAGAGCCAGAGAACTTTAGTCTGAATACTGTTTGCTAAGTACATTGGCAGCAAGGAAGAGATTTTTCCAAAAACAAACAGTGACATTTTGCCATTTAAAAAAATACGGGAATTATTTAAACCGAACTAAACCATTAAATGTTACACACGCAATTTTTTCGTTCCTGATCAAATTTATTTGAGACCTATAAGTTATAAAGTTTCTTAAATTACATGCCAGACGCCCCTGAAGCATTTTGAGCAAGTTTTTGTATTTCAAATTGTTCTTACTTTTCAGAGATTTGCGGAGGAATTCATTACAGCGGCAGATGTTACTGGGCTGTTGTTACAGACAAAGAAGTGACAGATTATAGCGAAGCGGTTGATATCTGTGATAAGAGATCAGGACAACCTGCTGATATCTTGGATGCAAAACATTACAATATGACCATGAATTATCTCCGATCCTTGATTTCTGTAGCGGACTCCTACATATGGTTGGGAATGAACATTGCAAAATCGGTAAGGACTATTGAAATTTGGGTTTAGTGCCATGACGTCTCTTTTTTTTAAGAATAATATCTAACTGCTTTAAATCGAGTTAAACCTTAAATATTTATAAGCCTCTGTCGTGCAGAGTGAATTATTCAAGTAATCCACTCTGCACGCCTGAGTCTCCTGAACATTTTCTGTGATTTCGTAGTGATCATATCACACAACTTATGAGGAACGCGAAATTACTCGGGTGAACGCCACATTTCCTATCCGCGCTTTATCTGATTTGTGGTAAAATCCAGTTGGGTAAAAAATAGGGGCCAAAGAAATGTTGTCATCATAAGGCCAATTTTGAGTCTTAGTTTAAAAATTTCAAATACCCTTTAGACGGGTAATCCCATTCTCGCAATATTTTTGCGAATTTCCTCTCAGTTTTAAATTGAATATCAAGATTTTTTCAATGATCTAATAATAAATTACCGATGAATATTAATAATTGAAATTTGTAAAGTTTTAGACTTTAATAATAAGGGTATGAACTTAATATGTTTCCATTTCAACAAAAATTTTATACTGAATCTAATTGCTCAACCGGTGATGTGCAAACGATATTTTATATTTTGCTTGCGATTTTTATATTTCGTTTGTACATCACCGGCTGAGCGATTAGATTCACTATGAATTTCCCTGGTGGCAATCACTCAATCTTTATACGTAGAAATAAGAAAATTGTCCTGCACAAATATTTCCTAGATTCGCCACTAAATTGTTGAAAAACTTTTTTTTTATTTTCAGTCCAGCTATGCACACATGAGCAACGGTAAACGAGCTACATTTGTAAATTATCAGGAAAGTTATCCGGCAGTAACTCGAGTAAAAACTCAAATGGCTTTGGAGGTCGATTTGCAGCCGTCCAGCGAAGAAGGAATGTGGAATACAAGAGGCACCGATGCTTTGCACGGAGTTTTGTGCCAAAAATAGATATTACGATTTTCCAAGATTTACTGCCTTGGTTATGCCAACTATTAACGTCAGAACTGCCATAATAAAGTTATCAAAAGGGCAATTATTCACGTTTGATTTGGAGACCTTTTTTTGAAAATTAAATAATCATTGTTTCTTGAAAATTCAAAAATATTAAAAAAAACATATTATAATATTACTATCATATAAAAATACTATCGATTCTTATTGTTTTGGTCTCAAAAGGGAAGTAAATTTACGCGCGCCTTCGGCGCTCTAACTTTTGTTGAGTAAATTCATAGTTGACAACAGACAAAATTCCATTGACATAAGCTCCACATATATTTTTCATTGTTTCATCATAGGAAATTATATAATCGCATTTGCAATTTAACATTGTATTTAATCAACTTTGAGAGGGGGAGGAGAATTAGGATCTTAGGATCGATCTAATAGAATGGAGGAGCCGTTAGATAGATTCCGAGTATGACCGTAGAGGTTGAATTGTTTATGTACGAAGTTGGTTACTTGAAGGCTTGAAGTATAGGATGTATTAAAACCACGCGCTCCTAAAAAAAGTATTTTGGATGGAATGCACCAACGCGGATCAGTTTGGTCCTTGAGTCGCGATTCTGTGCTCGAATATCATAAATGATAGATCAGTTGGAATGCATCAACGAAGATCAAACTCGAATCACAGGATCTTTGGTTTAGCTGTTTTCGGTTATTGTTGTTCAGCAAAGGTTACAAGTGCGTGGCAATCGTCATAAATGCGATGACGTATTGAGTGGGTTCCGGTGGAAGAAATCCTAAACTTTTATTGTTACCTCATAAGTAACTTATCGTGAATTGCCCCGGACGTAAACACGAAATTCCGTGATCGCAAAAAAGTCCGTAGGGCCGAGCAAACTCAACTCACTGACTGATTCGGAAAAAATCGCTACATTATAGGCAATAAATATTGCACTAACTTATTCAATTCAAGCGTACTGACGCTAATTGTGTACCCGACAGGTTCCCTTATCTGAGAGGAAGACGTCAACATTGTCAATGACAATAGCCTAACATGTTGTAGGCTATCCAGGCTAGCCTAACTAACGTCATGCCGAAGCATAGCAGTGGGAACGATACAAGTGTTAGCCTTTGCAATGCAAGAAAATTCATTTATAATATACACAATTTAATGAAATAGATCAATCAAGTTCCTCAAGTTATTGATAGTCTATTACGATGTCCGCATATTTCAGTCGTGCTTGCTAAGTTCCTGCATTTTATTCCATTTTGCTTCGGAATCATCTTGTTCCTAAAGTACACGAGAATACGGGGTTTTGGCTCTAGTGAAATACGGGGTTTCGGCTCTAGTGAGAGCACCTCAAAAGAAAATTCGAAGCTCAACGCGGATGAGACACCGTTTAAACTACCAATATCGGCGGTTTAAAATCAACGATTTGATTGGCGACCAACGGTAATCGTCATTTGTGCATTAGAAAAGGTGGTTTAAAGTATGATCAGCTTGAACTAGGTTTAAGCCAGGTTGATGCATTCCACCCTAAGTTCCAAAAAATGACAGCTGGTAGATTAGATCACTTGCTGCACTATACTATAGTAGTGGTTCAGTACATATTGCTTCACAATTAGAGTGCAGTTGCCGGCTCATTGTCCTGTTTGTTGAATTTGGTTTGTTCCTTTTATGCGCTGATTCCAACTTTGTTTAGAGTGAATTTCTCAATAGAAAAATAGTATGAGGTTTCCCAATCATTTGCTAATCGAACGAAAAACAAAAAGCTGATGAATAAATTGGAATTTTGGCATTTTAACAAAAAAGCAACAAATTAGTTTTAATGTCGGTGCAATTTTTTACCATCAAGGAAAAGTATGAATTGAATGAAAATTTTCCAGCGTACAGCTTGTTTTTGTTAGCGGGATAATTAACATTGGTGAATCTGGAAATTCATATTAAACTAGTTTTCCGACGAGAACAAAATCATTCGAATCAAATAATTTTGTTTTGCCCAGCCTCCCATATAGTACACGATCACTCCTGCACTAGAGAGCGCGGCATTAAGTCATACATTCAAGCAATCAAAGATTCTCTCACAACAGAGCAGAGCAATTCAATTCGGCGATCTAAATCGATCCGATGCCAAATCGTTCGAATTTATCGTGAATCTCTCATAGAAACAAAACTTGTTGAGTGAAACGGAATTTATGTTTATTACCAACAAAATGCAATCGATTGCATTTTGTCTTCAAAATAAACAATCTTCTGCTCCCAACATGGAGTATGAACTGAAAATACTTTAAACCTGTTCTGTTAGTTTTAGTAATGCGTAACTCTGAATTTCTTGGTTATTCGTTATTTATTTGGAATTATAAGTGATTGGAACCGATTCGTAGAAATTATGCGAATTATATTCGAAGTCCAAATGATTCGATTTCGTCCAGCTCTACTCAATTATCACGTGTTCTCTCAGGTTCATTTTTATGGAAAGACCTTTTGACACAAGACTCCGTGTTTTTTCGACGCTGGGTTGTAGTTAAACATTCCTTGCATATGTTCAGGGTTTTTGTTAACTTCTATTGCCATCTGAGTGAAGTGGGGAGATGAAAACGGGGCACCGGGGTAATACGTTACAAATGTTGCTTCTCTTCCGTTTGATAAGAAGACAGACTGATTCTGAAAAACAAAGTTTGATACGCTGTTACTATTTTTTTAAAACTCACCTTTAAAGGGTGTCTGCAACATTTTTTTTGAGTGGATCACCCTAACCAATGCCCTGTCCCGGCGGCGATTTATTGACAGACAGGGGTATAGAGTTGTGGGGAGGATATGATCTTTCCAACAATTACACTCTAGGTTGAGTAGTGGGAACTGATTAACGAGCTGGATTCGTCGGGACTCGAACCGAGACTTTAATCAGTGATGCCAAAGTGAAAATCAGGATTACATCAATGGTAACCCGCTTAGTGAGCCACAAAATTACCGGAAATCGACGAAAATGATTTAATTCGTTTGTTTTTATATATAATTTATTCTGTCAAACATACACCATATGTAACAAAGTGTTTCTTTATCTTTAGGGTATGGCTACACGTAAGGTTTGTTTTTGCAAAAGAGAATCACATTTTACTGAATTTGGTTAGACTTACGGGTATCAGGCCGGGTTTTTACAAAGTAAGAAATCTATTTTTGATGTATGAATGGTCGTTTGTGCTTTAATTATATTGTTCGGAGTAATTTTAATAAAAAAGTAACCCTGTAGTCAATCTCGAATCGTAAGTATTATTTACTCAAGAATGGAATTTCGTGATACAAGACCCTTTGCACTCAATAAATGAGTTGTACCCTAATCAGAAATTTTATTTTGCCAAGCATGAGCCGCCAACGGCCCGCGCCTCATCGGCGCTATCCAATAGTGCCAAATGCTCAACGAATTCTGTCTTGTCCAATACTGACTGAAATAAAGACCCTAGGACTGGGACAAAACGGTAAATCTATTATTGACAAGTAAAGATCTTAACGATGGCGCAAATTTCATTTATTTTTAATAAAAATATTAGTGTATAATTTGTAATTATAATTATAATGTGTAATTCTGTCAAACGTGAGCCTCAGCGGTGAGACCTCTTATTTGCCTATGCTTCACAAATTCTTTTTGCCAAAATATTTCTGAATACTGAAATAAATTGAAACGTTTAATGGAATAATAACAAGAAAACGTCTTACTGATGACGTATATGTCATTCCCAGCCATAAGTATTTGTAGGTTGAAGCCATCGCACGTCGAACAAGTTTCAGCGTTTTATTATAATGTATAGAACTGAGAATGTCTGCTGGTTTTCCTCCTTTCTGTTTACAAAATTGAACAGCCTGTGTGTAGTCTGTATTTTCGTTTGCATGAATCACGCTCCAATAACATTTGCCAAGGTATATGAATTCCGCACACATGTCTGGATGGATTAAAAACAACAAGAACGTCTATAATGTTACAAAGCGATTATATGAAACTCAAGATCCGCCATTAGCTACACTGTAACAAAAGCAATAAATTTACTGGTCATTTGCAATAATTGCAATAATTTTCAAAGTAAAAAAAACGCCATGTTGATGATATTTATGCCAATTATGGGTTGTTGATGGACCGCACCTTGGCGGTGCGTTTCATCAATACCCCTTATTTGCCCAAAAAAGTCAATTTTAATTTTTTTTCAATACCACCAAGTGAAATTACTGTCAAAGACCAGTGATTTTGTTGCATTTTTTGTTACAATGTAGCTCATAGACGGAGGGAATTTAGATGGTGAATAGAACACAAGTAAAAGGTTTAGTGTTGCAATGATGTTTCGTCACCTATCTAAGTTGCTAATAAAACACCTTGCTCAAGGTGATCCACTGAAAATGAATCTGGAATCAATTCAACCGCTTAGGTCGGAATGCAAAACTGCAATGATCTAGTTTCAATTCAAATATATTATATTAATCATATTTTTATATCACTCGGTATTTCGCACGCTGAGAATTTTCACTTTTACGAAAGCTTCGGGTCTGTCTTTCTTCTGATTTCAATAAACGCCCAGTCGATTTCTCATGTGTTTTGTTTTGATTGTGCAAGAAAACGAGTGACCGAACGTCGTGATGCCGTGTTAGCTCCCAAGGCTTGGTATTGTGTCTTCATTTGTTTTATTCGTTGTGTTTGATATGCGTCAAGTGTAATGTCTCGGTGGGTGCGTCTCGCCACGTTGTCAACTTTTCCCTAAGTTTACAATAAGTAGTATTTCCTTGTACATAATTAATCAAAAACTGTCAACCATTGAACTTTCGTATCAAGTTCTATCACAAAATTTCCTTATTTACCTTTTCCGCTATTTTTCTTGGGAATACTCGTCGTTTTAGGTTTTCTAAACTGACGTAGTTCTTTTATTTCTTCCTTCAATTCGGCCACTTCTTTTTGAATCTCAGCTATGGCTGCATTAAGAATAAATATACAATACCGCTGAAAAAATGTATATTTGAGGCGAAAGAATTGATCGTGTAAGCGTCATTCTGCACCATGCGTAGGAAAAATGAGAAATACAGTAAATAAAAAAAAAAAAAAAAAATTCACCCCGATTCGGAACTGGTATCTGCACGAGAGGTCGTGGCTCGCCATATGGTTGAGCTGTATTCTCGGCTTTCCTCTCGCGTAGGATAAAAATGATATCCTAACCTACATTACACTATTCGTCCTGTTGTTTGATGTCCGGCAACCGTCTATGCATAATAGACAAACGATCAGTACATAATTCCACGTTCCATAGTAGTATTGTACGACGGAAAATTTCGAAAATTTACAGAAGTATTAATATCAATCTTACCTTGATTTCGGATTTCATCTATCCTCTTCATTTGAGAGAGTTGTTCAATCTGTTTTTGATTTATTTTACGGAGATCGTCCAATTCTGAATAATATTCTGAAAAAAATGACGGGTTAGACGAAGATACGCAATTTCAACTTATTTGCTTTTTTATTGTGAGGTAGCGTGAAAACGAATCTTATATCAAAGTTAGAAATATGTTTAAAATATGCCCAGTTTTTCTGAAGAATGTGATAGAAATAATCAGAAATTTTATTTTGCCAAGCACGATTCACAGATGGACCACGTCTTGGCGACGTGATTCATCAGTGACTCATAGTCAACAAAATATGAATAATCAAAATATTTCTGTTCGGCCTTGTCAAAAAGGAAGAGAACATGCAGCGAAAAAATTAGGCTTACAGATTTGCAAAAATTTTCATTTTCAGGAATAATGTCCCAATTAAATTTGGCTATCCTACGTTCTTTGTCTGATATATTGCAAGTTCTAATTTTCACAGCGCATGGTCTAAAAACGAAATTATCAGCGAGGTGATTGATATTTACCTTCATGTAGTTGTGAATATTTATCAACTGCTGCAGACAGATCTTTCAGATTCAGCTGTACAGTTTTGATATCTGGAAATTGAATATTCACAAACTAGTTGATATTAGGTGGCGTTTACCTGTGGCAATTTGAACGACCGTCCTGGTTCTACGAACTATCGCCAGATTTGAACTAAACGTGTAGAAATATGTCAGAGAAATAAAAAGCGTTCAACTTTTGGATCAAATGGAACATATCGGCCATTCGAACTTTTTGCAGGTGCTATGGACTTGTTTGCAAATTATAGTCTAAGAATCGCGATTTTGCGGCCTCATAAACCCGAAATTAGGTGAAGGGACATGCCTCCCAAAAAGCTTACGTGATTGCAAATGCTGATCAGCATACACCGAACATTCCTTTGCAAAGGATATTTTTGATTCATAAGAATGAACCTACGAGATTGAAGTGCTCTAACAGAGTGGAGTGATAGGAACTTAGTGAATAACACTTATAGATTATTTTATAAAGCACATATGCATTCTCGATGATATTTCCTTCGTGTAGATTTGTGTTCAAGTAGAAGACATAGGGTCTACGTACCCTGTTCATTGGCGTGTATGAACTGAAGTAAGAATTCGTTGCGTCCATTATCGTTTGCAGCTCTGCAAGTAATGGGAAACTCGTTTCTTTCAAGAACCTTCTCAATGTCGAAGCCTGACCGGTTCCATCCGGTTTGCACAGGATCACAAAATGAAATTTCACATCCCGGTCTAGCTGAACAATGAAATACTGCTTCGTCTGCATAACAAAACGACGCACTGGCTAACAAGATGATATATCCGATAAACACATTCATTTCATAAATATATAACCTTGAACATTCCACAGATTTAAACCATAGCTTATAACGAGCAATATTATTATGACACAATCAAAATACTACTATACAATCTAAAAAAAGTGTGCCTTCGTTCATCTGCGGAGCTTGCCCAGAAATCACGTTACCAATTAAGCTATAACGCATCGACTGCAATATACCACGAATCCAGGACTATGAGTGCAGCCTCAGGCCATCACAAGATAAAATCTACTTCAAAACATCCAAATCGCGAGATATTAATTATCACGTGTTGACCAAAAGATGTATGTTATCGAAGGCAAAACTCCCGAGCGCGGTTATTTTTTCGAGAAAAAGGTACCTAATAACAGATAGTTGTGCTAGCCAAGTCGAGGAAGGGTTTGGAAAACGCATAGACCTATGTCTTGTTCTGCGCTAAAGACACGGGATAGAATCCCGGATGAAATGATAGTGTACGTACATTACACCTCCCGCCACCGTACTTGCGCTGAAAAATAGCCTCCGCCTCTGAACTGTGTGTGATTGCGGTTTTCGATCTACGCAAGTTAATGCTTCTATTTTTCGCAAAAAAAGATTGAAAAAACCTTACACGAGTGTTTCGAATCACAAATAGACAGACCTCCGCATTGGCTTGCTTAACATATGGTCATGCAGCCGGACCGCCAAGAGATGCACTGCACCACATCTTGCTATCGTTCCACAATATGCCGTTCAAAAACTTTTTGCCCAGCATGGCAAAACGTCAACAACACCATGTACCGCTAATCTACCCTGCGCTAAAGAGCAGTCCAGATTCAGTGACTGGATGATTACGAGAGAAAGGATAGCTGGAGTAAAGCTGTTCACGAAGCAGATAGTTATTTCTTGCAACTCCAACGAGGTCCATGCATAATTGCAGCTCATAGATTCATCACCACAAGCACGCCAGAAACTACTCCTACTCTGTGATAAAGAAAAGCAAACATAAAACAAATTGGCGTTACATGATTTTTTTATTTTTTAAATTTTCCATTTATCAGTTCTTAATTCAATATTAGAAACAAGTCCTTTGCCAATAATCTGAAAATCTTCGATGACTGTTTTGACATTTGCTGCTACTTTACTTTTGTTGATGATTGATGTTGAGAGCGCAGTGGTCAACTGGAATAATAAATACAAAATTGGTTTAAAAAATTCTGTTTACGGAGCAGAAAAGTGTGACACATAACAACGACCATGACATTTTGGATGATCTAAAATTGATAGCAGACTAGGGTTGCAATTTTAAAATCCATTTTTTTTTTTTTTGTAGATTCTTTGAATCTGTTTGCAATTATTGAATTAAATCATGATTCAAAATATAGCCAAGTAAAATTGCAATACGAATGATGAAATATGCTTTAGGGGTTCACTGAATCATGCCAAATCAAAGAGGCATCACGAAGCATGTATTCAAAAAATGCAATTCTCTTGTGATACACGCCATCACAAAAGGTATTTACTAAATAAACAGTGGTTTTTCGTCATGTACTATCAATGAGGCATAAAAATAGTTGGGTTTTCAGCGTGGAAAATTAAATATTCTTTCAGTAGAAAGATTTATTTCAGTTTGTAGTGCTCATGGAAAAAATGACAATCTAACTTGAAATACAGCGGTAGCTCTTAAAGGTGACAAGTTCACTCGTTAACTATTAATAAATATCCAGTGCTGAAATAGACTTGGGCATTGCGATATCCTAACAGACTGGAATTTCATATCACATTGAACATTTCTTTAACAAATCCGACATATTCTTTACAGACCTTAAACTCCTTTGGTTGAAATGCATTAGGTCTCCATAAAACTCCGATTTCTTTTCCACCATTGATGTCATGGAAGAACATTGCTAGTTCACCGTATGATGACTGAAATAGGAACGAAATGCATTGAATGAGTATAAACGTTGAACCCTCCAGCATAAATTCATATAGTTAAGTACACAAAAGGTGAAATCATTCTGTCCTTTTTAAACGTCCAAATGGTTCATGTCAAACTCCAAAGACATCAACACTGCTGTTTCATAACAGACTTGGTGATTTTGAACCTTTTTTTACGGTTTAGCTTCCAGCAAGAGATATATCATGAAATACATGGTAACTTTTCTCTTGATGAAATTCCATTCTCTTTGGGTGTCCGAAAGGCACAGCAGATGACATTCTGCCAGTTTGACTAAAAGATTCAGATTTCGTTTATTTCGTCATTCCGTGTAAAAACTTTAAAAGTGGCATTTACTCTATATATTAAAACGAAGCGCCTTCAGAAATCATAAAATTCTAACCCAGGTAAGCACGATCTTATTTTCTTTCAAGTGTCCAGTATTGATACTTCTTAATCTTTTATTTTCTTTGGGTCGGTTGAAAGGCTTTAAAACCATTCCATAGAAAGCATTGGTTTGTGAAGCTTTCATGCTTAGGGTATAATTAAGATCCGAGGTGATGAATTAAAATATTCTGCATGATTCCTAAATTTATTGTTTATTGAAAAAAATTTAGTTTTTTTACTCATTTTTAGGATACGCCGAGTCCCGAAATTTCCAAGTCCCGAATGACATAGAGACCCGCATCTCACCTTTGCAGATAACTTCAAAATGAGCTGATCCATGATAAATATGAATTTAATTTAAGACAGTTCATCCCATCATTTGCTTACCTCAAGTTCATCCAAATACAATTGAACAGGATCGAATCCAACAACAGGTAAAACATGGAAATCTTCATTCAATTGTGGCAAATCTTCTGTGACAACCTCTCCTTGTATTTGACAAGATTCATGTTTTCTGGCAACACATTTTGGTTCCAGATGAATCACAACATCATATGCTGATAATGAACCCTTGAATATATCCTAGATATACAGAGCTGACATCAGTTTTTTTCAATTAGGCAGAAGAGCAGAAGAGAGGAATTCATTTTTACTTCCGCGTCAGAGACAGGCTTAACCATATGGCATACCACAGTCTCAAGTGCAGATACCAGTTATAAGCTGAGGTTTTGGTCTAGACCTTGTGGTTAGGTGAACCAGGGTGACAGAATCGTGTATTTCTTTGGGTGCCGGAGTTCTAAATGTCAATTTTGAACCGGCTACAGTTTGGTTGTCACTGGACACAACATATATTTTTATCCTCCAGCATGATACAAATCATGACGAGGACTGGGCAAAACTGAATCATTTGGAATTCGACTCTGATTTGAATAATTTTTTGAATCTGATCAAATCACTAATTCTTTGTAAATAAAAAATATCCCATCTCACTATTATAACTTGTCCCCATTGTGAAAATAAAGAAATTTATATTTAATAGTGTATTTTTAAGTCACACTTAGAGCAACAATTTTCATGTTTTAACGATGAAATATAATCGATTTTGGTCAAATTTGACCAAAATCAATTGCATTTCGTAGTTAAAAATGAAAATCCTAGTTCACATAAAAAGTTTTGTTCCTATGAACGATGCCTGAGTGATTCGAATTCCCCAGCGCTAATCATGACACATCACCCATTTGCTAGACAGAACTAATTTCCTTTGAATGTCAGAGTAGCTAAGTAGCTGGCATTCTGCCAGTCTGAGGTGAACCATGGCACATAGCCGAGGTGCCCAACAAAACTTCACACATAATCAACCCAATGGGGTTCAACTTGTGTATCGGACAAAGAGAGATAAGCTCTGAACTCTATTCAAGACGCTTTTCCATTTGAGCACTGCACAACACAAGCCATGTATATGCGAGTTTCAGAAAGACACTAACGTATTTTCTCTTGCAAGATGTGAATAAACAATAAGAAGTATTAGTTGGTTCTACTACTACGGTACCTAGGGCAGATTCTATTAACAACACTTTACTAGAACAATCAAGTTTGGTTGAGAATGTTTTCAACAGAAAGTACAATAGCTGGTACTCCAATCTCAGTAGGTCTTCGCCATTAATAAATGATTGTTAGTCGGTTCCTTTCAGGCTTTGCTGTCAGCTTCGCTTTAGGCAAACTCCAATACAAACAATATTATATCAGAAAAAGAATTAACGTTTTCTTGTCATGGAACATTTTCAAAATAATAAATTACCATCATACTGCTCTCTTTGTTCAGACTCATTACTTTATTTTCTAAACTTTTCAACGATATTGTGGCGAGAGCTTGTAATCTTCGTAATATCATACTTGTTGGTTTTTGTCGTGTCCATATTGATCTGGAGTGGACACAAATATGAAAATGAATGAATTTCTTCAAGAAATGAAGTATATGCAAGGAACATGTGAACTATAAATATAGCCGCTCGGTTGAGGATACTATACAGCACATACATTGTTATTATAAATAGTATAACTGCTCAGACACTCAGACCAAAAGTCACAATCGGAAAAATATTACCAAAAAAAGTTTTAGCTTGAGTTCAAATGTCCGACATTAATGAGTATTCTGTGGCCATAAAAAAATCAAAATAACTGTGGCAAATGCTATAAAATCATACACCCTGAACACCAGACACCAAAACAAAGATATAATCGTTTCGATCTACAGATAAATTAGTTCCCGGCAATTTAAAAAAATGCTTAATAATCAAGTAGAAAGGTCATTGAGAGAAAAAATAAACCAGCTATCAGCTAACTGGCCTTGGAAACTGAGAGGAAGATGAAGAAAGAATAACTTTAGCTTTCATAATTCACAGATGGACCTTGGTTATAAAAATTATTCTAACCTTGTTTTATCTTTATTTGTCGCAATAAACATTGTGGGTAGAGAATCTCGATTTGATTTGAATTGTTCGTTGATTGATGAAATGTCAGGACCTTGAAGGAAGAATGTTGATTGGTTAATAAAAGAATAATTAGAATATTCTATGTCAATGATAAATCCTGCTGAAACTTTCAGACTGTCAAACATGAGCCACAGATAGACCAAGCACAAACAACCTATTTATAAAACTGCATAAATACGTTTTTCGACATTGGTCCATCTATGGATCAAGAATTTCTCACAAAATTTTCTAATTTGGAGGAACGAACCCTTGATGTCCCAGAAACTCCAAAGTTTTTTTTAAAGCCACTTCTTAGAGTGGATCACCCTGACCAAGGCCCTGTAACAGCGGCCACTTATAGACGGACAGGGTTACAGTTGCTGGAAAGATATGATCTTTTCCTGTTCGGCTTAGCCCACCCAAGTTATTACACCCTGGGTTGAGTGGTGGGCAGGACTCGAGATCTTCAACCTGCGATGCTAACATGTTTAAACACTGGGCCATCGCACCCACTGATTTTAGGGTTGATTTAGTTTCGTAGCAGAGTGACAGAATATCGTTTACCTTCGGGTGTCCGACATGTTCATGTCATTTTCTTCGAATGAACAAAAAAACTTCAAAACTATTCACACTGCTATTCCATGATTTTGAACCTTTTTATAGTTTGGTTGCAACCAGAAACTGAATTATTGCCCATTTGCTAAATTTTCTTCGGGTCACCGAGTAGCAGGCATTCTAAATATGGGTACATCTCTTCCCCAACCCTGTTTTGTGCAATTTTAACCAGAGAAAGGATTAGCAAAACGCTCTTAATATTTTATCAGAGACAAACTTACATTAGTCTGAATGCTACGTCGATCTCACTTTGCGACAGGTGTTAGAGAATATTTTGAAAACTGAAATTTGCTCTAAACAAGAACAGGAACTGCGCCTTAAAGCATCCAATTAACAACAATCACTTAAATGACAAAGAACGCTTGTAACTGCTCTTCAAGTGCAATAAGTGGGAAATGTACATAGAATATACAAAGGGGGCAGAATAAATATAAGCAATTAATTGAGCAAATATGAATAAAGACAAACACACCTGTCATATCATTGTTGAAATCTATAATCAGTGGATTGGAATTAAAATCAAACTTGGAAATGAAGGAAAGGAAACGAATAAATCCTGATTGTGCTGTCCTGAAAAAAAAAAAAATTTTCAGGTTAAACTGTGGTGAAGAAACTCTTTTGGGGATGATTGCAGACTTGTGCGGAAATTCCTGAATTATACGATAGAATTTTGTCAGAAAAGCCCTGAATATTGCCTAACCACATGACGAACAAGACTTGCAGATACGAGTTCCAAGTCACGGATGGAGGGTTTTTTTTATTAAATAACCATTCGATTTTTTTGTGCATGGAATGGTTGGTGGAGGAAGCCACAATTCTTGATTACATCAACCACCGTCGCACTGTCCTGGCAATTCTCTCACACATAACTGTCCTGCGTGAGATTGGAACCCATGATTAAACACCCGTAGTCAAAGGGTTCAAAATGCTTTTACCAAGCACAAAATTACACAGAGTAATAAAACTCATAATTGGCTAAACTTTTATCATACAAAAACTAAAGATCAAGCCAAAACATATTATTTTATTAGTTTGAATATGAAATATTGAATACATTCTAAGGTCAGACATGTTTTGAATGAAGGGTAGAATTCTAACTTTTTTAAAGAAAAGTATATTTTTTTACAGCCACTTCTTGGAGCGGATCACCCTTGACCAAGGTCCTGTAGCAACAGCCACTTCGACGGACAGGGTTAGAATTTTTGGAAAGATAGCCTCTTTGACTTAGCCTACTCAAGTTATTACAACCGGGACTCGAGCCTGAGATATTCCACCTGCGATGCCAAAATGCTAACAACTTCTAGGCCATCGCGCTCACTAAACTCTACAAAATTTTGATTACATATAGAACAAAATTTTCATTACTCTGTAAAACTACATTGTTTGGAGAGCAAAAATAAATTTTTCTGTTTATTCTGTCCGAATTTATGCAATAAAGAGACATATTTCTTATGCTACTATTCTGAAAAGCAAAAATTTTACCTTATCGAATATTAGCATTTTTGAATGTATTTGAAGCATTTTAAACATCCCTGGATGAAGTTTGACTTACCCAGGTGCATCATAAGGTTGAGGATTTGTGTACAAACTTGCACATAATAATTCAGTAACAACTTCGGGTATATGATGAGAGAGCAGTTGACTGTTGATCCATCGCTTTACTATCCGACATACAAGACTAAATGAAGGATGATTCTGTGTGAGCCTGAAAAGTATGATATCAGATGTCAGAGAGTTAAGATAAAATGATTCATTAGGTAGCAGTATTGTGACGAAAGTCTGTACTGTTGGATCTTCAAGCAGATTTATTAAAACAGATTATACTTACGGATCTAACCCAGTATTGCCCACGTCGAAGTACACACACTCGTGACTCAATCAAAACCTTTATTTTGAACAATCATTCAGGCATATATAGTGTGACATGAAGTGTACGCCATACAGTGCACGATTGAATAGACACTAAAAAGTTGGGCGTTCTTTCAATTTTATCAGGAAGACGGATGGTTTAACGCTTGATTTCACTTCAGAGTATGCTCTTCCACGTATGCTTTACCGGTCGCTAAATCATATAGTAGACACTACCAAAGTCTGTGCTAAGCAGTTGTTGGGATTAATTACCCAATAAAATCATAGATAGGCTTTGTTTGGCAAGTGAATTTCGAGTCTCCTTCACCACTGCAAAAATCTTTTACTGAGAAATCAAGTCCACCCCACCGACCAAATGAAATTTTTGTGAAAATCGAGCTCCGTACCAAAAATACAATTCAACACAATGGTGAAAACAAAGTTTAGTTTATATTTGTCCTGTCTTGTTAGAAAACCAAAGTAGGAAAAATGTCATTTGATATGAAGCATCTGCCTATTATTTTTGGGCAGGCTCGATTGTCTGGTGGTTAACATGTTTGCATCACATGTATCTTAATATTTTAATAAGCCCTGTAGGTACAGGCTTTAGAATAGTTCTAACATATTTCCTTCGTGTCGTAAGAGGTGAGCGACTAAAAGGATGCAAAAGAAGTGGTAAAGGGTTTTAAATCGCCCAAGGCAGATACCACTCACTGAACTTTACCACTTTACCATAGCAAATCAGTTACGTTGGGATGTTTTCCGTTTAGAGTGCAATTCCCGGTACTACATTTTTAAATAGCTCTTCGCTATTAAGTGGTCGTTAGTTGGTTCCTTTTAGACACTGCTTTCTGGTATTGAGCACGAATCTGAGCAATCAAATATTTTTCTCCAATATTCAGTTTTATATTTCTTGAATTCCCCATTTTAAATGATTTGGAAATGAAACCTAACTAACCCATGCAATACACTTGCAAGTCGTGGCAAATGCACAGTTTTTTCTTCTAGTGCAACAGATTCCGGTGTTACTTTAGTTTTTACCAAACCATCTTTACTAGTAAATGTTTGCATGATTGTTACTTCTCTATGATAAGCTATGATGATACGAAAGACAAAACCATCCTGAAAATGAAACAAAGAGTTGAAATATTAAATAAAATTGCGCAATAATAAATAAAATTGCGCAAAAATAAATAAAATTGCGCAATAATGAGCAATAAAGTGATGAGGTTACATAACTTATAAAAAGCTTTGTGAGATGGTCGAGTACATAACACGTCGGCATTGTAGGTTGAAGATCCAAACTTTGAGTCCAGATTAGTCCAGATCGTTAACAATAAATATAGAATTGACACAGAATTTGTGTCCTGATTACCCCTACTTTGATGTTTGGATTCAGCAAAAAGTTTGTGCCTAATTATACCTGCACCAAGCATTGACTCTGATTTTTCACCAAATAATAGATATATGCACATAAGCATGAACACAAATTTGGGATAAATTCAAGTGGAATGTACTGATTTTCCAGAATGAGAGCCTTCAGGATTAGTTGCGTCTCCACTGAAGATTGTCACTACTATACTTCCGAAAGTGCTTTTCCATGTTGTTTGCAAGAAAAAAAACATGATTTAAATATGAAAATCAATGAAAAAACAAAACAACTGCATTTAATAAATGAAATGAAAATCGATATCTAAGTTGTTTTCAAAAAAAATTATCTTTCCAGCACTGGCAATCCAATGCTAGGGAAATCCACTGACATAAGATCTACTCACCTTAAAAACATCTAAATATTTCTGAGTGGGCACACAAGTCAAATCCTTATGTTTCTTCTCAAGTTCATCAGAAAATGAGATATGGAATGCAGCTTTTAATCTCCGTAATGCTTCAACATCTTGTGGCCATTTACCACTTCCTTCCAGATGGCAGATCACTGTGATATGAAAAAGTAACAATTTAGTGTTTATTTCGAATGTCATAACGGCATTTTGAAACTTGCGCTGTAAAAAACAGAAAGAACCTTTTTACCTCTTAACTAAGTTGGAACCGGCAAAAAAATACATGCAATTAAACAAAAACCATATTATTTGAAAGCACCAAACCCTCACCGGATCTTATTCAAACTAGGCCTGTACAAGATATTCAGTGTATTGGTGACAGAGCTAAACAACAGAATAAAAAATGCCAGCGTTGAGTGACTCATGCCAATATTACTCGCCAAACCCCATGTTAATCACATTCTGAGTGACATTGAAGTTTATGAAGATGACCCAAAAAGCTTGAAAACCATCAACACTGCTATTTCATAGCAGTTGTTCTTACCCAAATTTTCTTCTTCAACAGGAGTGTATGTATGGAAGCAGACCACCAGGAGCACTCAATCATGAGAATCTGTAGTATTCGTGAAGATCATGACGAATTTGCATGACTGATTTTTTCATAATTTTCTTCATCACTTGGTTGCTTTCTATACTGACTTGTGTCGGAGGGTAGACCTGGAAACGCGATTGTGGGAAGATTAGTCAGTCTAGGAAGAGTACATGGTCAGAATAAATTGAAGATATCTTTTAAATAATCTCTTATTTAGTATTTGGATCAACCAAGATTGTTTATTATATTCAATATTGGCAATTTTGGGCTATTCCAAGATGGCATTAATTTTTGCTCAAAAATAAAACTCCTTTGGATCAATGTCTTGGCAGCAAATGAAATTCACCCGTTATCATCCAATTTTTTAAAATTAATTTTCGCTCAACAATGTATCTCCTCTGGATCACAGTCTTGGGAGCAAATGAAATTCACCTGCTATCATCCCATTTTCTACATTACTTCGTGTTTTCTGTTTTTTTTTCGTGAACTTTTTTCATTATAACTGACTCTCAGCAAGGCCGGAAGTAATGTCTGAGAGAGAACCAAACAACCGTCACTCTTGTAGCTACTGCAAATATAGTACCAGGAATTGCACCCCGGGCAAAAAAACATCCCCAATCAGGACTCATTCGCTACAATAAAGTGCAGTAAAAAGTATCTGCCCAGAGTGCTGGTAAACCATCTGCTTTTTTGTTTCCTTTTAGCTGGAATACATGCAAAAAATACTCTGGCGCGATACTGAAGACCCTCACTGCCATTTGTCAGTAAAAAAAATTCTCGCCCAACAATTACAAAAATTTCCTCATCAACAAATTTGAAGTCAAAAACTTACCTCAGTATATCTTAACGCAGGAGATATTCCTTGCAATGAAACGACTGTCAGAGGTAAATCTTTCAAGTTCCTCAGTTGCCGACATAATTCATTGTATGAGTGGACAAGTTTGAGATTGACTTCATCACCTGGAATACAACAAAAATATATAATTTTTGGATGGTCATTTATTTGGGTAGAGGCAAGGCGATATTACGAGAAATCACTTGTTAGTGATTTATGTTACAATTGTTCAAATACCTTGGCTTCGTAGTGCAGACGGCCTACCTTAGTTGTTACTCCTGGGGCTGAAGGGTTGGCAAGGGTTAGCGAGCCAGACAAAAACAGAGATAAGAAACTGATATATATAGCCTGCAATGCCAACGTATTAAGTATTACCCACTATGTGCATGGCTTCTGTATAATTTATTGCAGAGATTCAATGTCTTGCTTGAAAAATCCATTGCCACCACTCAAACCAGGGTATAAAAACTTAGGTAAGCTTGGTAAGGTTTCTGGTATCAGGGCTTCAGTGGCAGAAAAAAAATTCAAAATAACAATCTGCGTACCTGACCCAATGTATCCTGGCAGCGGAACGTAATCAGTTTGTTCTGTGTCTGTTTTCAACGTCAATATTTCTTCTATTTGATTTGATGAATAAACTATTGAATTGCTTGATAGATTGCAGTGCCTGAAATATTTGAGTATAGGTTAGAAGTGGTTACTCAGAATTACTCAAGAAAGTCGATATTCTGAAAGACCAAAGTATTGTGAGAAAAAGAAGACTGTTTTATATGATATGACAGAATTTTTATATAATTTTCTTTCCAAAGCAAAACCAGTACTTCACAAAGTATCGTTGATGAAGCGTGAGAGCAGAGTGACACCAATTTTGATAACTGGCACTTAAAATAATTTTAAACCACCCGTATTATGAGAAATATATTTCATATACCGTCAACTGAATGTTCAAACACAATTCTACTTACAATCTGAGGATATGTTTCGTAATCTTCTCCAAAATATTTCTCTTCTCAGTTTTATTCTTGCAATCCCAAACTACAGCCTCACATATCGAGCCATCTTGAAATCTTCTTAATTCGGATTTATCTCCCCAGAATTCACGAAATAAAGAAGCCTGGAGGAATCATAAAATAATAATAAAATAATTAATTAAATCCAACGGGTTGATAGGTGATGGATAAGCATGTCACTTCTACCTTCGAATAGATACAGATAATACATAAGGTAAACTATTAGAGTAAGCAATTCACGTTACAAAATCAACTCCAGGATTATGACTATGTTTTAATAAACTCTTTCACAGTTGAGCACACAGTAAACTGAACAGTGAATACTAGATGCAAGGTGCGTAAATAAAGTAATCAACAAATTTAGGCACCTAGATCGGAGTGACATATTATCATTTTGCTTTGAGTGTCCAAAATGCTCGAGTCATTTTCCTCAAATGAACAAAAAAAGCTTCAAAACCATCGAAAGTAGTATTGATGATTTTAAACACTTGACATCATTTTTTTTTGCTACCAGACACTTAGAGAGATGTTTTCATCTAGCAAGAGTCATATTATGAAATACTGCACATTTGCTAAATTTTTTTCTGATGAAAACAATTTTTTTCAGAGTGCCTGAAGAGAGTAGCTGAAATTTTGTCGGTCTGCTTAGAAATACCAATAAATTATGACAACAATTCAGAATTATTAAGCTGACCAAATAACACTTAAATTTAGATAAACAAAATTGAAAATTTGAGACATCATAATAATGTACTGAATTGACTTTTATCCAGATTAGGGCTGGGCAAAACCGAATCATTTGGGATTCGATTCACATAATTTTTTTTAATAGGATCGAATCACAAATCCGATGTAAATAACGAATAACCCATTTTCACTATTATAAACTTGTCTTCATCGTAAAAATCAAGAAATTTATACTTTATAGTGTATATTCAATTCACTCTTAATGTCTAAATACAACAATTTTCATATTTTAACAACAAAATATAATCGATTTTGGTCAAATTTGACCAAGATCGATTGCATTTTGTCGTTAAAAATGAAAATTTTAGTCCATTCAGAAAGTAATTGTGCCTTTGTACAATTCACGATCAAATGTATTGTGCTTCGAATCACCGAAGTGAATTGTCCAGCCCTAACCATAGTAGATGCTAAATTTGAATGCTAATTTCAACGATTTGAATGTTTAGATTTGTTATGATTCAAAATTTCTAGTTCCTACATTGGGAAAGCTATTAATTTATTAGATTGTTTAAGCAATTTCCATAAGATATAAAGATTTAAAATATAGTAATTCATTAGCCAATGACAAACATTAAAATAGAAATAGACTATCAATTGGCCAAATTCTGAATTAGATAAAATTAGATATAATACCTCGGGAGTCTCAGCTGCAGGTCCTTTATCAATGATAGAATTTGCATCAGAAGATAAGATAAAACCAAAAGATATTGTTAGTTGAGGTTGTTTCCATGATGGAGGTTGGGATTCCACTGACCACTGCAACATTAAAGCGTTAAAAAATATTATAGGATCAAAATGTAAAACATATATATGCATACAACATGCTCGAATATTTGGTAATGACCATACCACATGCAGCTCTGAAGGTACAGGCTTAGTCTTAATGTATTTCCTGCACGTCTTGGAGGTGACTAAAAAAAAACTAAGAGGTGGTATATGGTTCTAACATCGTGAGGGGCAGATACCATTCACTGTACTTTATCATAGCGGTTCAGTTCCTCTGGGATGCTTTTTGACGGGAGTGCAGTTGCCAGTAATTACATCTTGTAGTGGCTCTTTGTTATTAAGGGGCCAATAGTTGGATCATTTTAGGCACTGCTTTTGTTCTTGCTCCGAGTGAATTTCAATGAAAAAACAAGGCATAAAGCATCAGTTGGTCATACTTGACAAAATTAAACTACTTTTCAAAATGGAAATCTCACCTCTCCATATTGACAACCCCTGACCCCAATCAGGTCGACCCTTGACCTCAATCCCTGGTCCAAGAAGTTCAGAATTCGAGACACAGAACATGCAGTAGCACTGCCACCATTATCAGGTAGCTTGTCAACCAAGTTCATCTTTTCACATGAGTTTTGCAACATCCACGGACGTGAAATACTAAAATTGAAATTTTTGGATTGTAAACCTAAAAGCCTTTTTCATCAAAATGATTTAATCACTAATTCGAAGACTCGCTAGCAGAATAACTAACGCTAAGTTCAATTTAAACATATTCTGTGCAAATGCAAATTATGATCTGTTCAAAAAGATGCTTTGTGTAAGTACTAAATACACAACAGTCACAACTTTACAGGAAATCAATGCAGGTTTTTTTATAGTCTCAATTTCTAAAACTCAAAAATGTATCCGTAAAAATTATCACAATAAATAGTACCTTTTGGCTTGTCGTTTTGTTGTCATTTTATTAAAAAAATCAGTGATGTCATAAATATATACGACAAAAAGTGTATGGATTGTGGTCATTTTTTCTTCGTTTTCTTTTAAAAAATAAAATCTGCCATTGTGTACACGAACGGCTGAAATTCTTATCGCTGCTTGGAAAAGATACCACTCACTGCCCTCTACTATAGAGGTTCTGGAATGAAACGCATGGTGCCAGTCACCAGACATCTATTTTAAATAACTATTTGTCGAATCAGTGGTATCTTGTTAGTTTAATCCAAATCGACATAGAATGTCTGCTACCTTACTACTCAGAAGCCCAAAAAAATAGATTCCATCAGAAGAAAATTTAGTAAAGAGTCAGCTTTTCATGATATATCTTTTGCTAGAGGGATAGTATGTTTATTTTTGAAACTCTGGTAACAACCAAACTGTTGAAGAAGGTTCAAAATCATCAATACTGCTATCAAATAGCAGTGTTGATGATTTTGAAGCTTTTTTGTCCATCTGAAGAAAATGACATGAACATTTAATCACCCGAAGAAAAACAAAATTCTGCCAACCTGGTTCATCGCAGGTTGAAGATCTCGGGTTCGAGTCCCAAGCCTATCCATGCTCACCACTCAACCCAGGGTGCAATAACTTGGGGGCAGCCGAACAGGAAAAGATCATATCTTTCCAGGAATTGTAACCCTGTCCATCTATAAGTGGCCGCTGTTACAGGACCTTGGACAGGGTGATCCACTCCTAAGAAGTGGCTATAAAAAAAAAAAAGATTAATGCTTACTGCACTATGTTATCAAATTTTTTCATGAAAGGGACGGGTGTCATGAAAACAGCATCAAATCCATTGTTTATAGATTTATTATCCAGAGTTTTCAATGAATATTCTGCTTCTTTGCAAACCTGTTAAAATGAAAAAGTATATTTTCGAATTGTTAATACTAATTTCAACTACAGAAAAAATTTAAGTGCAGAAGAGGACTATACACCTGACCACATTATTTTTTATAATATCAATTTTTTCACAGATGAAGAATTGGAAATAGTTTTTGATTTTTAGGATTTTTAGAGGAATTTAATTGGCAATATACGTAATGAATTTTTACGATTAGACCACACAGAATGTTCTTTCAACATCGATGGTGCTGGTATAAAGGCCAAATGGAAGCAAATAGCGACCACTTATATTACAAAGAGCTACTGGCAACTGTGCTCTAATTAAAAATATATTCCATATATAAAAGAAACCACTATAGTAGAGTGCAGTGAGTAGTCTGCGCGTAATCACCCTCGAGCACTTACTTAATTATGATAATTTTGTTCTAGCAATTTCGCTAAAAATTACGATATGCATTTGTGACAATAGGCCCGATTCAAGTCTAGATGTTGTGTGTCAGGCAATAAATATTTTAAAAGTATGTAGCGTTATCTTTCACATCGCTCTAATCTTTATTGCTACTATCATGCTCATCAAATTTGCCTCTTGTAACACTTGAGTACTATCTTATTGCTCAGGAATTTTCTGCTCTCAAGAGCGCAAATTTCTTTAATTGTAAAACAGTGATGAATCCTGACAGACTGGACATTCCCATCAATGAGTAACCTCTTCTTATCTCTATTCATTACCTGCTTATACACAGCAACATTCATCTCAGAACACAAGTTCAATGTACCAGTGGAATCAACAAAAACAACGTCAAAATATTCATGAAATTGTGACACATCGTTCCCTTTAATACTGATGCCTCCTTTAGTCCAATCAGATGTGCCTGAAAAGAAAAGTTTTAATTTTTAATCTTTGGATTTCGGATAGTTATGAATATTCTCATCGCTCATGAGGCAGTTGGAGGCTTTGAAGTTTTTTTTTATGCAATCCTTTGCCATAATAGTGATGGCCAGTTAGTTAGGGATTTCCTAGATGATAAGAAAGAAGTTACTTCAATGAGACATAGCAAATATCTTTTGATCCAGAAATCGAATAGAATGATAAACAAACAAATTGTCTTTCAGAAATTGTCAAAAACCAAAATTTATTTATTTTTTGAAAAATTTAAGCGTTATTTTTGCTTCTGTTAATTTCGAATCGCTAGAGAAATCGAATCGTATCAAATAAATCATGAATCAAATATTCTGTCATATCCCAGTCAGAAAATTAATTTGTCAAGCTTATTAAGCCACAAATGAATTAAATTCCAGACATACCGTATACTCATAGTGACTTGTGTCCAATAACAAACAAAGTTTGAACAACATTTTTTTGACATGGAAAAGGTTAAACACTTACTCAAATATTGAAAGAGGTTTCTCATGACCTGGTAACTGCTCATCATTTTGTTTATTTTTCTTTTCTCTAATAAATAAGCCACTAACATTGACATCGTAAAACCGTTGAAACAACCGAAGCCCTGCAATACAATTATATTATTTTTAGATGTCATCAACGATGATAAATAAGGCACCTACTATCACCCGGGGAAGATATTACTCGCTGTACTTTTGTTACAGCGGTTCAGTTCTGCTTGGGATGTATTCACCCGAAGTGTAATCTCTGTTACTATAAATGGCCGTTTGATTGTTCCTTTTATGTTCATCGCTCAGCCAGGTTTGAAGCAAATTTCACCAAAAAGATAACATAACATATATGAGAACATTCGGAATAACATTA
This sequence comes from Styela plicata, assembly GCA_963675895.2. Lineage (NCBI taxonomy): Eukaryota > Metazoa > Chordata > Ascidiacea > Stolidobranchia > Styelidae > Styela > Styela plicata. The sequence goes on along the minus strand of OZ023151.1, from coordinate 16,372,037 downwards.
GTTTTAAATTCACGAAATTTGAGTAATTTGCAAAAAAAAAAAATACTCTTTTGTTTAAAATGTCATTCAAATGTCCAAGATTGGAATACTCAAGAAAGAAAGAAAACAAAAATTCGAGCCAAAATCACTCACCTGATCAAGTTCTCGTTGCTTCAACCAAACTTTCAATAATTTTATTCCTTCTCTAATTCCTTCGTATTCTGACAATGATTCGAATAAATATTTCATATGCTCGACCATCAACATATCTCGAAGTACAATACTGTTGTAATGGGGAGTGGGATGAAGTGAAACATCATCTGGAAACAGTTTTTTTAAAAAAAATTAGGAACACTTCTTAACAAAACTATTACTGGGTTTCGATTTTGATCGATCAAGTTTGTGCCAAGTCTAGCACCAACCGAAACACCTTGCAATTTGAACAATTATATTATTATCAAATTTTCTATTATTTTGTGGATTTCACAAACTTCTACATTTATTTCGAAACAAATTGAAAATATTAAGAAATTCTTTTATCATCTTATAATTTATGTGAAAATTCACACTTATTTATGAGAAAAATTTAAAACTATCATTTTGTTGATTTTAAATTCTTGCAGAAATCGAATCGAATAATTTATGATTCGAACATTCCGAATTGAATATTTTGGACAGCGCCACCAGTAGTGACCCACACTACATCAAATCTCCCCGCCACACACATTTGCATCATTACGAAATGACCCGGCAAAATCTGATAATCTTATATTTTATATTCTATTCCCCTGGGAGCCAATTTTGTTAAATATTTAAAAAGTAGAGAAACACCATCAGTGTGTGAAACAGCAAAAGAATTGCCGTAATCATAATACAGATGAAGATAGCTTAATGATCACTAAATTATTTTTCTAACCAACCTTCATCATGAGAAATTCCAGTGAACCAGTTTTGTCGAACATTATTTTTAGAAGGATGAAATCTTCCTGGCTTGAAATATTCTTTACCAGGACAAGTATGAATTCTGACAATGATGGAGCTTGATAGTTTCCCTGAATATAATTTGAATATTTGAATTAAAAAATATATTGCTTCAGTGCGACGGTTGACAATTGGATGGTCTCTAGTGTTGAAAGAGGATTTCGGGGAAAGGGGTCATGTAAAGAGTTCACCGACAAATATCTCCATGTTTTGATTTACAAACAACCTTAGGGTATTTATTCTACATACTGATCATATTTCATGTCATAAAACTGAAAAATAGTACAACCAATACAAGTATAGACATTTAATATTCGGTAATTATCATATTGAATTGCAAATGAACTTCCTTTAATAAAAATTTTTTATCCTTCAGAAAGATTTTCTGCATTTCGTAAGGAAACATATTGTTTTCATTATTGCCCAGAGTCACAGCACTCACTGCAGACTATTATAAGGGTTCTGTTCAATGTTTTGTGTAAATATAGTTTCTGGCCTTTAGTAAATTTAAATAAAAAAAACTAACCTGCAGGTTTGATCAGGAGCACAGGTTTCATTGTATTTTCTTCGCAATATGCAAACTTTACCTCAGAAATTAGATCGTTTTCTTTCAGGTAATACGCTAAGTACGACAGATAAACTGCTCTTTTCCTCAAGTATCGTTGATTCAGATTATCTTTGGCTTGCATGGCTTCCTGTGATAAACATTTATCGAATTATGAAAGTATTCATAGTTATACAAAAAATATGATTTATTTTGACACCAGAGAGGGGTGCATATAACGATTTCTGTATGGGAGTAAGCCATACCCTCATGTTTTTAAATTTGCAAGGATGTGAGTATGGGAAGAAATTAATTTATCAAATATTTCAAATATGTAGATACTCTAATTTATGAAATATTTGTAGCCAAAGACTCTCCTTGCACAGTAAAAATAATGATTTGTTTTCATACTCTGAAGTTTGAAAAAAACGAATTTTCCAAACAGACAGTAAGCATTAGTAAGTGAATTCCTGACTAAACAAACACTTATGAAAAAGATATTATAAATACAAAAAAGCGAATATGAAATCCCCATACCTTTGGAAGTTCCAACACCAAATCAATGTTCATTTCATGTTTGAAGTTTGTGTGAAGAAGATAACTGCCAACAACCTGAAGACAAAAGTTGGTATATTAGCAGAAAAAATGAAAATATAAACATGATGATGAATAGACAGCAGGACCTTGGTTTCAAAAACTTGAGCCCTTTATTAATTATTGAGTGCACAATTTCAAAAGTAAAGAGAATTATAAATGGGTGCTACATTTTTGACAAGAAAAGAACTTCTCTTTTATTCAAAAATATAATATCAATGGGCTTGGCGACAAAAACTTATATTCTTGAAGTATATATCAGTACTTGCGTACAAGACTGAATTGGTAGACAAAATAGAGACCCCTGCCACGACTCATTTCTTAGCAACGGTATTTTGTGGTAAGTATTAAAGCACACGTAGAAGATCAAATAAAATTATAAAGCTTACAATCGCATGATAAAAAAAACATGTTATCAAGATAAAAATGTTTGAAGTGTTAAGCAAAGGATATCCCAAATTCACAAGTGGTGACAGAATATTGCTTTCCTTTGGGTGCTTGAAATGTTTGGTCATTTTCTTTGAATAACCGAAAAAGCTTTGAAACCATCAACACTGCTATTTTATAGCAGTATTAATGATTTTGAACCTTTTTCTACAATTTGGTTTCTACCCCAAACTCAGAAAGAAACTTAAAAAAAGGAAATTTATTTCTGACGACAGCCATTTGTCAGGAGTTTGTAAGTAGAGATTGAGCAGACCTCGAAATTGAATAAAAATGAATCGACTAAAACAATATTCAAACTTACTTGTATATCGGCAGGCGGTGTACATTTCATTTCACCTTTTACTTTGGCAGGTTTCATAACAAGTGGAATTTGGAGATTATCAAACATTTTTTGACTTTCAGTCAACTGAAGAAAAACAAAATGAAACATTTTATTAATAACTTAAATCACACAAGAATTCAAAATGCCTCAATTGATGACAATCGAAGCCACAAGGTTACATCATATCCATGGCTCTCTCATAGAAAAATGATACCGTAACATGTTATGTAGAGGAAGAAAAGAGTTACTGGATGATTATGCCGGATTGCCGAAAGATTTCGTTGCGTTTAAGCTCAGTTTTGGAAGATGCAGACTAGAGTGCTCATAGCGATAAGTGTAGCACGACAGTGGGAATCCGCGATCGCGCTGTCGGCTTGAGGGCAGAATATTTTGCTGTCGTTTCTCTCCAAAAGTCAGCCTTTGTCATGACTTGCCTTTGGCAGATTTGCACACAAATTTCAAAATTTTTGTAGGTGTAAAATATGACATAACAAAACAAGGCCGCCGCCGAGGACGTTAGTTTTGTTACAAAAAAATTTAATATTATTATTTATGTCTCCACAAAGATATTTCACCTCTGATAAGAGCTTTAATTTCATATTGGTACTCCTAGCATTAGGCTATATTGTGTAACGGTAGGAGACTGGAATGTGGTGAATTGAAAAAGTAGATACGAAATACGATAAGTCAAGGTGGGTGATTAAAAATATTTTCTTTTCGGAAAAGTCAAGGCACGAAAAGTATGAATATTGAGCTTAAATATTTTTTTATCCAAGTCACCCGGCTTGCCAGTACTCACCTTGAATTTATCAGTTATTGGTAAGGTCGTGAGCACATCATGGAGAGAATGTAAAAACTCATCAATTTTTTCTCGCTTCTTCTGAGATAATGATACTTCTTTTAGCAACTCCGTGATCTGAAATATTGAAATATAAAACTGTTACAGGGAACACTGAATCTGCAAGATAGTTCATAGGGGTTAGTAGGGGATAGTTTATTTTTCAAAACACTTCTTTGGGTAAAAGTTTTAGAGTACAAAGTTGTATTAAAAAAGGATTTGGGCATACTATAGAATTGAAGATTACGCATGTGCTCGTCATTACAACCAGAGCCGCATGATCCTATTTTAATAACCAGGCTCATAAATTCACGAGATTATAGAATCTCACACAGACTCTCTTGAAGCCTTATAATATGATTGAATTTTAAAATATTTATTTCGAGAATGATACACTTCTGTTTATTTCCTGTGCAATCCAGAATAGATTCCTTCTAATCCATTCTATTACACTCCCTATGGGAAGGTAAAAAAGTGGAGAATCATATAAATTAAAAAGAATTTGCAAGCATGAGTCAAAAGAAGTTATCAAAAGCATATTGTAAAAAAAAATAATCTCAGACATTCAAAAGACATCTACGGTAAATCTTCATATGGATATAATTACTAAAAAATTAGAAGCCAAAAACATGTGCAAGGTGCCGTACCTGTAATTTTGTTAAGTTTCGAATGAAACAACATATTCGTATCTCTGAGCGTATTAAGTTCTTCCGTAGTCGGTGGTTTGTATAAATCACTCCCCGACAACTTGGATGATTTGTTGGGAGGAGGAACATCTTCCTCTTTTTCTCCTTCGAAGTCTGACGCATCCTCACCATTGTCGTATATCTCAGGTGATTCCATGATTGTTTTATGGTTTTTGTTTAAAGAAAACTTTCAAAAAAGAAGTTAAAATTAAAATAACAAAAAATGAAAATGTTAATAATACATATTGAAAAGAATCACACATAATCGATAAAAGTCTTTTTTGCTGCAGCAAGACCAAGATATAAAAGCAAATTTTGAGATTTCAGTGAAGTAAAAAATATGGGTCAGTCTTTATAGAAATCAGATTTTTGTACCGTCGACCAGCCACATACCAATCAGAGAAATGATGCAAGGAGTTGGCAGCACTGATGTCATTTGGCTAGGATAATAATATTCTGCCAAATCGATTTTCCTTTCCAAAAGGTGTGCTCCATCTGCTGTGCATGCTTGACAAGTTGGAAAAACAAATTCTAGACAAAGTCTTCAAAAATTCTGTTATAAGCGATATGATTTAGCTTTACTTGGGAATTCACAGTAGGTTTTTTGATGTAGTTTAAAAGTTTTTATCATTTCATTTTCTTCATTATATAATCCACTGCTTGGCTGATATTTTCTTCAGAGAACATAGATGATCCAGTATTTTTCCTTCGAGGATATTTATCTTTATAAACATTTTGTTGCATTCTGTATAAACTTTCATAAATTTTTTCACATTTTTCCACATCATCTATCTGTGTAGTTTCTCGATATCGAAAAAGTATTTTTAACTTCTCGTTCAAGCACAGTTCCGAGATCTCTGTCAAATTTTGCTAATGAAGCATTTTTTGGCCATTTCTTCGATACGTCCAAAAATCTTTTATATCTTGACATTAGAAATACAAGCAACGGTATAATCCAACAAAAAACAAAATTGTCTTTGTTTTTACAGTACTTTCTGCTTTACCAAATAGCTTTAAATCAAACCCCAATAACTACTGTAATGAAGTATTTAAATCATTCCTTGTAACACCTAAATAGGAAACATTGTAAAAAAACATATCAATTAGTCAAATTGACAAATCAATGCAGCACTAATTGAAAGAAGAAAACTAAAAAATCACACATGTTCAATAATCACATAACAGCATGAATAATCAAATGAGTAAATGGACACCACTTTTAACATTGAAAAAGATTCCAGTTCAGAGAATAGCTGCCAATCAGCTATTAATATTACGTTTTGACGAAGATAAAAGAGTGCGAGCAGTTGTTCTTAAACAGTCGACGAACAAGGATTTAAGGGGGAAGTGGGGTTTTATTTTTTCTGTAGATAAAACACATGTTAGACACAGAAAATAGCATTTAGAAATACATCCATAAGCAAATTTTAATGATACTATATTTAAAACTTTGCCGCAAATAAGCAATACAAAGTATCTTACTGAGATCATAGTTCTAGATGTGTGCTTCAATTAAGGAGGGACTTGAAATAGAGGGGATAGAGATAAGGTTAGGAAACACTGGTCTAAGCCTGGAGACTGCTGAGGTGCGTAAAGTGCTCGTCTACTTATGTAATATTTGCATTACAGTAATATCATGCACCGATACAAAATCAAACTACAAGTGTGTGACAAATTTTTGCCATCTACCCAGCAAATTTTTTTTCGCAAAGTATGAGCCGTAGATGGACCTTGCCTGGGCGGCACGTTCCATTATCGGCTCTTCTTAACGAAACATGTCACAAAAGTTCAGAAAGCACGAAATAAAAACGTTGTATTGGGGGAAGCGAAGTAATTTCAGAAGAAATGTTAACATTGATTATTACACAAGCTGAATTTAACGAAACAATCGCTTCCATAATTCATCAAGAAGTTTTCAACAAAATTTTGCAGATTTGTTACATTTTATTTTTTATTTCAAGAACTACCACAAATGTAATGATGGCAATCTAACAACAATTAAGGTTACTTTTTCAAATTCATGAAGTTTTGATTGAAAATGTTATGAATCACATAAAACTAGAAGAATGCCAGCTACTCTGCTGCTCAGTCACCCGAAGAAAATGAATTCCATCAGAAGAAAATTCGCAAATGGGCAATATTTCATGATCTATTTGTGACTATAGGAATTGACTGTCTAGCTTTGAGTGTCTGTTTGCGATCAAACTGATAGAAAGAGGTTCAAAATCATCAATACTGCTGTGAAATAGCAGTGTTGACGGTTTTAAAGCTTTTTTGTCCATCCTTAAAAATTTATATGAACAATCAAGATTCTGCCACCCTGGATTAAATATTCAATTGGAAAATTAAACCCGAATATAACCCTTATCTTGGTCCCTATTATATATGGTCTATTCTTAGCAAAACAGTAAAATCAAACAATCATGGAAAACATGATCCAATCTCAAAATTCCCAATACAACAAATTTCGCGAAAAATTGAGTGTGAAAATCATGAGCATTGTGAATATTATCATTACAGTAAAAATTATCGAAGTTGAAGTTAATTGTTATTGTTCTTTCTGTACTCCTGGCTTGAATTCATCTTTGTTTTTGAGTAGATACGCTGCTAAATATTCAACAGGGTTCGGAGGTCGTTCTTTCGCAAGAGTTGCAAGGCCAGAAAGTAAAATTGGAACGACAGTTTGGTCAAGATAAGCCCTTGTTGGCAACGATTGTAATTCGACCATTTTTGGAGTTTTGCTAGCTGCATCCTTTTCTGCTTTCACAGTATTCTGAATACTGGCTGCCGGACTGGGTTCCGTTGGTTGTGATCCGCCCTCCTGAGCTGCAGCAGGAGTGGTTTCTGCTTGCATTGGTTCTGTAGCTGGGGTGGTTGGTTCGTCAGCCATTGTTTTTTTGTTTTTTTTTTTTTTTTTTTGCTCAGCTAAGATTTCTGTACCGGTATAGTTACTGTATAAAAGGCAACTGTTAGTCAGGATATCTTTTCAAGAGCATCAGAGAGGTAAATCGAGGAACTTACTAAACTACGGTACACAGCAGTACACTTGTACATGTGGCCAGTTTTTTTTTCCCGTATTTGAGACGCTACCGTACCTAATATTCTAACGTTACGCTCTGCGCTAATTCAGTACCGTACCGGTACCGTTTGCTAAACTGTAAACAGCAGAAGCTAAAAGGGTCGCTGGCCGACAAAAAAGAAAAAACGCGCTAGAGACTCTTTTTTTGCCAATTGAATTCTATATCTGCTTCCAAATGGAAATATTTTAGTGCTTTTAGTATTTGAATTGATTTGCTTTATAGCAACTCAAACCATTGATCCGGCGCGCTAGAGACGAGACGAAGAAGCGTGTTTGCGCGCTGGGCGACATTGAAATTTCGAACAACGCCTTTTAATGACAGAATTTAACTGATGAAAAGGGTGAACACGGAAGAAAAAAGTGTTCCCTTTGTCATTTCCAACTTTTGAGAACGATAATCGTTGCCAGATATAAACATATAATTTAACAGAATTTTGCCAACGTTGATTTGTATGTTTATTTGTAAATTCGATGACGTTGTCTGGGAGATAAGAGAAACAATGCTCCAGGTTTGCAGAATTTTATTTTAAAGATATTTTTCATCTAAATTCGCTGAGAGCAAGGCTGCAAGAAACATATTATACCTGAAAAATCTCCACCAAAGTATCAAGAGCTATATGAAGTGCAGAAATTGGAACTGAGGAATCTCCATCCCTGACATGGGTTTATTGATGCGAGTTCATAGCCATGTATATCAAGAAAGTAGTGGGGAGACAAGGAATTCCAAATTTCAGAGGTTTTTAGAAAAAACTACTTGCATAAAACTGTTTGTAACACTGTGGAACCTCCACAGTGAATAAAATTTGAAAATTCATTGTGCAGACACAATGGTTTTCACAAAGTTTGCAGATGGATTTATCCTGACAAAGTAATCAACGTAATTCCATTTTTTTCTAAAATAAGATCCATTGAAAATGGCATCCGGACGAGATGTCGTGGTAGGCCAATGAACGAACAAGCGATCAAAGTGAAACGCTATCATTTATACTATCAAATCACCAAGCGAACAGATGCGAAGTATACACTCGTAGGAAGCAAACGCGTGTCACGTTCCCCTAATCTTCATTTGGGATAGAATAAGATTTCATTTTTATTGCGCGAGAGGAAAGCCGAAAATACGGCTGAACCATATGGCGAACCAAAATATCTTGTCCGGGTGCAAGTTTTTGACTTATCTTTTTTCCTAATTTTGGTTGGTGAAGGAAGCCGTAAGCAGTTACTACGTGAACCACCGTGCATGTAATCTCTCGCATGTTATCATCCTTTACCAGATTCAAACCCACGTTAGCTCGATCATGCTTTACCGATTAGGCAAACAGAACTGACTGCATATGATCTATTTACCGGGAATAGTCGGTGAAACAAATCCCGTACAAATATACACAGCAGATGAAAGGAACATAACTTCAAGTAGTTCTGTTGACGTAATTATTATGGAGAATAATCATCAAGTTAACATGCAAAATAATAGAACGGGCAATGACTTATTTTACCCCGTCCTACTGAATGAAATCGAGATGCCCTACGAAAGTCATTTCTCAATTCATTTAATAAATACAATGTTATCTGATAGACAGTTTAAAAATGAGTCTGCAGTTACCGACAAGCGAATTAGGGAGATACAGAGGAAAATTTCTCATACTCAATTGATTTATTACTTCAAAGCAGCTAATCGACCTTTGACAAAGAGCCAACATACAATTCCTCAGAAGATTTTGCGTATTTATGGAGACGTTGAAGATGCTACACTATCTGCCAAAGTATCAGAGGTCCATAATAAACTCAAACTTGAGACTTTAGAATACAAAGCTACGCACAATAGAAATAAGCGTTTAGAAATCAACAAAATGTTTGCAATAAATTTAAAAAAAAACGTTTTTTTAAAGTGGAGAGAAAACGAAATAGAAGTGATTGATCCACCACCACAGGAAAGAGTTGTCGAGGCATTTTGGGGTGATATTTGGAAAACGACTACCATGAAGATTAACAATTCGTGGTATAAAAGTTTAAAGATTCCTATTGTAGAAATGCCGAACAAAAAGATTTCAACGTAACTGAAGAATTGTGCCCTGAAATTCTTTCCAAGATGTCAAACAATTTGGCACCTGGAGAGATTTTGTGACAGCGTTTTGGCTCAAATCCTTCAAAAGTCTTCATCCGAGATTAACTGTAATATTTGAGGATATTAACAACGTTGCTAGAGGTATTCCTGAATGACTAGCCGTGCCTCTAAGCATTTCAATACCTAAAAAATCTGATACAAGTAATGCAAAAAAATTTAGGCCAATATCTTGTCAGAATACCATGAACAAACTTCATACTGGAATCTTGCATCAAGCCATTGAAAATCACTGCTTAAAAAACAAATCATCTTGGAACACCACGCTGAGGTGAGCGAGTAAGTTGGGGCTGTGTTGATCGAATATTATCATAACAAGTCAGTGCTGGATGACGTCAAATCACCGGTGCAACATGTTCATGATGTGGTTCGATTATAATAAGGCGTTCGATTTCATTTTTTACATTCGGGTAAAGAAGGCCTTAGAATTAACACAGCTGCCCGCAGTTTTAATAAACGCTGTGATGAAATTAACAGGAGTCTGGTCTACAACACTTACTCTGCCAACTACATCCGACACCTTGACTACTAAATTTCTTAATTATAGGCGTATTGCAAAGTGATTGTTTTATCATTGATGTTCTTCGCCTTGTGCATTAGTCCACAATCATATTTACTCAACCAAATAGAAGGGTATAAAATGGGCCCACCAAATAATAGAAATCCTAACCTAACGAGCGATAGACACCCGGGCGTCTCTTATTTGAAAACAAATATATATGAATCGTGCGGCACTTTATTGACTACGCAAATGTGAGAAGACGTTAAAGATTGAGTGATTGCCACCAGGGATATTCATAGTGAATCTAAGTGCTCAACTGATGATGTGCAAACGATGTTCTTATTTTAAAATTAAAATTAATTAATTAAAAAAATTAAATTAACTCAATAAAAGTACAAAAAACCGCAATAACCATATCCGTTAATGAAAAAATATTCAGTGAATTTGAATCAGATTTTTAAAGCGTTAACCAACAAATTATGTTTTTGTATCCTTTGATAAATCTTCTTTGTCACATGTCACACTTCAATCATTTTAACCTCGCAAGACAGCAACATTAATCGTGGTTAGGAAAATAATTCGAAGAGTTGAGTCACTTCAAAGTAGTAAAATACAATTTCATTTGTGTTAGTATATCGATGCTTTGCCCCAAACAATGAGTAAAATTGTGTGATATGATACCTACATTTTGAGTGGATATTTTGATCAGAGAGTTGCATAATAAAAATGTAGGCCCATGTATGTAGGCCTGCCTAGTTTGACAATAATGCTTCATGTCTCCCGATAACATGTTTTTTTTTTTATTTGGTTGTTGTTAATAGCATTTAATTGCTGCTATATACATTTCATTTTATGTTGGAAAGTATTTTCTATCTACTAGTAATGAGGATAATGATGATGATACTTATGCAATTGATTTTTTTCTTATAGCCACTTCTTACAGTGGATCACCCTGTCCAAGGCCCTGTTACAGCGGCCACTTATAGACGGACAGGGTTACAATTACTGGAAAGATATCATCTTTTCCTGTTCGGCTTAGCCTACCCAAGTTATTACACCCTGGGTTGAGTGGTGGGCATGGATAAGCGAGCCGGACTCGCCGGGGCTCGAACCCGAGATCTTCAACCTGCGATGCCAATGATGATTATACCGAACGTAAAATATGTGGATATATCAATGCGTGTATTTGCAAATCTGGCAACATATTTAAACTTTCAAAATAGATTTGAAAGAGGGAACACTAAAATATTCCGTGTTTAGATTTAAAATGAAAATTCTGCCAGAATACTATGATTTCGAACGGTAACACATGCTGGGTTGCCTCATGTCAGAAAAATCAAAAGAAAATAGTTTATTTCTACAATAAATAATTAAGAGTTACTTTATGTTAAATTTAAATAAATTTTTAAAAAGCTAGCATAAATATCATGTAAGTAAAATAAATTTAATTTGAGTAAATAATAAATTTGAATGGTTTACTAAACTCCTAACAAAGTTTAACTATTCTATGTGGCAACAAAAATTTTGCCATGGCGAAGGACATTTTAACAACCAGCGCATCGGACCGTGGCGGCCGCTGTTACGTCACTTTATTAGGAATTTTGAAGGTGGTTCCCCAATTTGAAAAAGATAAGATTTTGATATCAATTTCTAACACTTCCAGCTTGAAAACGGCTGCAGCTTTGCTCAGGCATGGGATGGAAAACTATGCTATGTTCGATTCAGCGAGTACATTAATATTAATCTCATTTTTTATGTTTCTGTGTTCATTTACAAAATTAGGTATACAAACCAGCAAACATCGCAGTGCATATATTATGGTAAGCTCACGATAATAAGTATAATCTACTATGAGTATTATAAGATTAGTGACTTTTGATGTCACTGGGACATTGTTAAAAGTCAGTGTTCCTGTAGGAACACAATACTCACAAGTAGCAGAGAAATATTTGGGATTAAAGTTGGACGAAAACCTAATGCAGAATTCGTTCTGGAAATTTTATCGCCAACAAATGAAAGAATTTCCCATATTCGGGTCTCAACACAATATAGATTCAAAACAGTGGTGGTTTTCTGTGTTTTCAAATTGTATTAATGAAAATAGAAAAATCCCAGCCAAAGATGTTCAAAAAATAAAAAGCTTCGATAGCAAACTGAAACATGCATTTGAAGATGTGTTCTATAATTTCGAATGGAGTACTAATACTGGTGCTGAAGAGACTTTAAAATGTTTAAAATCAATGGAAAATGAGAAGTTTGGTACAATGAAGCTAGCGGCTATTTCGAACAGCGATGAAAGGACTTCGACAATTTTAAAAAAGACGAAACTTCTACAATATTTTGACTGTGTTGTGACTTCTGTTGAGGCAAAATGTGAAAAACCTGACCCCAGAATATTTGATCATACTTTACATAAATTAAACTTATCAAGCGAAGATAAGAAACATGTTTTACATGTTGGGAATATGCTTGAAAAAGATTATCTTGCTGCAACAAAGGCTGGTTTGCAAGCTTTACTATTGAGAGATGAATCAAACGAAAATGAAACTTTGTACCATGAGGATCATAGTATCAATAATTTAATTGAAGTTGTATCATATGTGAAGCGGAATAATGAGTGTTTCCCTAAGTGAATTCATGCCATCATGCTCATCTTCAATCCAAGAGCAGACTGGCAGCCACCCGAAGAAAATGGGTTCCACCAGAAGAAAATTGAACAAATTGGCAATTTGTCAAATCTAAGACAAGATTTAAATGACTTTTTTTAGTGTCTGGTAGCAGCAAAACTGTAGAAAAGTGTTCAAAATTATCGATACTGCAATGAAATAGCAGTGTTGAGGGTTCTGAATGCTTTTTGCCTGTCCGAAGAAAAAGACATGAACATTTCGGATACCCTAAAGAAAGCAAATACTGTCTCCCTTCCACAGAGTAACAAAATCTCTTTTGTGGAGGATGTTCGGAACTTTCAAGTCCTTTTGTTGAGCAGACACAAAAGCTTAAAAACCATCAACATTGCTGTGAAATAGCAGTGCTGGTGATCTTTGAACTTTAAATAAGACTTTTCAATCTTTTGTAAGTGGATTTTGTAATGGATCACATTTTCTTCTGAATGTCCGCTTTTTCTTCAGGTGCCTCCTTTTCACCCAGTCTTGTTTTGTTAAGCAAATGTTACTGAAGTTGCACATGGTGGACTAAGGGATCTGTCATTTTTAATACCCTTTATGCAGTGGATCATGGAATGGGTAGAATTTTAATACTGTAGATTGTAATTTGTTGTTTTTGAATATTTTTTGTATTAATTTTATTATTGAATGCTCGACTAAATTTTTGCAATTGCGTAATTAAATCAATTTTTATGTGCCAGAATAACTATTGGGTTTTGTCAATTCTTTTACCTTTAAAGGCTTTAATTTGCGCATTGTTTGAATTTTTGGATGGGGAATTATGTGGCAGGTAGGCCAGTGATAAAATAACCGCTCAAAGACTAAATAGGTTATTTAACATATATTTTTAGATGTTGCTACCTATGCCAAACAAAATTATCAAAACGTTTTTGTTTTCGATAATATTTCAATCTTGACTGTTGGAATTTACCTATAGCTATGACATGTCTGCTCTACTTTTCAATCAATCAACTTGGTTCACTGAAGTCGTTTATAAAAATACTGAACTCATAAGCATTCCCCAGTTTATATCTAAAGGCAGGAGTTACACCCGAAAGGTACAGACTGACAGAACAACCATACATACCTAGCCCTGTTTCCAACAACACTAACAATGTGCATCAAAGTGGCAGCTGGAATAATGCCTTAGATACAACCTAACGAAGTAACAAAACAACATCGACAGTGCTTATATATTTAAGAATAATTGCTGGATTGTGTGATGGCACAGTTATAATGATGTGACAAATTGATTCAGATGAATAAAACCTTAAATAAAACATGCACATAATGCTGGCAATATTTCAATTTTATCCACAGTACACAAATTTTGTGGAGATTTTCTTTAAGAAGTGTGAGGGTCCTAATCTGTTCAAATTATTCGAATAATAACTTGTTCAATTTCTCCCAGGCGCCTGAATTCCACAGAATGAAAACTTAAAAGTGAATTTAATAATTTCCTTATCATTAAACTTTTTATTTTTGGACTGTGACTAGATATGTATCAAAATTGGTTCAAACTTTCAACTTAACTTCCATTTCTAGTAATGATCCCTTTCATTCAATGGACTGCAAAAAGTGATTTTAGAAATAATATAAAAATACTACTTTTTTCACAAAAAAGTGTGGTGTGACACATCAGTGGCTCACACTTATCAAAACAGAATTGGACCAAATTTTCTGAGTCCATCTTTGGCCCATGCTTGGGGTTTTTGGGTGCTTGTATTTTCCGCAAATTCTAATGTGAAAATAGGTATGGCAGTTAAGAATAATCATGAAGAAATCTAATTCTATGCAAGTCAAAATAACTGTTTCCCAAGAAAATTAACACACCTAACCCAGGTTAGCAGAATTTGGGGATTTCTTTGGGTATCTGAAATGTTTGTCATTTTCTATGAATGAACAAAAAAGTTTCGAAATTATCAACATTGCTATTTCATAGCAGTGTTGACGATTTTGAATTTTTTTCTACAGATTGGTTACAACCAGATACTTAACAGGAGACATTTAAACCTTCTGGTCAAAGATATATGTCCCATTTGCTAAGTTTTCTTCTAATGAGTCCATTACTGGCATTTTGCCAGTCTGTCTGACATAGCTTAACAAAATTGAATTTACATGATTTTACAACAAAATAAAATGTCAAAACAAATATTTTTCAAAATCAAAATTCCCGAATACCAAATTACCGTAGTCTTCAGACGAAGATATATTTAATGGTAGTTTTACTTTTTAAAACACCATAAGCCAAGACCGAGATCATATGTTTTAAAACTGTCAAATAAAAGTCAACGAAAGTTTCTAACAAAATGTACTTGTATGTTTTCTATATACTTTTGTGATGAAAATAAAAGAACATTCATGCGAAAAAAGAGCCAAATTCAATCTAAATTTGTACTTTTTTTCCTCACTAATTTTGACCTTTTTGTAGCCCCAAGTGAAATCTAATAATTGATATAAACATAACCTAAATTTAAACTTCATTAATATATATTATCTATACACCTATCCAGGTACGGGAGGTTTTTTGAATTGAGTCGTGCGCTGATACTATTTTATGATTGGGCGTGATGCAAAAACTTATATCAAACCGCTTTGCAATAAATATACTAATGTTTCAGAATTTCAGCTGACCAAACAAAATAACGCTTTGAGGCAGCTGGGCATCCAAAGTAACAAGCCTCAGTAATATAAAATTTTGAAATTGAAAATTACACAACATTTATACACCTTTAAAGGTACAATTATCACTTCCAGAACATACAATTTGTGTCAATGTGTTTCATTACTAAAGCGAGACTGATGGA
Source organism: Styela plicata (assembly GCA_963675895.2). Classification (NCBI taxonomy): domain Eukaryota; kingdom Metazoa; phylum Chordata; class Ascidiacea; order Stolidobranchia; family Styelidae; genus Styela; species Styela plicata. The sequence goes on along the minus strand of OZ023151.1, from coordinate 16,356,476 downwards.
TTGCATCGGGGAGGTCCAATCAATCAGTAGCAATTTTGTTTTCGAATGAGAGGTTTATTATTAAAGCTTCAAATCAACATTACAGATTTAGAACCTGGTCTTTAGTACTTTTTGTCTACTGGCATAGGGTCCTTATGTCAGCGAATTACACAAATATAGGAAAATTTGAACGCTGATCCCAAATATTTAATTCAAATCCTGGTCACCAGTCGACAAATTTAAATAAATAATGAAGTAATCTTTATAAACCTGCAATTTTAAACAAATTTAGGTAATAAATTATGATTTTACTTTTGAGAAAAATACGTAAATCCGGTGAAAATGTTAACTATAATTTATTTTTTCATTACTAAGTGAGGCATAGGTTGATTTGTGAAATTATGCCTGTAATGAATAAGCTAAAATATTGAATACAGGGTTTCGTTAGTGACATATTCTCAAACACATTGGCCAGATTTCAGACTTTTTTCAAAGTTAAATATGCAGCTACAAAGTCCTGAAGTTATCATTTCAATAGTTTGAAAAAACTAATCAAATTAAAGAAAAATATGTGTTCTCATATAATTGTACTAGTTATTGCAGTGAAAATAACAATTTCTGTAAGGTACAATTTCTAAATTAATCTAAAATCAAGTTTTATATATATATATATATATACACTGTTATATATATATTCATTTATAATGTGTTACAACAGATTGACAAAATCTTGTTATTCTTTGGGTGCCCAAAATATTTATGTAGTTTTCTTCAGATGTGCAAAAAAGCTTCAAAACATTTCAAGAGACATTTCAATCTTCTTCTTCTTCCCAGTTTTCCTAAAGTGTACGAAAAAAGCTTCACAACCATCAACACTGCTATTTCATAGCAGTATTGATGATTTTGAACCTTTTTCTACAGTTTGGTTTACTACCAGAAATTCAAAGAGACATTTCGATCTTCTAGCAAGAGGCTAATCATATAGTATTGCCTATTGTAAATTTTATTCCGATGACAGCCATTTTCTTTGGAGTATCAGAGTAGCACGTCATTCTGTCAGCCAGGTTCAAAGACAATCTTTTAATATTGAAAGATATATTAGTATCTGTGTTTATTTTTTTTATAGAAGTGCAGTGCTTAGGAGCTAACTAATAGCCACTCGAATACCAATGAGCTACTACATATAAAGTGCCAGCGACTGTATTTTAAGCGAAAAATATGCTGACAAAACTAAAACGCCGTGGTAAAGTGCAGTGATGGTGTCTGCCATGGGCAATGATAAAACCAACTACCACTTTTACGAGACTTTTTCTAGAAGTAGAAGAACCCTAATTTTTCTACGTAATAGACACTCAAAGAAACCTATTGTCTTGCAAATGATCGATATCACTTTTAATTTCAAATTTTCTTTCAGACGTATAGTGGGTCGTGAGTCACGGACATTACGCTTGTGTGATGTCATCAATACACATCATAAGCTAATTACACCAAAATTTTTAGCATCAAAATTCACATAACTGTGCAGCACGCATCTATGCGCAGCACGTCTGCATGATTTATATAAAACATACAATAAAATATATAAATTATGATATCATAGTAAATTAAGATGGAAGATTGGCCAAATAAATCAGCAAAGACCCATATTCGCAAGGTCCAAGCTACGCCCATACCTGACAGACTGATGAATACATATAAGGGTGAATGTTTGAAGCCTTTCTTGAAAGAAATCTGAGAACACAAAGGAAGGAAAAGTAGTCAGTCCACGTCCTGGCATTATTATCATACTTGCATTTTACATTTGCAAGAATCCAAACATCCACCCTTGTTATCCAAACCTAAAACTCAGTGTCTGAGATGTTGTCTTCATCCTGTGAGAAAACGTTCTCCTCCACCATCAGCAAAAACGAATTACTTGTATTATTATTATTATTTTCAAAATCAGCGTCGCTGCTTCTCTTTCGAATTCCTGAAAATTTCCAGCCGGAAAATGCATTTTGAAGTGCTTTTTCACGCTGTGCAACGACAGGAGGAGAGAGAATCGTGTTGCACCTCATCTGGAACTCTTTAATCTCATCTTCTGTTAGAGGGGGCTCTTCATCCATGGTTTGTTCATCAGGATATTTCCATCCCATCTCACGAAGAAGCCTGTGGAAATATAACTGAATTTATTGCTTGCAACAGAATATGTTTACAACTTGACTTTATATTGCATCTTGCCATCTCATCCAATTCGGGCAAATCAGATTACCAGGTATTGCGAAGAATTGATAAGTTTTATTACAACCCAGGGCAGATACCTCTCAATTCACTCTAATAGAGCAGTTAATTTCTGCTAGGCATGCTTTTCACTAAAGTGAACAGTTGCTGGTCCTGCATCTCTTTGTAGTGTACAAGTGCCCATTAATTTTTTGTAGATTTGGCATGGACCGCCTTAAACAAGGCCCTGTACCAGTGGCCATTTATAGACATAGAGGGTTAGTGTTGTTAGAAAGATATGATCTTTCCAGTTCGGCCTAGTTTATCGAAGTTATTACACCCTGGGTTGAGTGGAGGGCATAGGTTAACATGCCAAATTCAAGAGACACAAACCAGAGATCTCCAGACTACGATGCCAACATGATCACCACCAGGTCATTACATCCCAAGATTAGTACCTTCAAAGTCCCTGTTTCCCACCTTATTGAGAATAAAACTGCATTAGAAACTAACCTGTGCTCAGCTTCTAGAGAGCTTGATAAAACAAAATCATCCTGATTTGACAAATTGGAGCCTTGCTCCTCCATAACCTCCATTTTTTCATCAATAATGGTTTTATCCAAACATCCATTGGTAGGTTTAGGTTGTTGCTCTTCTTCTATTATAGGTTCAGTATTGCCAATGCTCTCTTCGGACTTCGATTGAGAATCGATTCTGCCCGCAGAATCATCAATCTCTCCCTCTGTCTGACGTAGAGCTTTTAAAAAGTGGTTTTTACCTGGAAGATAAAATGATAATATTTCAAAATTGCATTGTTTGCCCACACAGAAAAAAATTACTCGAACACGGAATGTTAAGAATGAGCTCCCTGTGGATAACGTCATCAATAGCTAGGAGTAAGTTGAGTGTTTTGACAAATAATTTACTACCGCAGATTAGTGGTTTTTCAAAGTAGTAGATTCAGTAGCTTTTTGATGTTTAATGAAGCTCATAACATAAGACATAAAAGTTGCAGACACCCAAGAAAAACCTCATTTTATCAATCTCCCATGTGGTATCTGCATGCACTGCTTAGAGAAAATAATAAACGACACATTTTTTGACAATAGAATTTCAATCACTGATGGAAACTGACCTTTTCTATGTTTCTTGTGTCCACTGAAAACTCCAATACTAACTGCCGGAGTTTTAGCGTTGGTTGTTGTCACTTGAACAACTGATCTTGACTGTAGTTGAATATCAGTTGATGTCGGTTTCTCAGAAGGCTGGAAAAAGTGGAATAAAATATCATTAAAATGAAATAATTATCAAACGCAATCGAACCAAATGTGTGCACCCAGGGTGTCTGTCACTGCTTTTCATGTCTGTTTTGGCCCTTCACGTCTCCCCATCAATTTCAAGAATTATTCTTGACTCGACCATACCTTTATAGCTAATTGTGTACTCTATTATTATTTACTCCGAAATAAAATAAATTTATAGAGAAGCGACAAAGCTATTTTTCTAGTAATCCAGCAGTTTTCTCCGGGTGCCTGCAACTTTAAAAAGATTTTCTCACAGAGCTTTTTGTCAAACTTTATGACTTCTACAGGAAAACCTTTTGACATTGACATAATATTTTGACAAACACAGACTTTTGAGGAATTTTTCTGATAAAAATAAACAAGAACATCTCAATTAGGGGAATAAAAAATTGTTCCATTTTATTTAGTAGGATCAATCAGCTCCAAAACCCATACATGGATGTGTCTGAATCGATTCAAATAATAACAAATTTAAAACGACGTTTCTAACTATGAAAAAACCATAAAATACTCGATACTGACCTGGTTAAATTTAGTTAGTAGGCTCAATTCTCTTTTGTTTCCATTTGATATGAAATCTCCTGTGTGATCTGAACTTTTTGATGGAAGATTAAGGGGAACACTCATAGTACGACGGTAGGGTTGCTGAAACAAAGAGTTCAATTACAATATGAGCTTGTAGCATAATTATAAGAGAAAAATTAGACATCATCCAGGAAGGTCCTAATCAGAAGGGAAGTGGTGTGTCCATTTACTATAGACCAGAGCAGATATCACTCACTGTACTTTATTATGGTGGTTCAGTCATCTCTGGTATGTTTTCCACTTAAAGTTACCTAATTTTGTACTAGCTCCTAGCCACTCGGGTGGCCGTAAGTTGGTTCCTTTCACATGCTGCTTCAGGCCTTAATTGGAGTGAATTTTAATAAACGATAGTTATATATGGGTTGCCTTTTATTGAAGAGGTGTGCTGTTTTTTTGGTAGAAGCATTAAAAATACACTTTGAACTACATATCTCTAACCCTACACCAGAGACCTGGTTTGAAAATGATTATATATATTTTTTTTATTGAAATTCACTCTGAGCAAGGCCAGAAGCAACTCCTAAAGGGAACCAACCAACAGCCACTCAACAGCAGTAGTAGCAATAACTGCACTCCTAGACAAAAAACATCCCAAACGGAATAGAATCATCCCGTCATGATTAAGTACAGTGAGTGGTATCTGCTCTGGTTAATGAGGGATTGCTGGACATCTTGTTAGTACAGAGTGGTTAAAACCAGGATGGCAGAATCAGATTTCTCCGGTGTTTGAGATGTTCGTGTCCTTTTCGTTCGATGGACAAACGAGCTTCAAATCCACAATCACTGCTATTTCATAGCAATATTCGTGGTTCTAAACCCTATTTTTTTTACCTTCTACCAAGAGATATATCATGGAATATTTCCCATTTGCTAAATTGCCATTTCTTAGGGGTCTAAAGAGAAAAGTGGCTGGCAATCTGATTCAAACAATGATTGATTGTGGGTCTCCAAACCCATCATTTGCCATAAGATTGAGCCATATCCTTTCCTCTTTCACAGGATAAAACAAAATCCTGCCCTAAATAAATTTTTGAATTTTTTCTCACCTTCTGATGTGACGGAGCAGCCTTAGGAACAAGTGTTTTATAAATACTCATTGTTGTTGAGTTCTGTTTTGAATTTGAGCCTGGACTGGATGGTGTTGTGTCAGAGGCCATACTCTTCAAAACTAAAGGTTTTTCTGCAAAAATATTAGTTGCATAATTATCTTGAGTTGAGTTATCCTTAAACTTTTAACAATAAAACAATAATTAAGACTAAATTAGTGCTCCCGTAATTTTAAGATGACACATTTTTGCATGGGAATGATATAATCCAAATTTTACTCTGAGCAATATAGGACTTCGCAGAAGAATTGGCCAAATGTGATGAAAATACAGTACCCAGCCAATTATAGTCAAAAGCAGTAAAAGTTTTCAAACCTAATTCTGTAAACTAAATAGCCAATATCAACAAACTAATTTAACAGTAAAATCGTGACAAAACATTTTTTTGCTGCATAACAGGCCAAATTAGTGTGAAATTTGTGTGAAAATTTATCTGTTAAGACATATATTTCAAATATCTTTACGAGTGTCCCTTTCCCATCACCTGTAAAACGACATGATTATGCTTAATATTTATTCCACGGTGGATCTGGTAACTGCAAAAGGGATTTTAGTTCGACATTTGGTCAAACTGTATTCACAAAATAAAAAAGAAAAATTTGGACCAATTCCAAAAAAACCTAACTTACGCCACATGTTAACAACAGAATTAGAAGTCGATCTCCCAGGAGAATTGTGATTGTTTGATTTCTTCATATCAGAAACCTCAACATCAGAAAGAGATGGAAACTCTGTATCAATCCCCGATGTGGAACCATTTCTTTTCCAAAGATTTGCACTGGAAGAAAAATAATTTATTTTCAATAGATATTCTACATATTATTAGGGATGAGATGAATCAGTCCGACAGGAGCTACTCAGATACCCAAAGAAAATAGGGTTCATCAGGAAAAACTTGAACGAATGGGCAATATTTCATGTATCATCTCTCGATAGAAGCTAAAAAATATTTCATTTTGAGAGTCTGGTAGCAGCAAAACTTTTTTTTTAGTTTTTTTATAGCCACTTCTTGGAGTGGATCACCCTGCCCAGGGCCCTGTACCAGAAGCCAGTCATAGACGAGCAGGATTAGAGTTACTGGAAATATATCATCTTTTCCTGTTCAGCTTAGCCTACTTAAGTTATTACACCCTGGGTTGAGTGGTGGGCACGGATTAACGAGACGAACTTGCCGGGACTCAAATTCGAGATCTTCAACCTGCTATGCCAACATATTTAACCACTAGGCCATCGCGCTCACAAATAAAGATTCAATATCTTCAATTCTGCTATGAAACATCAGTGTTAATAGTTTTGAAGCTTTTGTTTATCAGTAGATTGACATTTTTTTAATTGAATTTCACTATGAACAAGGCCACAACTCGAAGAAAAACTAGATTTTTTCACTCCAGAATAAATCCGAAATCGGCAAATTCTTGGACCAAGAGATTTCTTTTACCCAGAGTCTTCGACTTTAATATTAAAAGGAACGTTCACCTTATCACATAAACTATAATATTGAGATGAGATATTTTATTGGAGGAAAATTATATATTATTAGATCGAAGTCAAGTGATGTGACATCAATTTAAACATAAAAGTTTAAAAAATACAAAAATGAACTCAGAATATAGAATTGTGACATTTTGTTTTGGGTCTTCTTGTGGCGAGTATAGTAAAAATTACTCTTTTTTTTAAATTAACAAAGTTTAAAAAATACAAAAATGAACTCAGAATATAGAATTGTGACATTTTGTTTTGGGTCTTCTTGTGGCGAGTATAGTAAAAATTACTCTTTTTTTTAAATTAACAACTTTACGGTTTAATATAACTCACTAAAACCCTTAATAATCCGAACCCTGAATAAAACGCTGCTGACATAGGTGGTACAAGTCTGTTAAAGGGTAACCCAATGCATACTGTATTCAAGTTAAATGTTTGTACTTGATTAAACGCATTATTAAAATTCTTTTATGATATTTTTATTATCCGTTACTAATCATTTCATACACAAAGGAATAAATATATTAGTAATGATTATGCCATATTTACCATATAATTTGTCATGCTATTACTATGCTATTATGGCCCGTATAATTCTGCATATATATGAAACCCAACACCAACCCATGCTCAGCGAATCGATTGCTAATCTATTGAGTCTGACGAATCGGTTGCCATAACCTATCAGTCTATTACTGAACAGAAATTTAATTTTGCCAAACATGGACCATGAATGGCCCACGCATCAAACATATCTCGATCAAAAATATCTATTTCAGGCTGGGATTAATCAGTGTGAATCACCTTTTGTAATATATGACACCATTCTCACACCAAAGGTGCTAATTAGGCATGTTAACCTCTTGTTCTACATGTTAAGTAACCTTAATAAAAAGATAACTGTGTAATATCTGATATCAGTAACAGGGATGTCCTTTATCAGAAGTGTCAAATGTTCTGGAATTCTGATCCGAACGAAATTTCGTTTTTTTTTTTTGATAATTCCTAGATTGATTCATTTTGCAGTATTCATGATTAATGTCAAATTTTACAACATAAAATTTGGCATATCATGACTTTACTGCAAAATGAATCAATCTAGGAATTATTATTTGCTATAAAATGAATAAGATATGACCAAAGATCAGCAATTTCATTTTTTGAAATGTCAAAATATTAATCTATGCATGATGAATTCCTGAATCCTGCTTAAACAAAATGATAAGGACAGCCCTGGTCATTTGAATGTGCAATATAATTGATAATAGTTATGATATAAATTCAACATATTCTGTTAAGTCCTGAAAGCTCAGATATGTGGTGATACATTACTGCAAAATATTACACCACATTCAAGAACGTTATCGCTCAAACCAGGAAGTATGGGTCACTGAGGAAAGGAACCACAATGCAAAGACACGCACAGACCATCAGTGGGTCTTGCTCGAAAAACCTAAATTTTCATTTAAAAATGAAAGCATAAAATAACATTTTTTTAACTGACTAACTACGATAACATCTTTTAATAAAATTAGGAGTATCAGTTAACATAAACTGGGTTCAATAATTTGAACATATTAACTCTTAAGTGAGAAAAACCAACCAATAGCGCAAAATATGTGTTGTTGGAACAGTAAATACCAGATTGAGTTTTCTAAAATATTGTAAATGCTGACCAGCAAAATGCCATTTTGAAATTTGAAGTGGCTGTTTACAAGGGGTTACAAATCACTACAATATCACCACTACAGGTCCAAGCAACGTATGTTGGCCCCATTCACTTATCAAAACTTGGGTGTTATGGTTGTTTTGGTGAAATTACATCTTGAGTTGAGTGTTGGGCATGGATTAATGAACCTAACCCGTTGGGTCTCGAACCCAAGATCTTCAAGCTGCGATGCCAACATCATAACCACTAGGCCATCGCACTCATCAAGAGAGTTTCAATGATGCTGGGGTCAGAGTGAGAAGTCGAAAAGTCGTAAGTGAATAGGAAGGAATGAAGGCAAGGAGTCAGTATAAAGGACCATTTATATGGGTACCCCAGCCTCATTTTTTTAACTGAAGCGTTATTGCTCAAAAAAGATTGATACCTGAAAGATTTTTTAGTAGACGTCAATGTTGGTGAAAATGTGGCAGATCTTTGAAATGATGTTTTATAATCCCTGCTTGGACTTTGATGAGTGAAATGATCTGAATAAAAGAATTAAAATGAAAATTTTATTGCAAAATCATCTCAACACTCAAGTATTGTCTGACATGGACTCTGAGAGAAGTACTCCGGAATTCTTATGTCTCCATGTCATGTTTCTTGATAATCCAGTACACAAACTGAACAATGACACAGTAATTTTTGAAAATCTCGACAATTTAAAACAAAGGAATAGAACCCTTGACAGGAAGTTTTAAATGATTTTCTTCGGATGGACAAAAAGTCATCAAAATAATCAACACCGCTATTTCATAGCAGTATTGATGATTTTGAACTTTTTTTTACAGTTGGGTCGCTACCAAATGCTCGAAGAGTCATTTTCGTATAGAAAAATCAAGAAATATTGCTCGTTCGTTAAAATTCTCTCCTGATGGTACCTATTTCCTTCGGATGTCTGAGTAGTGCAGTGGCTGACAAACTGCCAGTTTGGAGTGAACTTACAATAATTCATTGAGAATGATAATTAGGATTTCATGTATGGAAAATGAGTCAACAGCAATAGATAAAAAGTTCAAATTTTCCCAATATTTACAGAGTAACCCTCGGGTTAAATTAGGCATCCTAATTTATATTACAATTCAAATATTTTTATCAGGTTATAAATATTGAATTTACTTTCCTCAAGAAACCAATATATTAAAATAAATATTGATTTTTCTTTCAAGGTTGATTATTAACATTTAGAGGTTCAGCGGAGTTCATATATATTGATTACTGCCTTGCAATGGTCAATGAAGAATTAGGATTGTTTGACCTTCCTTGCTTATCATTTAACCTCCTCTATTACAAAAAGTCGGACACTTCAGGAATCTGATTACTGGTAAAAGTAATTTCGTTTTCCGATTGTTCTTATAAAAATTCATTTTGCAGTGAAATTATTATGTATGCCAAACTTTACATGGGCAAAAATATGGCAAAATATCAGCAAATTTGTTTATGATGCAAAGAAATTGAATCTTATTTTGCAGTATGCAGTTAGCAATGCTTACTGTTTTATCTGGTTACCGGATTTAGCTTTCGCCTTGTTATTTTCATCCAGTATGGAACCAATGAGAAACCAGTACGGTTATCAAGCATCGTCCCAAGGATGTGGATTACAGTGCCTCGCCTAGTGGCAACTTAGTATCGTATTGCCCCTTGTAATTTTTCACTCATAGATTTCGACCATACTTTAGTGGGATTCAAACTCACTCCTTTCGGTAGATGGTACATTTGGCAGCTATTGATTTCACGGCCCATGAAGTATATTTGAAATGTTATATATAGTGCATTTTAAATATCCTTTAACCTAAACTATAAATCAGCCCTTATACTGTGTAACTTTTTTTAAAGGTAAAAATGGACCATCAGTAACTATAAATCAGCCCTTATTCTGTCTAACTTTTTTTAAAGGTTATTTAAAAATTAACTATCAGTAGCTATAAATACACAAAGCCTTGAAACTTTAGCATATCTTCAGAGGTACAAAATTTCACGAAGATGAGTTTTCTGCGCTTTTCTAAAATAGTAAGTTGCATTGTCTACTAAAAAAAAAAAATTAACAATCAAATGAATATCAAGAGTTAATTCAGAAGTAAACTATCAATTACCAACCATTCTTGTTATCAAGATAACTTGGACTAAAATCCACAGATTGATGTCGTGTTATTGCTGATCGAGGCGTTAAACTTTGTTGCTGATTCCATTGATGACCTGAAACTCTTGAGGGACTTCCAGTGGATCGTAGTCCGAGTGAATTTGTTCGAAAACCAGTTTCTTGTGATGATTTTAGAGGTGTCGTGATGATTGAAGACTGAGGGTTACTATTCCCCGATGATGATTTTTCTGATGATTTCTGATATAAATTTTTAAATAAATTAATTATTAATAATTGAATCACAAAAGGATTAATGCCCACCATAGACAGGTGTAGCGACATGGCATCGATTATTCTGTATGTTCTAATAAGAAAATCGAGTCTTTAAAAAGACAAAATTTATAATTTCAAATTTTCCAATCAAATTGCCGTTTCAAACAACCCAAAAAGTTTCTCGATCTCACAATTTCCAAAGATTCTGTTTCCTGTTTTATTGTAATTGCAGATTTTATTTCAAAGATATAAATCACATAATTTCCACTGTGTAAACTCTTAATCGAAGAAGACAAACCTACCTTCTTATTGCTGTTATTAAAGTTAAGCCAAGCTGGAGCAAAATCTACAGCTTCATGGGGATCTTTTGCCATTTCTGAGCACGGGGCATGGTAACCCCGATGCCCTGTTAACTTCCAAGATTGATCGGATCAAAAATTCAAAGAGGAAAGAAGTTGTCAAGTGGCAGCCAGTAGACATAAAAAGTAGTCTCCTTTTGTTAATAAAGTTTTCTTTATCAAGACCAGTTCTTCCTCTTATTAATGTGTGCTTAAATCGATGATTCCAATGCCATGCACTGTTGAGGTTTCAGCTTTTTATTATCAATGAGCAAGATTTTGTTTTAAAAAATATTACAATGTTCCCTTGAAAAAAATTTGCTTCACAGTACTTATATCTCCAGCAGAACAGTGAAATGAGACTTTGTTTTTTCGGCTTTTCCTCCCAATTATTTTGAGTACGTCTATTGAGCTTGTAATTTATAATCTCTCGGCACAAATACTTGAAAGCCTAAAATAATTTTTCTTCTCAATTTTTCTTCCAGTATCAAGTTCTTATTAGAAATGGGAGAAAGTGTTTTCTTATACAAATAAAGTTTCCTTTTTTCTTACTCAATCAATTTTGTCTTGAATGTACTTTCCTTTTCGTTTTATTAACAAAATTTGAAGGTAGTATTTAAATAATATAAAGTTCTGGTCTGTTGCTGTCCTTGAATATTGAGGGATTGTTCTATATTTTGTGGAAATCTCAAGTTATCTTCTTTCACAGTTTGACAATATTCGTCAACAGATTGATTAGGCAGAGGGACAGTTATATGCAGCCGTTAGCAACTTTTACACTCACTTCAACTTGAGCTTAATATTAAATTATAGCAAATGAAATGCTATTCTTGAACAATCGCTGGAAAGGAAAGAAAATAAGTTATACGCAGTTCAAGCTGGACACACACAAAACATATACAAGTTCACTTGGAAGAATTCTATCCAACAAAAGAGATTACAATGAGTGGACTGTACGAGAATAAAGAGAGAAAATACATCAAAATGTAGAAAATCAAGATTGAAACAGCGCGACAGAATATAGTTTCGTTTCAGAAAACGAACTTCATGTCATGCTTTTCAGATGATCAAAAAGCTTGAATCAGAGATATATGCGAAAGAGATATGATGTGCTTGTTGTGCAGCAGGTCATCACAATATAACAAAGTTACAAAGAGTATTTTGATACGTTTTCTTATATCGATACTATATTATAAATTCCAAATCATTTCAGGGTCTTTCCAACATGCCGCTAAAATGTGAGTTTTATTTTTCAGTCTAATCAGTGAGATCAGTCAAAAAACTTTCTGCTTTTTAAGCTTTGTTTCTAATATAATCGCGTATAGAGATAATTTTTAAACAAATTAGATATTCTAAAAAGAAATCTGGTTCTTAAATCAAACAGCAAACACACACAACTGAATGAATGCATCTAAATTGTAGATAAATTTCTGCAACTTATACAGTAGACATAAATTGTACTATACTACGATCGCACTATACGCCGAGCTCGCAGTATATGCATCTGCAATAAAAAAAATATGCCTAATTGATGAATCTTCACCAAATCTTACTACAAAAGTGCCGTCTCTGATATTGTCAATCAATCACGAGTCAGAGCAAAGAAAAAGGTTTAGAAACGACATCGTCTTTTGCACGTCTTTGTCGAATGATGAATTGGGGTTAATTACGACGTAAGTACATTAGATTTTTTTTCTTTATATTCCTTACTTTCTGAATAATTTTTTAATCTCAGATCCACGGGCAAGGAAATTAGAACAAAGCATTTAAAATTGCAAAGCACAGTTGGAAACAAGAGAATACTTATTATTGTATCATAGTAAAACTTTAGCAAACAAAGAGAATTATGAAATTTAAAAAACGGCTGTCGATAGAATGAGCTGGCGACTCAATCTGGGAATAATTGGCACCGAAGCATCAGTTACTCCCCTCGATGGTGAACAAACATTTTCAGATCTGTCTGAATTTTGTGATCGTATAATGAAATGTATTATTTTTCAAATGAATGATTCAGTCATTTGTATGAGTATGTACCATTTATAGCTTAGGTGTTATTATGTCTGCACCGAGGAAACGATCAGGAAGAAAGTAGAATCACCAAAATGCATTTTGCAAAAAAAATGATTTCTTGAATTATGCTTTTTATACCAACGGTGATTCTACTCCATACAAGATGAATGCAAAAAATGGATGAAAAGCATGAGATTTTGCAAAGAATTGATCGAGCAAAAATTAGTAACTAATCACGCTGCCTGCTTATGTACAGGGTATTCATCCAAAAATTTTGTTCAGACAGAACCGAGAAACTGCAACGCAGAGCCCATCGGCTCTCGAAAAGGAATTACAAGATGAAAGTAGTGAATCACCAACCACGTCCCGAGTGAGTACACAAGAGAAGAGCAGGAGTCAGAAAAATTGGAATAAAGATCTAGTGAGACACTGGAGCCATACCATGGTAGATCACATGACCTTCGTAAGCTGATATCTGACACAAGTCAACAACTGTCAAAAATCAAATGAGAGAAACTAGACAGAGATGTTAAGAAAGCCATTATAGGATTGAGTCAAACTATTGGAAATTTAATATGTAATGAATTATATGAAGACGGTCTACAAATCAATGCGCAATGTAAATCAATTTTGAGTAAAGCCACCAGAAGCTAAAGAATAGTTAAAAAAACACAATCCTATTGCCCTGGCATTTATCACAGGCAGTACAAGAATTGATAATAACGACGTTGACACCAGTAAAATCAAAAAGCTTAACGCATTTGTGTTGTGTATGGAACAGTTGCATCATGCTAGATTCTTGGAAGTGATAACAATGTTCTGTCTGAAAGAAACTTAGTTTCCTATAGTATTACAAATTCTACACTTGCTATCTGATTGAACTCTACTTCGGAGGGATCTGGGAGTTACACTACGATAAGCCATCTCTGCCCGCTGAATGTGTGTATGTGACAGTAGTAACAATCAAAAAATTGGTAGAACTTCTTTCTCGTCGCTTGAGGGAAAGTGGAAAAAATCCACTCAGCATTTGTACTACAATGGGATATATACAACCGATCTGACCTACATTCTATCAGAATAATCTGGATTTAATGCCACGACATTGGATGGGTCAGAAAACGATCAGTCAAATTATAGAAATAGTACAAGGTATAAATTCTGAAAGAGAAGTTGATTTTCGTGAATACAGAGGCGAATATATGAGAGAGCATTGGATGGATCAGAAAACGATCTGTGAAATTATAGAAATAGTACAATGCAGGAATTCGGAAAGTAAAGTTGATTTTCGTGAATATAGAGGCGAATATATGAGAGAGCTTTTTGAAACTGTCAGAAGAGAAAATATATTAATGGACAACAATGAGCTAGAAGATTACATAGATGCCTGGCTAAGACAAAGCGATGATAGCTCAAAAATCACAACTGCATCGAACCACAACTGTCCCAACTGTACCACAACTGTCCCAACTGATCCATGATCCATGCATGGTTAATCCCTGTAGCAGGAACATCATCAATTCGGTTCTGACCCATGTGAAGGAATCAACTTCTACCGGCTTTAAACAAAAATAGGGAATTGATTGACTTCTATCGGCTTTGAACGAAGATAGGGAATTCTCTGGACTGATGAAGTACCATATATCATCGCCTCCAACATACAGGACAACACGTTTGGATGTTCGTATTGTAATGAAATAGTGCGCAAGCACGATATTAATGTTTCAGATCCAAAATTATATGTTTCTCTGTCACATGATTTTCACGTACTTGCTTTCTATCCAACTATATAACGAAGGGGTTATAAAAAACAATTCAACTCCCATGCTTGCGACAAGAATCGCTTATGCACCATCGTTTTATGTAGGTCTTCATTCAAAGTATAGAAAGTTACATAAGTGCCAACCCGCACAATACACAGAACTGTTGCTACAATTTATGAAGTCAACCGAAAGTTTTTCTGTTAGCGGCATTCCAAATCAATGCCAAGGAGCTGGCTTCAGTCATTAAAAAATTCTCGAACTTGTCAAATCATTTTGACAAAACCGGCATACCTGACAAAAAAGATATGATTGTACGCCGCAAAGCAACTATATGATGTGATTTAAAACAACAGAACCTCTAAGAATCAGGTACCAAAGAGAGGAGGACGAAAAAACTATAAATTTGATTTAGAAGTCGCGATGATATGAAGAGAGGTGAGGTTCAAAGTATATATATATATATATATATATCATGAAGATGTAAGAGCTGCTACACGTCTCAATGGAAAAGAGCTTGATTCTAATCTATACAATGTCAAGGAAAAGGCAGGAAATAATTACAAAACCTATTAAGCAAAATATGTTGAAACTGAGGGATATGGCGTAAAATTTGTAAACTGAGTAGATTCAAAATATTTCAATTTCAGCACTAAAAGCACTAATACAGAATATTATTAATCTTGAATTTTTTTTAACTAATTCTCACGCATTAACAAAGCCACCCGCCTTCTGGCCTTGCCAGTACCCACACAGGCACCAGCATCTGCTCCCATGTGCATGAGCTGATCAGTGATTACAAATAGTACACTAGCAAACTAGTAATAACAGGAACAGACTTTCGAATTCGCAAGATAAAAATGAAATCACATGCCAGCCAGTTTTTTACACCAGCACACTTATTCAGTATTGTATGATGTAGCCTACAGCGGAAACCAAATTTTTCTTCTGCGCTGAATATAATATAATGCCAACCCGCATTTTTTTTTATTATTTCGATGTCAAATATTTGTGTCCAAATTCCGATTGACCTATTGATTTCAAACAACCCCAATAAAAACACAGGATAAAATGTTAAAAACAAAATATTACACAAATCTATTACCGGTACCAGATTACTATTATCAATTGAGCGGGACTGTTGCCAATTTCTGTTTTCGCACAGAACCGAACACTGAACAGAAGAAGGTCAATTCAGGAATTTACAGATAAAATACGGCGTTTTGACTTCCTGGTAGACTAAGTTAGTTCTGGATTTAAACATACCCAGTACTTTCTGATTTGCGCATACTTGACAAGCTCTCAATCTAAAATCTATCAACAGTGGTTGATTGCATAAGTTTTCACGGCTCAGGTCCTGAACTGGCCGCCTGCTTGCCGTTTCAGCGAACGCAGACCGTAGGATTATGGCAAGAGAACATATTTTTTTGCTGTAGCGAATTTAGTTTTCTCAACATAGACAATTTTCTATCCGCCAGTTGGCGCTTAAAAGCGGTGGTGAAAGGAGTCTAAAAAATGCATTGCAGCCAGTCCTGGGCGAGTGAACGCCTCATTTTCAATTCCATTTTTAGTTTTTATCAGCAAAGAACTGTGTCTAATAATTTAAAAAAAATTTAAAATCATTTTTTGGTAAAACTGGGCCTAACGATATTACTACAAAAACTAAAATATTATTATCGAATGTTTTTCATCTCGATGAATTGTATTGGTGCATTTTTCTACGTATTGTACCAAAATTATAATAACTAATATTCAGTCTATATCTTTTACCTTGGTACATTTTAGAATATATAAGATTTTGGCTGTCAAACTTGCTAGTAATAATTTTCAGCAAATCTAACCACCATAAAATAAAATTCACCTTTGTTTTTGTTATTAATGTGAATTTTCTCTTTTTCCTTCCTTTATCTTTTTGCATTTAATTTTTTTTTATTGTAAAAACATCTCCATGCTTTTGGTTCTACTACTATCATACAATGTTTCGTTGACCATACGGCCATATTGATAGGAAGCAGAGGTACGTACTTTTGGTATTTGATGTACTATTTTGTGTTATCAATTCTTGCTTTTGAAGCTTTGTATATCAGTCAAGACCCTTATTGGAAGGATATTGAATACATATAAGAATAAAAAAATAATAGTACGATATGCATTATCAACATTCAAAAACAAACAAAGAATGTATTCTGTTGAGATTAAATAGTAATATAATTACAATACACTAAATAGGAAAAGCAACATAAATACAAAATCAATGATTCTCCAGATATATTCACTCTGAATTTTTTTCTTTTATGCAAACTATGGAAAATATATGAAAAAAAATCACAAAAAATTTATTAGCATTGGAATATATAAACTATTCTTGGAGTTATTTTTGTGCATTTCAATATCAACGCAGAATACTTTTGATAATTTCTGATGGAGTGAAAGACAAATAACAAAAGCATTCATACAACGAATGACTACTACTAAATTTGTGATAATGTACCTGTTATCGTATTCAACATTTGCAACTTGTGATTCTCCATTATTAATTCATTTTATTTATATTATGTGCCTATTGAGTAAAGATCAAATCTCTGTTACAATCTTGATATTGTAAAGTGATCATTTTCTTTCTTCCCTTTGAAAAACTAAGCTTTGAAATTGTTGTTTGCATCTTGCTTATTTGCTTTAAAGGACAGCCAAATTAATTTGTTAAAATGCTTCATCCATTAGTCGCAAGATCAGTAAATATTAGAAAAAGTCATAATTTATTTGTAGGGCTGGGCAATTCGATTTGATGATTCGAATCGATTCGAAGCACAAACTATTCAAATCAATTGTGAATCATTCATAGGAACGAACACGTGTTAAATGAAAAAGATTTTCAATTTTAACGACGAAATAAAATCGATTTTGGCCAAATTTGACCAAAATCGACTATATTTCGTTGTTAAAATATGAAAGTCGTTGCTCTTAGTGTGAATTGAAAATACATAATAAACTATAAATCACTCCATTTTCACGATGGAGACAAGTTTTAATAGTAACAACGGGATAGTTGTTATTTACATATAATTATTGATTCGATCCGATTCGAAAAACATTCGAATCAGATTCGAATTCCAAATGATTTGGTTTTGTCCAGCCCCATTTATTTGCAACTAAATATTTAAAGCAATTTGAACGCTATCTCTCGAGAACACCATATCTATAGATGGGCTATATTGTTGTGACATTATTCCAGTCGAAAATGTTTTTTTGAAGGTGTGTTTCGTTATGTAACATTGTCAACGTTGACTATTTTGATTTCAGTAAAACATAACTTCAACGTATAAAATATTTCTCATTTTTCTGCAATTTTCATATTTTTGGGGGCTTGGAGAATAGTGGGGTGGTCCATCCACTTCGGTCTTTACGCCTTGTCATAGGTGAATATTAAATTGGTAATAATTATGGGGGATATTCCCACTATATATTCTGCATTATGTAAGACTTTTCTTCATTTTTGCACCGCCATTGTTCTTATATTTTTCAGATTGTAGTCCTGTAGGTGTGGCCTTAGAATAATTGTCCTAACGTATTTATTGCGTTTCCTGAAAATCTACCAAAAGAAATAACTATGAGTGGATGGATATACTTTCGCCAAGGGCAAAGGGCACTCGTTGCACTTTATTCTAGAGGTTCACTTCTGCAGCCTTGCTTAACTTGAAATTTTAATAAAAAAAATGAACGTATTCAATTTCATTTAAAGTGTTTATGTCAGTGACGATTATGATCAATTTAACATTTCATTTTATTTCATACAATTCATTGAGTTACTTGATACGTCATTGCCTGACATATACCAAAGCCGCAAGCCTTAAATACTTCCAATCCTTGGAAATAGATGGCTCTTGACTTTAAGTAAAAGTATCCTTGAGCACTGTGATCATTCACAGTTTTATATCGCGGTAAGAGGGAATTAATATCTCAGTGAAGTACCCACTACTCAAGATGGTCATCTTTTGTCAATAAAGTTTTATATAAATATGATAGTGAAAGTAAAGTTCTGATTTGTTTAGTTGAAGTTTAGAAATCCTTCGTCCACCAGTTTTGTTGAGTATGAGTTACTGATGGATCGCGCTGCAAAGCGCAGACTATCAGTGAACCGTGGTTACCAAAAATAAAATTTTGCTTGTGTTAAAACTATGACAAATAGGACAGGCCAGATCGAATCGAACTTTGAGAAGGCATGCTTATACTAGTGTTGGCCGAGTTCACCTAGTATAACCTGTTTACCGAGTTTATTTCCAAAGTACTTTTACTCAGTTTCACGGATATCTGATTTACCTGGATTATCTTTTACCGAGTTTTCAGTTTTTTTTCAGTTCAGTTTTACCTAGTAAATTTTTCGGGTGAACTAGATAAATTTGCCCAACTTTTAACTAGATACTTAAAAAATTAACTAGGTACCCGATTTAAATGAGTAGAAAGTTAGTATGAAAAACTAAGTAAAACATATAATCATTGTGAAAATGTTTTTGGTTATTTCAATCTTCAAATAAATTAAAAATGTCTTAAATGCAGCCTAGGTCCTACCTAGTTTTGAAAGTGAAACTAGGTTACCTTGTAATACTTTACCTAGTTTTTTAATAAATTCGCTTTACTTTGCCTAGTCTGAATAAAAACTAGGTTGCCATCACCAGTCCCTAGAAAAAGACAGGAAAACGAATAATAAAAAGTATTTCTCTTTTTGGGTGAGGGCATCAACAGTATAGCAAGATGATTTTGTTTAGTTTATTTTTTCTAATTTTTTGAACGGGGCTAACAAGAAATGTGGGATAAATGATAATTGAGTCAGGGAAAATTTGTTTGAGTGTTTAAAAGATTTTAAACCCTTCTGCTTTTCAAAGTTTTTATAATTCAAACGCTACGCTAATATTACTGAAAAAATATCAAAAATGAGTTCCGTTGCTTCAATTCCTCGCGCCGTGAAGACACTTGCCCTTTATAATGGTCAATAATGATATAACTCCAATAAGAAAAGACCTAAACAATCAAGTTTTAACAAGTATGAGTCAACGATGAATCGCGCTTAATAGGTGCGATTAATCGATGGCCCATGATCCACAAAGAAATTTCTGGGTATTAGCGGTGAAGAATAAAATGTGACAAAGGTCGCCAGTATCTCGTATGATGGAAGGTTTCTGATTGACAGATTATTTAATGAAATTATGTAATGAATTGTCAGGCAGCATTTTTAGCCTCAAAACCGGGAATTGTTATTCAAAGTGTAATAGTGCCAATTTTGCTTATTGGCAGGAATTATAAACAAGACCGATAGTAACTCTAGAATGTAGCCGACTAACTACCACCTGTATGGCAAAGAGATAAACGAATTTAAGGCCAGGACTTTTTTAGGGGTGAGAGGGTGTTATTGATGTTACATTTTTAGCAGAAAAATGAGCATATAATTATGTATGTAATGATACATGACTAAAGACACACTTTTCAAGCGCATTTTCCCCAATGTGTTCAAATATATACTTTATTGCTTTGACCGCCAACAGTGTATAATCATATAGGATCAAAATATCGGCATTCTATAATCCTGTCATCTTATACATACTTCAAAATCAGATAAACAACGATGAAACAATCATACGAAAGCATTCAAATTGCCTCAGGCAAAACACTGGCTTTTCAACACGCTTACTGTACTGTACAAGGCACTGTTAAAAATGCAGTACAATAAAATGCATTTTGTGTTTAGTATTGGTTACATTTCTTTTTTTTTTTTGCGGTGAAAAAGATTTCCAAACATGAGCAAATAATACACCGCGCTCCAAAGGCGCGGCACAGTATTTGCCTACGTTTAAAACTAGCAAACTTATACATGTTTAAATAGTATTTAAGTTCTGCAACCGTGAAATGCGCGTTCGTTTTGCGTTTGTTCCAAGTAGTGCGTATAACCTCATTTACGATTTTATGAACCATGAAAAATATCTTAGACTCGAGATAGACCAGACGAGTATGCGCTGCCGTAATGGTATATGGAATGCGGTTTTCTTCCTAATGGTGGATATTCTCTGTACTTGTATAATAGACTAAACGGTTGTTCGCAATGCAGAGAAGCAGTTTTGGTTGATCGCTAGAGCAATTTGGAAGTTCCCTTTAAGTACTATAGCGAACGCAAATTTGAGGTGGTTATGAATAGGAGGCGTGATAGTCAAGAATACTTTAGGGAATATAGGCACGAGTAGTTGTCTAATATTTATGTTGTAAACTCTGAGTCGGGGACCTATTTATTTTGTACAATTATAAACTTTTAGTCAACTTGGGTCGTTATGTCGACGCATTGACCAAAAAATTGATAACAATTTCCAATTTATTCGATCAAAAATTGAATTCTGTCTGTCATTAATTTCGTCAGTGGTTCCTAGTTGAAAAAAAGACATTTCTGCTTGGATTGTTCAGAAGTGTTATGAGCTTTTTAAGTTATCATTTGAGTCACTCATGCTTCGCAAAAAATTTCTTGACCCGTAAAAAGGTTCCCCTTAATAATCTCTAGATTGAAATCCAACAAATTCCATAAAGTTGTAGCGCAAATAATTTCTCCCAATTTCCCGGAACATCGGCACAAGGTTATTTTTAATGCACAGACTACAACGAGCGTGATTTGAAGATCAATAATTTGCGTCAGAACGAAGCAAGCGACTCTAGTTTTGTGTAGGTTAATCTGTGACTATAGTCTTGAGATATCACTTTCCTTTGTGGAGTTGCTAATATCCCGAGATTTTTGAGACGTTGATTTTTTGTTGGATGCTTTTTCGGATGCCGATCGCAAAAGTTTTGTCGAAGCGACTCTTGTCAAGCATGGGCTACAGATAGATCCGACAAAAATAATTTTTTTTTGAGTAAATTAGAGATTAGATCAGTTTTTTACGCTGTCCCTCCGTGACTGATTGTTGGTGTAAGCCGAGTTTCGACTGTCAGATCTTATGCACATACGGTTGGAGTTGGAAATGTGGTCGGGAATAAGGAATAATACTGTAACGAGCGAGTAAATAGATTATCTGCACTACTACTATTTTTTTTGTTTTCGAACTAAAAAAGCTAAGGGCGTACCGCAGGTGTGGATATGTAGCATACCTATTCAAAAAAGGGCACTAAAAGGAAAGAAGTGGTATATGGTTCTACCATCGCCCAGGGCACCACTCGCTGCACTTTATCATGGTGGTCTCGTTTGGGATGTTTTCCGCTTAGAGTGCAGTTGCTGGTACTACATCTTTTAGCAGCTCTTTGCTATTAAGTGAACGATAGTTGGTTCCTTTTAGGCACTGCTTCCGGCAACCGTTCAGAGTAAATTTAAAATAAAAAGCTAATTATTTGCCTTGGCAGGAGAAGACTAGCCAGGCCATCAAAATGTTTTTGAATACGTTTTTTTCGATGCTGTTTGTTCCATCTACGAACCAGTTGAGCAAATGCGTCGTACAATTTTAATCAATCTATACAATAAAATACAATAAAAACAGTATTTTGTATCAGATATATTCTGTCTCTTTGAATGAAATGTAATATGTCCGTTGGGGTGCTTTCCATGAGTGATCCATACGGAACAAAACTAAACAAAAATTAGGGGTTTATTTCTTTTGCATCTCAGAGGTGCAATTGGAATCTATCAGTGTTCCATACTTGACGATGTGTTATGGCAGCTATTCGTGATTAAGCAATCCCGTTTGTGCTATGTTCATTTACTACATTATTAAAAGCCATGTAATTGTGTATCCTCCGAAACCATAAAACGTAATTACATTTGGTATAAGGTTAATTGCTTATATCGACTTAAAAATAATGGAATATGAAAATAGAAGATCAATAATAATTTACTATGTGACATTTACTGTTAACCTGCACTTCTTACTATAGGTTAATTATAGCTTAAGTTATCTGTAACTGTTATGTTTGTCAGTGTATTCGGGTTTTGTTTTAAAAACCTATCATCAGTAGTACAGTACAACTAAAATGAAAGTGGTAAATGATTATACATTCACCCAAGGTAGATACCACACAGTGTACATTAGTATGGGGGTTCAGTACTGTTCGCATCGTAGATTTTTTTAAAGGGTTTTGCTTGAAGCGCAAAAAACTCAATTTTTTCACGCTATAAAACAGCTACGCCGTGTAATTTACATCGAAACGTATAAGCAATAAGAAACTCAACGAGAGTGAGATAGGGGAGAGTGCGAGAAAATTAAATAAATAGAAGTTTATATTGTAACTTTATATTATGTCTATGCACCGTATGTGCAATGAGAATAATGTCAACGAGCGCCTATCTTTTAAACATCTGACCTGGATTCAGTTTTGGACTCAGTAGTAATTTTAGCTTTGGGTCGAATACGAATACACATGTTTTTAATCTATATTGCTTATATTTTATTGTTTATAATTGTATATAGTGCATAAAACATGTTCAGGAAATACCGTTAATGAAATCGCTATTAGTCAATATCCAATTTATTGGTGATTTATAGATTTAAATATTGGTCTAGTATCCTAATCGAATACCGGATATATTTTGCTGTTCTTTCGATTTGGACTATCGGACTCTATTGAAAGCTTTTTATATAGTCTCTGTCATATATTTTCTTTTGTAGATCATAACCATCATCCTTCCACACTTGAACCGCGCCTTTGCGACTCATGCTTAACAAAACGCAAACGAACAAAATCGCTTGTTGTATGTTAGTGTATGAAGGTATGCTCTTTTTTTGGTGGGGGGGGGGGGGGGGGGTGTAAAGAACAACAACTAACGACCGCTCAAATTGCAAATAGTTACATTATATAATTAAACTAGAAACTGTACTTTTAGTCGAAAACATTCAAGAGCAACTGAACCAGTATAGTAGAATGCGGTGAGTGGTACCCGCTCTGGGCTAGCGTGATAAACCATCGAGCACTTTGTTGCTTTCTTTTATTCGCACCTAACAAATACGTTAGGTCTATTTTGAATCGCGTTACATTTACAGCGATGTAAACTGATCGTAACCTCTTTGTTGAATTTTATATCAACTGAACTAATTCTCTCTAATTACATGTCTGGTCAATATGACGTAATTTAATGATGTCATTTATCTAGTAAGGTTTCTAATTTCTACGTATTCGATACTGAAAACAGTGTTGTAACGTTATTGAGAGTTAGAGTGAAGTTACTACACTGTAACAAAAATGCAGTAATTTTACATTCGTTTGCAGTAATTGCTGGTAATTCATTTTTTGATAGTCATTTCAAAATATTTACTATGGCCTGTCCGTGAACCTAACGGGGGGGTTGGGGTCTTATACCTAACAACCGTTAGGCACGTCTTATACCCAACAACCGTTAGGCACGGACCTTTGCAGTGACTGTTTATCTGTTCCATTCCCGTCACAGCTATACCCGCGAAGTGCCTTGCTGATGGGCACGTTCGGTGGTGAAACGGTGAAGCACCGAACCATCGGCCTTCCGGACAATAGGTCCGTGCTTAACCGACTGAGCCACCGAGTCGGGCTCCGAGTAGTTGGTAAACTAGAAGTCGCCTCGTTGAATATGTTTACGGCAATAATGTGTTGCAAAAGTCGATTTTACGGTTCGATTTCAGCGTCACTGAGTATGAAAGTATGAAAGGTGATATTGAAATAAATCTATAAAATCAACATTTTGATCGAATATGGGCCGTTGGTGAAGCACCGATCGGTGACTGTAAATTTTCTGCAATTTTGTTACAGTGTGTCAGACTAATTCAATTTCAAAGTTCAATGTAAACGTAATTTAATTTTTATAAATAATATTAAAAAAATTTCTCCCTTAGTTCAAACTTTCAAAACACTGTGACTTTATCGGCATTATTGATTGAAATTTTACAAATTTATTCATCTGCATTAATTATTGGATATTAGAATAAAAGTAAAATTCTATTTTAAGCCCGAATTTCATTATGTTCAATATCTTTTGACAATTTTCAGATCAAGCCAGTCGTTTTCCACTCATTGCTTCAATGCTTTAGCCAGGGAATGAGACCAGTGAAAATAATATTTCAAATTTGAACAATGCAATTTAATTTACTGCCAAAGGCATATTAGGAAAAAACTGTTCAAATATTTTTACTGTTAAAAAGCATTTTTTTTTTAAAATTTGCTGTTTCAAGTCAGAATGGATTTGAAATGTCTATTAAGGAACTATCGTTATCCTTATTTTGTCAATCACGAATCAGAGATGGGCCGCGTTTCGTCGGCGCGATCCATCATTAACTCATGCTTAACAAAACATCTCATTGTCACAGAATTTTTTTTTTTCTGACTAAAATAGACCCAATTTGTTAAACATTTTTGAACGTTTTTTTTCAATTGGTTCGTTATTTTTGGAATTTACGCAACTACGTTTAACCTATACTTTATGTTGTAATTAATCTTTTACTATGCGCTGGCATTTCACTAATTGGAGATTGCCTATCCGGCCTCTTTTTCCGGTAATTATACAAATTCTAACCTTTTCCGGCATTTGCTGCTGGAATGCTGTATATCTACTTGATTTTATTTTGTTAACACGAGTTTAATGACCATGTTAAATGCTTCAATTATGAAAAGGTGCTAAATTTCTTTCATTGTACGTAAGACACGAGTAGAAGAAGTGGTAGATAGTTTTCTGTCGCCCAGGGCAGATACAGTTCATTGCACTCTACTATGGTAGTTCAGTCTTTATGGTACGTTTTCCACTTTGAGTGCAGTTGATGGCAATAAATATTGTCGAGACTCTTTCCCATATAGATGTGCCGGTACTTGGTCCCTTTTGGGTGCTGCTTCAGGTCTTGCGTTGAACAACTTTTAAATAAAAAACAAAAAAATGGGATAATATAGTAGGAAGTATTCATAGAAAATTGGGCGCAATGGTTCAAAAATTTTTGCTTGGAGCCTATTTCAAGTTAGGCCCCCAGTTTGTTTGTACCATAAACGCGTAATCATGCAATAAAGGAACCGGAAATATTTGCCAATATCGATGCAGTTTTGTTTACAACAAAAACGAGAGAATTTTATACTTGGCAGTGATTTTCCGTAATTTCTCTCGTTTTTATGCAATATCGACTCGAACCGATCGATGTCTCAGCTTATAGCTAGGTAGGTTAGGTCTATTGGTGCATGTATTTCGTGTAAGGGATAAGTAATGCGAAAATGAGATTTAGAGAGCAGAAATGCTCAGTCCAAATTATAAATTTGTCAACCATGTGGCACAGATGGACCCGTCTTTACGGCGTGATCCATCAGTGATTCATACTTAACAAGAGATATTTAGGCCATATTTTTTGACTGGGATACTGATGCAGTGAAAACGTGTTGTATTTTCTCAAAAGAGGCAAGAAATAGCTTAGTTCAGTGGATTTATTGAAAAAATCAGATGCTGAACCAGCAAATGGGGGAATTTTATTGGTATTTCCCGCGTGTTGTACAAGGCGACTGAAAGTGGCTGTTGGTTTTACCACCGCCCGTGGCAGATGACACTGTTTCCCGCTAAGAGTGCAGTTGCCGACATTCATTTTGTAGTAGTTCTTTGCTATTAAGTGGCCGTTAGTTGGTTCCTTTTCGACACTGCTCCCGGCCCTTCATAGTGGATTTCAATAGAAAAAAATTACCGTAGCAATTGGAATATGCATAGCATGTTTTTAATTTATTGACCAAGCACCATTGAGTCAAAGTTTCGGAAATATTTAAAACATTTTGGCATATTCAATAAAATTTATGACAAAAAAACTTCCTTGAATTGCAGAATTGCATATTCGAGATAGCTGGATCTGACATGAATTTCAAATCTTTATTTGAAAACGCGAAATCTCTAGTGCCAGTAGATTTTGTTTGGAATGACTCAATATCGGCTCACGCCGCTGAAACGCGGTCCATCAGTGGGGCATACTTGACAGAATATTACACGTCTGATTAAAGTTGATCACGCTGTTTTGCGTCCCGACTTAGCGGCGTGTCTAAAATTTGATAAACATGTTCTTGATAAAAGTTTTCAGATCAAAGCTAACGTTGTTTGTCCTTATCATTTTTCTTATATTCTAGTTTTCTTGGTTTGCTCTTTACTGTTTAACTAACAAAGTACAAGCATTTAAATCGCTTCTCTATTGTCAGATTATTTGAGTTATTCCGTTTGCTTAACGCATTTTATTCCTTGTTTGAGAACATTTGAGAACGATTTAAATTATCTGTTTACTTTTCTCGGTGAATTTACTGTATTTGGGTTTTGTAAGAATGTCGTTTCCAGCGCCTTTGCTACCAAAGTATTTGTATCTTAATATACAAGGGCGCGTAAAATTGGCAACTGTAAAAAAAACAATTTTGAGCTAGAAAAAGTAAATTTAGTTGAAAATATGTCGGGTTGCTTTTTTTATGATTATATGACATAAAACAATCTCGTAAAAATATATTAAAAGCATTGTAGATGCAAACAAAGCAATAAATTCACCCGCATCTAAATTATTTTGATCTGAAAAAAACCCACATTTTAAGATAATTCACCTTGGTTGAAGATCTAGACTTCTATGAACGGTGTGGGCGAACAGAATCAGTGTTGTTAGGAAGATTTGCGCTTACTGACTCAGATAAGCGTTTTTCGTTTCAAGTGAATGTGAAATAGTACATGGTCAAATGCGCTCACTCACATTTGAAATTGCGCTCTTGTGCCTCTAGTTTTAAATTTCCTTTCATTGTTTCCGAAGAAACCTTCAAGGGAATTTTCTGATGTCTTTCTTGTTACGCAAGTATCTTCTGATCATTCGTACTCGCTTGATCCGTTTCCCTAGGGAGTTATGACGTCACTAGACGCAGATCAGTGATCTGACAACACGTGAGACAGCTTTGGTGTTATTTATCTACTTTCTTGCGTGGCCGAAGATAAATCGCGTATTGTAGGTGCAATTAATATAAGTCCCATGTATGTTATAATGTGGAATCACAGTCAGTTTGTTTTTGTGTCGGTGGAAAGCTGCATTGATCCTTTCTAGGTTTTTACGTTTACGTCAGATGTACATAATGTTTTTGTAAAGGTTTTCCCAGCAGAGCTATTCCAGTGTGGAGTTATGTTTTCATTTAAAGACACATTTATATCCGAATCGAATCTTATTCTACTCAGCTAATGATCGGAAATTTGAATCAATGGGTATTTCTTAATATATCAGCGATAAAACTTTAATTGGTTCGGTTCTACATGGGAATTTTTTTCTTATGTTTCAGATATTTTTTTTTTGCTTCTCGCGCAGCTCTTTGCATCTGAGTGACCGGTAGAAATGATCCCTCTTAGATGCTGCCTTGCTTTGAATGAATTAGGTTTCAATCAAATAAAACTTTACGTAATCGGTTTGTTATTGCTAGATATAAGATATGTTACTGATTAACGAAATAACTCAAAATCCTTCGATATTTTGGCAAAAGGAATCATATATTTCATCTTGTCTAGCGTGAGCCACATATGGACCGCGCTATGACAGCGCGATCCATCGGTGACTCATACTTAGCAAAACTCGTTTGGACAAAAAAATTTTGATTCGAAAATGAATATTTTTAACCTGCTGCAAGTAATGTTCTGTCTCAATCGACGCCCTAACATGTAGCCTCAGCGTCGTGGGAAGTGGTTGATGGTTTTATAATTGTCCAGGGCAGTTAGTACTTGGTGCGTCATATTGTAGTGGCCTTGCTTATAAATTCAAAACAAAAAAGCATTTTACACGCATTATTGCTTGGTTGTGTAAAATGTCAATATACATTATGATCATATTATCGCCATTTATGAGTATTTCTCGCACCTTTATATTGAGTTATTATACCCATGGGTGTAATCGTAATTATAAACTCTACAAATAGTACCAGCGCGCGTGAATATCGTCACATTATGAACTGGCAAGATGCCTTGATTTCGTCCTTGACATACGTTTGTGCATTCCTTTGGGAGAACCTCTTCCTAACTCTTACTATTGGAAAACAACAAAATTTGAAGTGTGGGCCATCAGCGACTCGAGTATGATTAACAATAAAATGTCTGCGCATGTTTATACCCGGTCCTGTTAAGTCCTCGCACCCCAATCTGAAATATTTTTCTCGCGCATTGTTTTGCTAAGCTTGAGCAACTAATGGATCGCGCCGACGATGCGCGGTCTGTCTGTGCTTCATGCTTGAAAAAAATCGATTTTCTGATTGGGACGTGTTGGGAATTCGTAGGCCAATGTGCGATCTATATGTAACTCGCCCCGCCAAAATAAAATATTCGAATTTGAAAACTATCGATCACCACTACCCAGGGCAGATACCACCACTGCTATCTGCCATAGTTATTCGGTTCTGTATGGAATGAATGGCTATGGTTCCTGGGGTTACATGGTTGGCTATTTGTCTTCGATATATTGATGGTCGTTCGTTGTTTCCTTTCTGAAAATGTTTCTGACTTTGCTTATAGAACAAATATCCCATGGACATTTTTTATAGAAGAGAGGTCGAATTATTTGTTCTGGCCCATCTGTGAATCTACCAGGAGGTTTATACGCAACAGCAGTTTGTTGCGGACATTTGTGATATTGTATCTGTTCACACGTACCGGCGAAGTACCTTGATGAAGGGTAAACGCTCGGTAGTAAACGGGAATGTATCGAAATATACGACAATAAGATCGCTTTAAACCGGCTGAGCCACCTAGCTGGGCTTCATGGGAAAGATATAAAAATGTTAAAAAATTTAACTGCCTTATGTGATGGTCTAAAGATTTTTTCTTTTTATTTTAATAGCAACCTATCTGAGG
This sequence comes from Styela plicata, assembly GCA_963675895.2. NCBI lineage: Eukaryota > Metazoa > Chordata > Ascidiacea > Stolidobranchia > Styelidae > Styela > Styela plicata. The sequence goes on along the minus strand of OZ023151.1, from coordinate 16,326,864 downwards.
TAGGCCTAGGTGAATTATAACTGTTATTTTAGCGTGTTTTCTAGAAGTGCTCCGTCTCCGTGCCCGCTTGCTATAAAGTTATAGTTAAGTGCAAGGCAATTTGACAGCTCAGGGTGTAAATGTGACATATTTTGCACCTCTTATAACTGGAGACTGAATGATTACATAGTTTTAAAAATGTTATGAACAAAGCATCGGTAAGTAACATTATATATGTTTACAGCTAGCTAAGGACTTTGAGCAAAGATTTGTTTTTTCAAGTATGAGACAGAGATTTTTATTGACAAAATAAAATTGGACCGAAGTATTGGACTGAAAATTTACAAATTGCATAAATGACGACAAATGATTTTAAGATCAATATGCTTAGTTAGTCAGTACTACATTATTATTGATATACTCAGTAATTAGACACGTTTATTACTCGAGCCGTCTGCTTGTTGTATCTTTGAACTAAAACGAGTTATCTTAGAAAATTCAAAGATTCAGCGTGTGCTTGACCGTTACTGTGTTCCCAGCAAGAAGCCCTTGTCTCGATAGGCTTTTTGGGTATTTTATATATATGAGACGATTCTAAATATACTTACATCTAGGAGTAATATATATGGAGGGTAACTAATTAAGTTAGGGAACAAGGTAAACAATTTGAGGAAACGTGAAAATGAGGGTAGTGGCCTTCTTGATTATCCACTCTATAAATTAGTAGTTACTCTGCCCCAACTTATCGTGGATACAATATTTTTCAATTTGAATATCATGACCCATAATTCTACCTATAGAGAGCTAGTCGTCGTTCAACCATTATATTGATATATGGAATTAATGAAGGAAAGATTAAGAGTCCTAATGCTTTTTATGATCCATATATTATAGATAGTCAATAGATTCGGTAATTAGAATGCGTTATACATATTTAGTTGATGTGCAGGTTCTGTTTTGTATGGGCCATTGATGTACCGCGCCATCAAGACACGGTCCATCTACGGCCCATACATGACAGAAGTATGCTCTTGATTAACATGGAATCTAGTGTTTTTATTGATTTATATATATTACGCAATGGCGTGAATTTTTCCAATGTGATTGTAGTAAAATGCGCACGTTTTTGGAAACGGTGATTTTCCGTGCGAGTAAATAATAGCAAATATGACAAATATTCCTATTTTAATAATAATTCAAGTTGGTACAAAAACGAAATAAAACGGTGCTAGTTCATTCTACTATCGCTGTACTTTACTATGGCGGTTCAGTTATGTTTGTAATGTTTGGTTTGGTGATTCACTTATACGAGTGATTACATAAAAAATTGAGTGGATCACAAGGCCTTGTAGCAGCGGTCACTTAGAGACGAACATGGCTAGCATTACCGGAACGAAATTCACAGTTCGGTTTTGTTATTACGATTTTATTGCCCTGGATATTCTATATAAGATATTATATTTTGTCGAGAATGAGCCACAGATAGACCGCGTCTCTGCAGATAAACCACGTCTCAGTGCAAAACCCAGTGAAAAAAGAATAACCGAACACGTTTGGTTAAGCGAGGGTCAATTACGGATCGAGGCGACGATGTGTGCGTTATCTGTGGCTCTAAATTTTCTCATCGGGAAGGCCCTTGTTCAAAATTTTCTTGACTTCGGTATGCCACGTTCATGCGTTTTGGAATCGATTGATTTTTATCGAATCGCTTTTTGTAATGATAGTCATGATGAAAATTCATTAAATTTGTCTTAATATGCTCCTTTCTGTTTCTGTCATATAGATTATAAATTATTGGATCAATTCAATGCCATGACGCCAGGCATTGGAATAGTTGAAGGCCAGATCTTGTGGTCACGCGATAAAATTTTACAGGTATTGGGTTCGTGATAAAAGCTTTATCTACTACAAATTGCTGGAGATAAAATGCCTGCAGATTCAAACAATCTTTCCTTGGTTTGATCGAAAGCATGGGTTACAAACAAAGATATTTGATTTAGTTTCCATTCAAATTCACCATTGATATTTGATGACGATGCTACGAATTAACTCGCCGTTAGTCGCTTCCGGGCCTTGCTCAGATTAGTGGATTTCAAATATAACGTTAATATTCCACCCGCACGTTTTAAGCGATTTTCACTTTTGTCATAAATTCATGTTTGTCAAGTATGAAACACAGATGGACTAAACTGCGTGGGGTGATAAGAGTTGAGACCTTCTGCCCCCTGATCACCCGAAGCTAGGCCTCAATACATGGGCCACCTATAGGCGAACAAGGTTATGATTCTATGACGCATTATAGGTTGCATGATGGCCGGGACTCCACCCAAAGAGCTTCATTCGGTGTTGCCGACATGATAACAGTAGGCCATCGAGCCCGACAAAAAGTCAAGGTTATTCAGGCCAGACTTGGAATAGTTAACTGATAATATCCCGATCATAAATTTTATTTTACCCAGCTTGGGTTGTCGGCGCGATCCATTAGTGACTCAAGTTAACAAAAATATAGTTGCACAAAACATTTCTGGCCGAAGTCGATTTGCATTGCGTCATAGAATCGCCTCAGATTAACGCATCCAAGCGAACAGGCGTTGAAAACAAATGTGCAGTTCGATTTAAATCCTTGTAATAAACGTTATTATTTCGTTTTCGGAAATACAGTTAAGCTTCAAATCTTTGCCTTGTGGTTTGTTGACGTCACGATATTTTGATTCGGGGTAAAACCTGTTGTTTTCATGCTTGAGTTGCTTTTCACACCCCGTTGCATTTCTATATTTGCCCAAATTTTTTCTTCTGTTTATCAAGCATGAGTTATATATGGATTGCGTCATTATGGTGCGGTCCTTATGTGGCTCATGCTAGACAATATGAAATTTGATAATAGTATAAAATTGGCCAGCAGCAGCAGTACCCGTATACTTGAGATCTTACCCATGGTTTGCTTTGAGATGGATTAGACGTCTTTTGTTTGTCAACTTTTGGAACATTTATTTAAGACAACGGTTTTTTATATTTTGCTTTGTGGCTGATGAGGTTGTATATATTGATTGAAGAGGATTTTGTGGGAGAAAGACATTTGATAAAAACATGTTTTCGACAATTTTAGATTATTCTGAATGCGATTTTGGGCGGAAACAGTTATGCTTCTGCTCAAAATTTGTTGTGCTTGTAAACCTTTAGCTTTATTCAACGTTCAGGGAAGATGCCACTCACTGCACTTTACTATAAGGGTTCAGTTCGTACGAGACAGTCGCTGGTTTTACAGCTAACATATTAGTGTCCGTAAGTTGACTTTTTCGTTGCTTGCTAGGTGTTGCTTCATGCTTGCTCATAACGAATTTCAGTTCAGTTCAATTAAAGAATACACTTTGTCAACTCCTATAGTATTGTTTATATATTTGAAGAAAGGAGCACGAGAAAAAATTGGTGGAAGGACAAACACGAATTAATGAAGAACTAAACTGTTTATTGGAGTCAGGGATGATGACGTTGACATTGAGCCTGTTAAATCTCTTGTGCAAAGGAATTCAAAGTACTTAACATAACGTTTCAAGTCTAGATATAACAGAGATAATACCTTCGTAATTTCAGCTAGCACAGGAACAGCAGTTTTCACTGTTAGTAAGTTATGAAATGTAAAATAATAAGCCACAGTTTGAAATTGTGTCAACCTAGCCGTATTGATCAATAGTTAGCAGCAGAGGAGTTCACGTTCACCATAAAATCGTGATGCGTTTTCGTGTTATAAATGGCATGAGATAGCTTTTTTTTAGGAATTACTTGTGTTAAACCTAAAAATACACCAAAGATCAATGTTAACATTCTTAACATAGATTTTTGGATGCACTTTTCCGAATTTTAGGGTCATATCATGCCATACTTCGAGTTCGGCATTAACAAATAAATTTAATAGATCCACTAAATCAAAATTTGGAATCGCTACCAGAACAAAATCAGAAATTTTATTTGTCAAACATAAGTCAGCGATGGACCGCGCCCTGTCGGCGCGATCCATCGGGGACTCATGTTCGAATAAAGATCTTTTTCTGATCTCGACATTTTGTTTTGTTCAACCTCAGATTGCCGGCGATCACATGTTTGACCTACTATTTCTTTTCGTTGAAATCCCATCTAAGCAAGACGGAAAGTCACGCTCGAAATGAACTGACAAAAACCACCCAAATGGCTAAGAGCTGCTACAACATGTTGTTGCAGTAACCGCACTTCAAGCAAAAACATTCCAAACGGAACTAAATCGCTACGATAAAGTTGTATGAATTTGTCACATCAGGATGGAAAGAAACTGTGATAAGAGAACGTTCCAGCCAAAAGTTTGAATTTACGGGCTCAAATGCTCTAAATAACATTATAGAATTGAATCCTTGTAAGTAGTAATTTAGTTTTACTGGCATTTGATTTGATACCAATTTTCAACCAAATGTGCAAATATAGGCAAAATTCACATAGGGCTGGGCAAAACCGAATCATTTGGTAATATCGAACATCCCATTTTAACTATGCCCAATTGTCTTCATTGTGACAATCAAGAAATTCATTATTACGAATCACTGAGATTAGCATGGGCAGGCATAAAGGTAATGTATTTTTAATTCACAATGAGAGGGAAAGTTTTCATTTTTAACGACAAATTGCAATCGATTTTGGTCAAATTTTACCAATATCGATTATATTTTGTGGGTAAAATGAAATGTTCACTTTAGTTAGCAAGTTTGTTGTTCCTGTGGACAATGCACAATTATTAAAGAATAAATTGTGCTTCGGATCGATACGAATTGCTCAGCCCAAAATTTAAAGCCATACTCCAAATATATAAATTGAACACAGACACGTAGCCGTTTAAGTTTAACAAATTATGCGAACTTGCACTGCATAACGACCAATTTCCCCAGATTCGTTCATTTTAAAACGCGACCTCTGGAAACTCGGTTCACGTTCGACTTGTCAAACCGCTATCTTAATGTATAATCGTGATATTATGTTTGAAAAATGCAACTTTCTAGCCGCAGGGTCCGTGCACTTCATTCTTGGATAAATGCCCGTTTAACTTACGATATCTGTTATGGTTTAAAATGCGTGGCCTGTCATAGGAAAATGTCAAGTATGGGTGCCATTGATGGATCGCGTCGCCAAGATCTGTGGCGCATGCTTGACAAGAATATATTCTTTATTCTCAGAAACATACTTTTGGAAGTGAATTTGCAACTTGAAAAAAAGCTAATTAAAATTTAGGATAGACCTAACTTATTTTCTGCATCGTGAGAGGCGAATGGAAGGAAACAAATAATTGCTAGATGGTTTTACCATCGCCCAGGGCAGATACCAATCACTTCACTCTACAATGGCGGTTTAGTTTTATTAGGTTTTTTTTTCGCTTAGAGTGCAGTTGCTGAAACGACATCTTGTAGTAACTCTTTGACATTAAATGGCTTCGTTTGGACACTGGAGCGAATTTCGATAAAAAAATTATTATATTAAAATATATATATTTTAGTGAACGATACTAAAGGGTCTTTCTCCTTGTTACCCTCTCAACCGAGTGATTGCTATGCAATAAAGAAGTTACAACCTTATGCGTTTTCGAAGCTTTCAAACCCATTAACAAATGTTTGAATTTTTAAGTACTTGAAGTAATTCAACTCAATTATGAAATGTCTGGCGAAACATTCAGCGGCAAGCATGAGCTAAACATTCTGTAAAGGGTAATGCTGAATCGGTTCTACAGCTTTATGCCTAAATTGAGTTGATAGATTAATATTTCTTTGTTTGATTCATCTTTCCTTTTCTTTATGTGTTATTTTCATACGCGTAAACGTACTATTTCCAGACGCACATTTGGCTTTCACAGCGTGAAAATCGTGCGCTCGTTTCGTGTGTCATTACAAGCTAATGTTACAAGATTTCGTTTACCAAGCAAGAGCCACACCTCTTCATTTATCTTATTTGGCATTATTTTTTGTTATTTTTTTTACATATGCTTAGAAAAGTCAACATTACAGCAGCAAATAAACATTTCTTAGAGTAATAATAGGACTTTTGTTTATATAGGTTGTCCAGTCGTCATTGGTTCGTGTTGTTGAAAAAGCTTGTATTTTCCGGTTTGATCAAGTTTTGTTCCCTGACAGAAAGTTTATTTTGTCACACACCTGCTGACAAACTCTATTTTTAAAGATTGTTGTCATTGGTAAACGGGGTCATTGGTCATTGATAAACGGGATTTATTTTATGCACCAATAGTGGGCCCGAGTGTCGGTCCCACGAATTAATTGATGAGGTGAGAAGAATAGTGAGAAGACGATGAGGAGAATGTTTAATGCGTTATATTTACATATCTATAAACTGCGTTTATTTTACCACAAGTAGTAGAATAAGAACAAAATGAGTATATAAATTTGGAACATATTTGTGGTCGGTACGCCTGGATGATCTTCAGTGGTCTGGAGTGCAGGCTTCAAACCTGTAGCCGATTAGCGTCGGAGTGGTTCGATTCCACCTTCTGGTCGTCCTGATTCCCTTAGATGAGAAAATGTGCCGTCGGTTACCCCTACGTATACCAAAGATTTTCGAAAACGGGAAGAAAAGGCATAAGTTTTTGCGCAGTTCTAGCGCGCATTAAGATATTCTATGGATTTTAATTGTTGTTTCTACTATTTCTTATTTAGATACTTATTCAGAATTTCAAGAACGTTATGCAAGCTTAGCCTAGTTGGGACACTCAATTTAAATTTTCACTCTTATAAAATGACTAACTCCACCCCTTTATATGTATTTACAGAGTATTTAATATAGCAAAGTTCAAGCATATTAATTACGCTCCGTGACGTCATCAACAAATGACGTCATGTTCTCCCGGTTTCGTCGCACCAAGTCTGAAAAGCCAGTAGCACCGGAGGATGTTACGTCCAACTTACGTGGAATGCCTGCACTGAAGCAAAGAAGATCGGAAAGAAGAGAAGAGACTTTACATTCGTTGATGTCGGGATTGACTGGTGAGTTATGTACTCGTTTGCCTGGCTTACTCTAACCAGCAGGTTTTCGTATTTAAGTTGCAGTGAAGTTAGTCAAACCAAACCCAACCTGAAAAATAATTCAAGAAGCCTTTATTCTCGCCTAGAGCTGCTACTACTCGCTTCATCACTCGCCCTATAGGGTGCCGATTCGGAACACTAACCCAGTTTGTCTATGAGGGATACAAAACCCATTTTTCAGTTGTGCACTTAAATGAGCGATTGCGAAAAAAATGAAACACAACAAATCCAGAATATTTACAGCTTTACCATTTGCGACAGCACTTACGATAGCCTCTCGGGATTTGATTACATATATTTTACCCTGTCGGGATTCATAAGTCATTGTTTTGACGTCATTCGACAGTACAAGTGCCCCAATGCGCGTTGCAGTGAGTTATTTTTGGTCGATAATTTCCAGAAACATCATTTAGGATTCTTTCGATCAATAAGTACAACGAGGCTTTCTTAGAGAAACTCTTTGATATGACTTATCGTATAGGAAGATTTAAATAATGGAACTATATTTATCATTTATATTTTAAGGCTACACTCCGAATGGCTAAAACATTCCAATCAGACAATTTGTCACGACGGCGCAATCCAAAAGTGACTCATACTTTAGAAAACGCATTCAGCTAGAAATTTTATGACTGAGATTTGCTGTGGTTGTATTTTGTTAAGAATGAGCCCCTCACCAGTTTGATCCATCCTTGGCCCATACTCGGATATTTTTCAATGCAATCAGTAATAACCTTTCTTTCTGTTTATTAAAATTTGTCCTATGAAATGCCGATAAGCAGCGCCTAACAAACAAACTAGCTGCCACCTCCCTAATAAGCATTTACTATAGAATACTATAAAATTACTTTAAAAATATCATAAAAATAACTTTATGTTCATAGTAAATTTATAGTATCGAACTTTAGTAGTAAAAATTGCTTTATGTTTTTTAGAAACCCCAAAGTAATAATAGAGTATTCAACTTTAAGATTTCGCAATAGAATATTTTCTATAGCAATTATAGCTATTGTCATTAGGCAAAGAGCTACTACAAAATGCAGTTCTTGCAATAACTGCACTCTAAGTGTGGGCGCGGTGTCCTAGTGGTTATCATGTTGGTATCACAGATTAAAGATCTCGGGGTTCGAGTCCCTACTCGGTTATCTCTGCCCACCACCATTCCAAGGTGTAATACCTTGGGTGGACGGGATTATACCGGAAAGGGTCATATATTCCCAACAACACGTCTATAAGTGACCGCTAGTGAGGGGCCTTGTTCAGGGCGACTTACTCAAAAAGGTGGCTATAAAAAGTGGAAAAACATCATAAAGAGGACTATACCAATATAATAAATAAAATAATAAAATAAAAAAGGCAATAGTTGTATAATCATCTACATATTTTTTGTCTCGTTTTAATACATTTAGATATTTTAAGCTTTCGCCAGTTTCCGACGCACTAAAATTACAAAAAGGCTTTGACAGAAAATATCGACTTTTGTGGCATTGTGTCTTCGATCGATTTGAGAAAAGTTGTGAATTGAGTGAATTTTATTTTCAAAGCAACGCTTACGCATGACCGATTCAATATTTTTGTTGTTGGCGTTTATGGGATTGGTCAGGGTAACTATTTATTCTAGATTTTTGCATTAGTTGGTCCGGGTACTTTAATTGCAAGAATTGGTACAGTAGCAACATACTAACAATGACTAACTGTAGCGGTTCAGAGTCGAGCTTCCCCTTTTACACACTTTACATCGTCGAAATATTTGTGCAAAATTTAAAGGAAGCCTCTGAATATCTACAGCTACGTATTTGTATGTTAATTTCATTTTGTCACGCACGTCCTACATATGGACCGAGCCTTATCGACATCACAATGATGATACGACGGTCTTGCTTTTGGCGACGCTATCCGTCGGTGACTGCAACATACCTAAATACGTTTGAAAAGAATTCTAATTGTACATCTGCGGTCTACCTGTAAAACTGGGTTCATCAATAATTACCTCAATGGAAAAATGCGTAAAAAGGGGACACACGCGAATTACCACGTATAAACTGTCTGTCTATCAGTGGCCCATATATGGCATATTGATATTGATGATGATGATCCGCGGTAATGTGTCCGGAACAATGGGGGCTCATTGGGCAATTCAGGTTCCGAAATACGGACCAAATTGCGGCAAAGCAATGCAATATAGACGACGTTTCGGGTCTTTCAAGAAGCTTTCTGACTAAACGTACCCGTATAGTTAAGAGAATTGATCTTGCGAGGACACGATTAATGGCGTGTTTAAAAACTTGAAAAACAGGAGGGTGTCCTAAATTTTTAAAAAAATTTGAAAGCAAAAACTATGACGTCATAATTGGTTCGCAGCTAAAAAAAAATCTTAAAACAAGTTTTCATGGCATATCAATATAAAACAACCAAGAATTGTTTTTTTTTAAAAATCAAAAATCAAACCTTAAGATTTTAGGCCCTAAAATGGGCAAGTAAGGGTATTAAATGCTGCGCGCCGAGGCAGGCATATTTCCTGCAATTTACGGCACCTAAAATATCCCCCCAGGTAGAGGGTGGGGCGTGGACCCATTCAACCATCCTAAATGCGCTAATAAACACGTTGGTCACACACTGCAACCAAATGCGGTGAAATCTCCGTTTCTTATATATATAATTCTTGTCGGCAATTTCGAAATAAACTATAAAATCAGCTAAATTTAGTTTTGCCCGCCGAGCAACACCCCATACTCAACGTAAATTTCGAATGCGGTTTCGAGTACAGAAATATACAATTACTGCAAATGAAAGGTAAAATACTCTGTATTGTTGCGTGCTTAGTCTGTTTGGCGCCTGATTGAACAAAAAGCACTGATTTAGATTTGAAATTTATGCTACGTGAGACATGCGGCATTGCAGTGAGACCATACCTTGGTAGTATTTTGAACTTTTGAATAAAAGAGTACTTTGAATTTCACTTCCCCGCATTCCTGTGTAACTCGATACCTTTAAACACCTTTATCGACCAAATATAAACTACTTTACCTATCATTCGGTATCAAGTTTTCTAGAAATATAAATTTCTCAAAATCTAAGGTTTCCAAAATCCATTAATCTCACCAGATGCCAACAGGCATTTATCAGAAAAAATATCTGATATGTTTTATCAAGTATGGATCATTGATGGACCGCACCGCATATTTTGAAATGGATGACAAAACCTAAAATTTGGATACTTGGACTAAATGACTGTTTATATTATCGCATGGGTATTGGATACCCTGTATTTATTAGTAAGTTGTTACTAAGTGCTAATGAGATTCAGAAGCCTCATAAATTACCCTAAATAATGTTTCAGACAGACAAGGTTTAAAGAGATATTATGAAATTTAAAAAAAAATCGATTCCAATAATTGCTACAATACCAATTGTAAATTTTCTGTGAAATAGGTTAGAACTATATTCATGAATCGCAGACAAAACCACTGGTTTACACCGCTCAACGATCATATGGCTCTGTCGTATATGGTATTTATTTGTTGAAAAACATTTATGATTTTTCCGAATTATTTGCTATGGCCTCTCCTCAACTTATCAAGGTCTTATACCAAACAACCAATAGGCACGAACCTTTGTAGTGACAGTATATGTATTCTGTGTTACAGTTACCCGCGAAGTGCGCTGCTGACGTTTGATTGGTGAGGGTGGGTAGAGAGTTTCTGGCGTTTTATGGCTCATACTAAAAGATTCATATCAATAACGATGTGAATTGATTGCCTCCTTTGCCAGGACAAGTACAACGATATGCGAAGTTGAACTGGAATACGACCCAGAGGCCACCTATTATTTTTAATTTGCTCGAAGCAGAGTTACAAGGAACGTATCATACACGAAAGTCTCCCAATAGTAAATGTGCTTGTTACATACGATAAGGGTTAGAGCATTTGGAACAATATGGTCTTTCCGGCTCCACCGTGCCTCCCCAAGTTAAAACACCCAGGGTTTAGTAGTGGGCATAGATTAACGAGCCGAAATCGTCGATAGTAGAACCCGAGATCTTCAACTTGCCATATCAATATGGTAACTATCAGATCATTACCCCCGGAAGCCTTATTTCACTTTGAAAACCAGGTATGTACTTCCATTAATTAATCAAACATTGTATTTTCTTTTTCAGTCATTGACCCAATACAGAATAACAACAAAGACTCACATGCAGTGGAAGACGAACCAATTTTTGGAGAAATAGTAAGTTTGTTATTTTATTAATTTTATTAATATTCAACATAACCCATTCAAAAACGGAAGTAGAAAAGCATTTCTTATTAATATTTGGAGGATTTCTGCGTTATAACATTTTTTTTTAAAATTTCATAGTTTAATTTTATTTAAAGTCGTTTTAATGATTTTGAAAACAGTCACCAATGAGGACTGAACTCCCGATCTCCGATTTACAAAACCAATGCTCTAACTCAATCAGAAATTTTTATTTTGCCAAGCAAGCGCCACAGACGGACCGCGCCTTAGCCGCGCGGTCTATTAGCGATCCATGCTTTACAAAATACATTTTGGTCAAGTTTTCCTACTCCGGAACAATTGTTCCTTTCTCGGTTGCGAGATTTATCCTTAGCTAATCAGAAAAAATTATTTTTTGTTGAGTATGAGTCACTGATGGATCGCGTCGACGAGACGCGGTCCATTTGTGTTTCATGATTGACGAAACAAAATTTTTGAATGGGACGTCCGACCGACGACACATAACGCGCGTAGATGGAGTTTCCCGCAGTCGTAATTAGAAATAGTAATTTACATTTATCTAACTGGGTGGTCCACCAATGCCACAAAAGATACTCCTTTTTGCAAAACTTATGTGGTATCGCGAAATTGATGCAACAACAAAATGACAATGAGGCATTACCAATAAAATTTGATGCGCTTTATAAAATACATCGGCTATCATAAAATAAGGGAATCAAATCATTTCTAATCTATTTTGTTCGCTAATTGTTCAAATTAGGATTCGCTGCACTAGCGTATTTAAGAAGAGAAGAGTGCTTGTTGCCATGTCTTCTCCCCCTCGCCGAGCGAAACAAAATCCGAAAATAAACATTTAAGTGCCATAAAATGTTGGGAGGGTCAATTATTCATGAAAAATAGGAGACAGAAACAAAACATCCTGCAAATAGCGCTGTAAGTCAAAAAAGTGGATTTTTTGTCATTAAATGTAGTTGTAAATAAGATAACCCAAAACGAGGAGTATCTCGAGACACTCTTTGGTGGGCATCGTTCTACTCCTCGACTGGGTGGGCAATACTCCACCACCATAAGTGAGTGGTTCAAGTTACTTCAATGGCTCTCTTCGCTAGTGCTTTCCGCTCTTGCCCCACATAAAAAGTCTTCATAATGCATTTCCAAATTAGCAGCAAACTCACTTTACAGTTTCAGACTCCACATTGCATAAAATAAATACAGGCAATAATTTTTCCCCATTAACGTACTAGCCATTGAATTCTCTGTCACAAGACTGTTTTTCAGCTTATATCAATTTCAAGTTCCGTGTGAACAAGTACTTTCTCCGACCACCCTATGCTAGTAAATCTTACTTAGTGCACCAATTTTTTCGGACCTATAAAACTTAGGCCACTTTGTGCAAAACATTAAGAAAATTCTATGCTTAACTTCGTTTGTTTCAAACTTGTTGATATGAAATTTTTCAGTTACGAGAGTTCTAGATTTTTCAATGTCTTATTCTCTTCTATGTATATAACGAAACTTTCTAAAATTCAGAACATCCCTCGAAACTACAAGAGGCCTCAATCACCAGACAGTGTTGAATACAGAGAATCAAGACGAACAAACTATGTTGACAGAGTAGTGAATGGTTACGGATCACATTTTGTGTTCGAGGAAGAAAAACTAAACGGGACAGAAGAGACTGTATTTGTTGAAAACGACGAAGAAGGTAAGTGAGAAATTCTGTTGATGTACCCAGGGTGCATGTGGTGCAAGTGGTTTTACTTAGAATCGGACTTCAATTCAGAAAAATATAAAATAATTCCGGGGACTGATCTTCTACAAAAAAGGTAACAAGTTGTATTTGCCAGTGTAGGCGGAAGGTCAGGTCTCAAATCTTGGAGCTAGGACATAGTGAATTGAGATCGAAATTCAACTTTTTTCTGGCAAAAATTGCGCGCCGAATGCGTGCTAAAATTTTTGTCCGTCGAATGACTCAATCCAAAAGTATATTGAAAAATGTACCCATTTAGACGCTAAAATTCATCGTTGTCTATACACTTGAGTAACTACCGAGTATGAAGGAGAACTGCACGCTCTGTCAGAATATTAAAATTGATTAACTAATCAATGAATAGGCTCAACAAACCTAAGTTATTTATTATCTTTCAATGTTTTCCATATCTTTGAGTGGATTATTGTGAGAAAAACGCCATACATGAAACCATGCAAACAAATTCACGGTGTTGTTAATTATAAATGTATTGACAGGGCCGATTTCTTGTTCCTTTACATCTATTCATTTCGCTTGCAAGCTTTTAAACGCAGATTAACAAAAAAACACACAAATGAAATGTCAAACGTTTTAAATTCGCATGCATGGTTTTGCTTTCATAATTTATATTTTTATTTCTCGCCTAATCTACCTGAATAAGGTCCCGGGATCAGCGGGCTTTTGAATAAACAACAACAAGGAAAGCGAGGATAATAAAAAACGCTTGTCTCACGTTTCGACGATGGTCTAACCAAATCGCAACTAGGGCTGGGCAATTCGATGAGGTGATTCGAAGCAAGATTTATTCGAATCAATCGTGAATCGTTCATAGGAACAAAAACTTGTCAAATGTAATAGGATTTTCAATTTTAACGACGAAATGGTCAAAGTTTACCAAAATCGATAATATTTCTTCGTTAAAATATAAAGATTGTAGCTCTTAGTGTGAATTGAAAATACCCGATAAACTATAAATTTCTTCAATTTCACAACAAGACAGTAATAGTTATAACAGTAAAATGGGAAATTTTTTATTTACATAGAATTAGTGATTCGATCCGATTCAAACAAATTATTCGAATCAGATTCGAATTTCATATGATTCGGTTTTAACCTGCCCTAATCGTAACACCATGGGTTGAGTAGGTGGTTTATGATACTCAAATCATCGCCATTTTATTCATTTTCTCATCGACAAAATTATACTTAGAACAAACAAGTCTCAACTCATCATGGCGGATGTCGAAGGGAGATTCAGGATACAAATCAAAAGATGAAGCTCAGAAGGAATCGAACAACAACAATAAAAAGAAATCCAAGAAAAGTCGAAAGAAAAGCAGCGAAAATGAAGAACAATCCAGAGCTAGCGGACTTTATACTGTTAAACAGCAGAGAAAGGTAAGAAATAAAAATGACCTTTTATTTGCCTTTTTTAATACCTTGAACCAAGGCTGTTCAAAATATACATTTTCCAAACGAGTCTGGTTCTAATGGCTTAAGATAAACCAATCCTAATACCTTTTCGAAATAATTTTACTTTCAACATCCTATTTAGGAATAATTTTCCACAAATATTACATTTTCAATTAGAGGATTATCACAGACAAAGGCTACATCGAATGTTATATCGAATGGAATGATTCTTCAGCTTTTCACGCAGCTTTTTAGTTTTTTTTTATTTTTTATAGCCACTTCTTTAAGTGGGTCACCCTGTACAATGCCCTGTAACAGCGGCCACTTTAAACCGTTCAACCCTCTCAGTTACGTTTTCACTTTAACCAGTCCGGGTTTTGAATATTTATAATCTAATATCAAACATATAAAACAAAAACATTCAATACTCCTTTTTTTTTTGATGTCCGATTTGAACAGTCATAATTTTTATGCGCGAAAGTACAGTTGGTCGGTTCGATTAGGAGATTCGAATCGACACGATACACTAATTATTCAAATATGTCATGAATCGGCCACAGAAAAAAAACTTAATAAATAAAGTGGAATTATCGTATTTAGGGGAAATGACTTATTTGTGTCCTGAAAGATAATGTATGATATAATGACACATTCGTCAAGTTTATTTATATAAATATTGGTGAATTCCTATAGTGATAGATTACTTGATTTCTTGTTAATGGGGATAAATTGTTTTGGAAAAGCGGAACGTTTGCTATCTATGTGGAATAAGTGATTCGATCCGATTAAAAAAAAAATGCTCAGCCCTTCGGGACGAACGTAACATTAGTAGTGAGTGAGCGTACGAAGCAACATTTTGATAACCACTTCTGACTTTTAAACCCTCTCATACGTTCTCGTTTTAGGAAAGTAGAGAAAGTAGTCACAGTATGCGAGCTCTGACACCGAAGGAACGAGAAAGTATTTTATGCCTGGAAGAGGTACTGAAAGACCATCCGCTGGAAGTTGGAGGGTTAGTATTTATTTTGTTTCTTCCATTCCGTGCTGTGCTGTTGCTGTTTCGCAGTGTTTCACATCCACGCCACTCATATGAATAGATCACCTTGATTAAGGCCCTGTACCAGTGGCCATTTATAAGCGAACTTTATGATCTTCTCTGTCAGGCTGTCTATATTACACCCTGGGTTGAATGGTGGGCAATTCGCATATTACTAACCTCTTTTTAAATTATGTCCATGTTAAACCGAATTCAATTAAAACGTCTTCGCATTTTTAAACAGTCGATAATATATCCTAAAAATGTATCATTTTCCGATAGCTGAATATCAACACTAAACGTCTTATAAGGTATTGACGATTCAGTAGTCTATTCATCTATGACACAGTTTTTTTTTTATTTGCAGAACCGACGAAGTATTTGGTGTGGAAGCTCCTGACGAAAATGAAGAAAAACTTCAGTTGTCGTTTGAGCGCTCAAAAATAGATGATAACGAAGAAACAGTAGATTTTGGATACTCTTCTGTCAACGACATATCAAGAAAATACAGTATTGAAAGTCAAGAGAGCGTGGGTAGTATTATAGACTTAGTAGGAAACTTATCCTCAGCACCAACCTCACCTATTTACGCCGTTGTAGACAAGTCTAAAAAAAGTCGTGACGTCACAGACTCTAACGATGTTACAGCTTCTCATAAAAATAACGCAGCGGAAGAAAAAGGCGAAAAAAACGAGGCATCGAAGCCTATCAATGAGTCGAATGATGACTATGGTACTTTTGCCCATGACGTTATCATGCAACTTGATGAGGTCATCCAATCTTTCAGTATACAAACAACAGATGATGAAGTAACACCAGCAGAAAGATCTGATTCACAGAAAGAGAAAAAGCTAGTAAAGAAGGCTAAAAGACATAGTTCGAGAGGATCTACCACGGATGGGGAAAAGGAGAAAAAGAAGCAAGAGAAGAGGAGAACGAGAGATCCAGAGAAAGAAAAGGAGAGAAGAGAGAAGCGAAAAAAGAAGAAAGAGAGAGAAGAATCGCTGAAGCGTAGAGAAGAGAGATTCGCTAAACATGTCGACGAAATAAGCGCGCTAACACAAGATATGATCAAAACTGCTCAACAAGAGCAGTATCATGAGGAACCAATATATGCTCAAGTCAACAAATCTAAGAAGCAGACAGCCTTGGAGCTTGGAGCAGAGGGATATAATGCTGCAGACTCGTTTATTGAACCACCATCAGCGTTTAGCAACGATAAGGGACAAGAATATACATCAAGGATTGAAGAAGTTTCTTTCGAAAATAGAAAGCCATATAACACGAATATTGCGAACCAACCTAAAAGCCAGCAAGCCATGGAACCAACAACTTCCAACTCTATCCGATCCCCAATTTACAATTCAAACTTTAAATACAACAACGATTTGGAAGAAAAACCGAATCGAAACAGCTGGGCTCAGCCAGAAAATAAACAAGCATTTATACACACACCCAATAAACAAACTATTAATCATGCCTTTACATCAACACCGATTGCATCCCCTGATGGTAGTAGAACAAGCAATCATTTTTATCAACAACCTCTTTCAACAGCAACAAAAAAGCCAACCGGATTTGGACTCCGACGCGTCCGGCTTCTGATGCTTCTGACTACCACATTAAGTTCCAGCCGTATATGTCGAAGTATTTAAGAAATCATGTACCATCCGACAGGCCTTGCGTATCACCAACCATGCTTGAAGATTCATCGAGCGGACTCAGACACGTCGATGCCAGACATACAAAAGGGAAAGTATTGCACATAGAACCTGACAAAAATTCAGTAAAAGAGACCAGCCTTCCAGTTGAACCTCTCACAAATAGTTCACCTGTAATATCACATGTAGAGCCTCCGAAATTGAGACCAAAATCGTCAGTAGAAATTACGAAAGCATATAATAATAAAATGCATAGTACAACACACGTTCCGCCAACAACGTATAATCATAGATCAGTCGGGAGACCTATTTCACTGAACCTCGATGAGAGTGGAAATCTGGCAACGCTTACAGAGCAGAGACATAAATCGAGTGTAATTAAGCCATACTCTTCGTTCAGACAAGACCCGAAGCCTGTTGAAAAGCAAAACGCCAAGTCGAGGCCGTTTGTTATCACTTCAATGAAAAAGCCGATACAGCTATATTGATACACTAACTGACAGTAAAACTGGAAGGGCGCAGAATCGACGAGGAGCTGAATCGCGGAAATTACACCCTGGTACCAAAATACTGCAAAACATATGCAAAATTGGTGCCCTCGTTGGTTAAATTTATCTCTCAAAACCGTGTGTAGCAAATACTTCCGAACTAGGCCGTGTATTGGCCACGACAGGAAATTTGTTCTGCCTGGCAAGTGGCATAAAAAGATGGCGCCTTGACTGTGCCATTAGCGCTCGCTAGACAAAAAAGAGTGTAAAATTTCTTATACACACCTCACTTTCCCTTGTATAGATGTGAATGGTGGAGTTCATGCTTGATTACAACGTTATAGCTGTTTATGTTACTTTTTTTCAATAGTCTCTCTTACGAAAGAAAAGTTTAAATTGACAGTAAATAATGATACTGACAGTCATTGCTACCACTGATGCTCCGTCATATAGATATCGGAGGTTTACTGAGTTCTGTGGTTCAGCAAGTAAAGAATTATCCAGTAGTTGATTCAATTCAAAACCTGTTAATGGTGATATTGTTTATTTAACGTCATGGTATACCCACATGATGCTCTAAGTTCAAATATATACATTTGCGATTATTGCAAAAACATTTTCACTTAATTGTAAAAATATAACTATATGATATTTTACAAATTTTAAGGTTTTTATCTCAACTGTTAGTGTGAATTAAGTAAGATTTGTCTAATCATGTTTTGCTAAACATGTGTTGGAGAAGGATCGGGCCGTCAAGTCGCGGACCATCTCCACCACCTGCTTGACAAAAAGAATTGGGGTAAGATCCCACACACCTTAAAAAACAGAAATACCAGGTTGTGTTGAAAACTCTATTAATTATTTATTATAAAATATGCTTTTGATTTAAACCTCTAAATGGTGCTTTTTTGCTGTTTTTTTTCTGCTTACTTTATTTTTATATTAGGCTATATGATATTTATGTAAAATACTTTTTCTTGTTTTTTAAACCTCCTTTCTTTCTTCTATTATTTGTCATGCCATACATATTGGTTTCCTATACCTTGTAAAACCTAACTTAAGCTAAATTTTTGAATAGAAATCTTCAACAATTACTGCTGGAACCTAAAGTTTTCCATTTGAAAGAGTATTTAGGATCTTCTAATTTTGCTTCTCGTGCATCCTTTTTTAATGGAATTGTCATATCCACCTATTATCTACCGATAAGACAAATAAGTCTGAATCATTTATACACTTTTAATTTTGTACGAATTTGTTGCTTTTTACAATCATGTTCAAATGCATCCATGAGTTTTCTCTATATTTTCTCTATGTGTTTCAAGTCATATTGCCGACTGCTTTGAACAAGTTGCTGCTTCGATTATTTTTAAGTTCAATTTGGGAAAAGATCCCTGATACTCAAATTATAAGTTGAGCGTGGTAACGAAATATTCAAAAATAAGAGTTCATCGGTATTTTTTTTTTATTCTGAATTGTTTACTTCCCGATCAGAAAGTTTAATTTGTCTAGCATGAGCCACTGATGGTCCGTGCCTCAAAGGCACGATCCATCAGCAGCCCATACTTGACAAAACAAATTTGGTCAGATATTTTCTGAATGCTATTTTGCAAAGCATGAACCAAATATGCATCGAGGCCGCAATAAAATATGATCTTGTACGCACGTTTTTGTCGAGTAGGTGATTTCAGACAAAACCTTACATCACGTGACTCTCTCCGCGCGATCAGGGCTGCAATCTTGAGTTTAAAGATTTCAATTTATTCATATACCATCAACAAGTGAAAACCCTACCAACGACGTCATATCTAGGGCTGGGCAAAATCGAATCGTTTATATTTCGAATCTGATACGGTCAATTCTTTCGAATTAGATGGAATTACGATTTCATATAAATTCCAAATACGCTTAATTCAGTGGTTCGACTTGTGTTCATTATGAAAACCGATTCAGCCTCCATGTTTAACAGCATGTATTTCGTTATTTTAACGAAAAAAATAGAATCAATTTTGGTCAAATTTGATCAAAATCGATTGTATTTTGTCGTTAAATAGGAAATTTCGCTTTTCCCAGCAATTATTTGTTCCTATGAACGATTTCGAACTGATTCGAATAATTTGTGCTTCTTATCGATTCAAATCATCGAATCAGCGAATGATCAAATTGTAAGTTTTCTACCACATACACTATCTCAGTGTTTCATTATTTTTACGCACGATATCACAGCCATTCATGTTCACCAATTCTCCCTTTTAAGTCGCATTTATTTTTGCACTTTGAAATTTTATGCTTTTTGAGTTGCTATGAAATAAATTGTAAGAATTGAGTTTCAAATTTTTTTCTTTTGTTGAAATTATCTCTCAGTCAGGCTTGAAGCAGCACCTGAATGGAACAAAACAAGCTAACGCGAGTAACGGATATTGATTTAAAAATGCTTCACAAATGGAAATCAGCAACGGCGTTCGAAGTAGGAAACACCATACCAAACAGAATTGTTATAGTAAACTGCAGGGATCTCTTTCGGTAAGGACGATACCATCTCCATTTCCTAGCTCTCTTCGAGTTACTTGTTATTCAAGTCCGCGAATACGATAAGCAATCGTTAAGCCCCGTCAATACGTTTAGATTTGCAAAAATTATTTAAAATTATTTGCTCTATTCGTGGGCGGTAGTCTGTTTTTTACAGGACTTCGCTACTGAAGTGAAAGACGAAGTGTGAAATAATGGCACCCTGTCTCTAAAATTATGATTGTATCAATATTAATGAATTCGTAGCTTCGAAATTCTTAATTTTGATAATGAGCATCGATAAATATGGAAGATTTGATATCTGTGTGAAGTTAGGAATTCTCAGTCATTGGGTTTTGCGCAGCACTAATTAGGACTAAGCAGTCTTGTTGTCGTGAATAGAGGTTGTCGTGAAGGTTGCGGAGTTTCAATGTAGCTAACCGAGCTATTGGTATTTTTATCATCTTGCAGAAGACTCATGTTCGAAGTCAATGTGATTTTAGCGATCGGAATGCGAAACAGGGTTGGCATCCATTCAATTAGAGTTGTTTTTTCAACTCCGACGACTCGTCTGAATACGTTCAGACTGGGGAGGAAATTAGAAAAAAATCTATTCCGTGGGTATTCAGATTATTACAAATTTCTAAGCCACGGTTTCATTACCGAATGAATCTTAATATGCAACCATGCATCGTTTCCAAGGATGATTACGATTTTATTTTTTTCACTTCTTAGAGTGGATCAACATGTCCGAGGCCTTGCAACAGCGGCCACTTATAGATGGATTGGGTTACAATTACTGGAAAGGCATGATCTTTTCCTGTTCGGCTTGGCCTACCCAAGCTTCGGCCGGCGCTCGAAACCGAGATCTTCAATATTAAGTGCCAACATGTTTAACCCACTAGGCTAGCGCGCCCACAGATCGGTCGGTTACTGAAATACAGTCAGTTGTTTGCCATTGCCCGCTTGTGATAAAGAAAAAGTGTTTTGATTTTCATCCATAAACCCGTCACAACACCCCATAACACATATCACGAGGGGGATTACTCGGCCTGGTTAGGTCACCTAATGATTCGAAAAATATGAATCATATAATCAGGTCACTAATTCAGTTGATATCTTGTCTCAAATTGCAACCGATTATCTTCTATATTACCTACCGGCTGATCAATATTATATTACAGGGTCAATTTTTATATAAGAGAGTTTGTTGCTGGACTCGCTTAAAGAAGGATAAGCCATGCCTTCGTTCTGTGGAACATATATATTTTACATTTTGTAGAAGTAAGCTTTTTGACATACTAGTATCTTTAGTTGGTTTCTTTTAGATTAGTCGTTTTTTCAAAATTTTATCTTGATATTTGTAGGTAGGTTATTAGCAGGTAGGGTCGAACTGTTAACATCTGGTTTCAAACGCCAGCGAAAAGTTTAGCAAAGAGTTTGAGGTTGGAGTATCAGAAAGTCCGGACTATGACCGCTAACACCATGCCTCGGGTGGGTAGCTGCAGCGGCGGAAGGTGTAATAAAAGTTTGATAGACATAAAAAATTAACTCTCTAGTTTGACTCTAAAAACTCGCGCACCAAAGGCGTGCAAAAAATCTTAGACTTTTTTCTCAAATAATACAACAATTAGAGGGCAAAAACGGTGAGACTGCTTATAAGACATCATTGAGCACGTGATCAGGTGAAAGTTTTGGTTATTTTAAATATATTTTTGTCAAAATTTTAAAATCTTGGTGGTGGAGTGACCCCAACTCGCCAAAGTTGCGCTGGGGACCACCATCCTCGTCGCCAGTGTTGTGTTGTCATGAGCAGAGAGATTCGCCACTGAGCTTGTTGATTGATTGATAGATTGATCTTATCTCCCGTCTATCCTACTGTACTGAATGTTGAACATATTAATTCGTCCCTAATATCGTTTTGAAAATATTAAGCGAAATGACATAAGTAAGATTCCTCAATTAGAAATGTTATTTTATCAAACCTGAGTCACTCATAGACCGCGTCCAAACGGCGCGATCAATCAGTATCTTTTAAACAACAAACCCTGTTTTCAGCAATCATTTTCTGATTGGGTCCATTTAGTGACTGATCAATGATATTAAATGTTCAATTAATTGCGCGTAAATATTACCTGAGGCAATGTAGGACACTATGTATTATTGCCCTACTCTCTATGTAATCCACTTATTTGCTGTTTTGATATAGAGTTTGAACGAATGTTATAGGTTTGAATATGCTCGTTTATTTTATTTAAATCGTTTTATTTTATGAGACAGAAGAGACGTATGTAGAAGGTCAGATTAGCACAGATTGATTGGTATTAGGGCTGGACAATCTAGTTTGGTGATTCCGTGTTGGCAATGCTAGGTAAAAGTACTGACTAAGTTTACCGAGTTTCATCTAGTAAATTTACATAATAATGATAAAAATTTACACATAATAGGTTAATTTACCCAATTCCCAACTAGGTACCTGGTATGAAAAACCATAATAAAACATATGACATTAGCAATTCATACTTTTATTATAAAATAGCTTTTAAAATAGACTAATTGCAGATTTTATCTTTTAAATCTATTAAAAATGCCTTGAATGTGGCCGAAAAACGGTTACATATAGTTTGCCTGGCTTTGAATGAAAGTATTACCCAGTTTTAGAAAAAATTAAGTTCCCATCACCAATTCCAACCGATCCGAAGCACAAATTATTTGAATCAGTCGTTAACAGTTTATAGGAACAAAAATGTGCTAAATAAAGAGTAATTTTTATTTCAACGATAAAGTGCGATAAATTTTGATCACATATGTTGTCAAGCATGAGTCACGTATGTGGCTTATGCATGACAAAAAAAATTGATCGATTGATTGACCATTTGATTACAGATATTCTCGATCGACTGCGTGGTGTAGTCACATAACTTCGAAATTTTCAGCCAGTTTTGTAACGGATATGAATGGTTTTATTGTTGCCTTCATGTACCAACTGATAATCAAATGTATAGGCCTCAGTATAATTCAACATTTTGGGTCATGGAAAGATTTAATGAAAATAAAAAAATGCTTAATTTTGACTTCAGTTATATGGCTATAATATAGCCACGTGAAGGGAAAATGCTAAATTTTTTGTTTTATTCGATATGTGATTACCATCGAGCATCGCTTTCTTTGTTGATTACAACCTGATTACAAACCTGATTACAAAGTATAATGTTTTCCGCAAATGAATAATTTATTGGAAAAAATGACCTCAATGAATATCAAAAAATATAAATGCAGGAAACTGATGTTCACGTGAACTGTATGACCTGTACAGATTTACGATATAAATTCCACCTGCAACGGCATTATTCGGATTCCGTAGCGTAGTTGGACGTGCAAAGGATGTTCAGGTTAGAATCGGAACCTTTAACAGGGGGAAAACTGCTCAAAATTCGCGCCAAAAGTTCGAAAATTTTTAAAGACGAGATTCTAGGACCTGATACTGGTTAATAATGGAAATAATTAGAAACGAAAATTTTAAGGATTTCTTACGTTTTAAATGACTTAAAAAGCCATACTGCAAATTTTTTTTGGTCGGAAGGGGAAATGGGGAATGGCTCATTGCCCCCACCTCCAATACACTTTATATGGGTTGAGAGTTCGTTTGATTTCAATGAAAACGGTCTGGGGCAAGGTCGATTTAGTGGCTACAATTTATTTAATATAAAAAAGATTATAGAAGATACCCAAAAAGTTGGCGTCGCAATCGAGGCTTTTTTAGTTTTGTGCGTAGATGATGCAGCTTAACAAATAATTTTACCCAATCAAAAAAAAGAAAAAAAAAGAAAGAAAGGTCGTAAATGGCATTTTTCTGAGCGTTATATTGTGAATAACTGCAAACAAATGGAAAATCCACTCTGGACAGATACTCACTGCACTCATAACGCTTCGATGCTGCGTAAAATTACGCCACTCAGAATGCAGTTGACCCCTCATGTAAGTGCCTGTTGGTTAGCTCCTTCTGAACTCTACTATCAAGTGCCATGTTTATAATTGATTTTAAAGAAAAAATTTACGTACTTGCATTACGTACATCGTGCGTTTATGTGTTTCAATAAATTAGTTAAATTGATAAATAAATTTAAGATAGGCATGTGGACAATTGATCCAATAAGGAGTTTGTTTGATGATGTATTTATAATATTATATTGGATAACTAATTGATTACCTAATCAATCTTTAAACCCATCTTCGCAGTTTTTTGCCACGGTTTCTTGATAGTTTCACTCGAACTCATGGAAAATGCATTTTTTCGCTTCACTTCACATAATCTCTATTTGTTTAAACCTGACCTCTGAATAAGACATCAACGTTCACAGGTGAAGGTATAAAAACTTCAGAGGTTACGTATCTGATTGCATAAACCGCATCTTACGATGAGCCAAAAGTTATTATTTCTCAGTTATTTTATCTGATAAAAATTGTGCAAATTGCTGCTTAAACTTTGAATAAATATTGAAGTTTTTGCCGCGCGGAATAGCCGTTGCCAGAATCTCCAATTACGCAATTAACTTATTAGGCATTTTTGATGAAAGCTGACAAATGGGTATTCACAAAAATGGCTAATATGATTTTTACTGTTACTAAAGTGCTGAAAAATCGCTGTTCGTTGACAGTAACTTATTAGGTGATATGTAAAATCGAGCTATAAAATGTTTTTACGATAAGTATGGGATCGTACTTGAAACTCATTAACGAGGTTTTGAAACTTTTGAAATATAATTTACTGCTGATTAAAGTTGAATTTACTGTACTTTTATTACGGTGCTTTTTCACAGAAGGGCATGCCCCAGTAGCGCTGTCCACATGAAAAATGATATAAAATTATTCTATTTATAGTATGCACTACTCACGGGTATGGGGGTCAGGAATGTTTCTAGATAGTTCAATGATAGTATCTTATTTCCGGTATTTGAACCTTGGACAAAATGCATGAAAATTAGATATGCAGAAAGATTGTGTTTGCAATATATACTATATTTTTTCAATTTGGGATTTTGGGGCTCCGCCAATTTCTGAATAATTTATTTTTGTCAGGAATTTTTTATTTTGATTCAATGTAGGACATTGATGCATTACATCTTTGCGATGCGGAAATTCAGTAGTCAGTATTCAACATAAAATTTCTTTAATGAGTGGTATTGACAAAAGGTGTCAATTTTTGGGGCGGGGAGTGTGCGAAAAAGAAGAATACATATAGCCAAAGCCTACCGAAAATCTTGCCTATTTGAAGATTTTTTTGGATAATATGTTGAAATTTTGGAGACGACAATGTGCCCTTCTCAAAATTTGAGGAGTACGTCCAATTCCCATGACTTTTATGTGCACAAGTTCGGGGACTTGAAAATGCATCTTATATGACTTAGCCACACGCACAAAAATGGTTGTGACAAATCTAATTTAATTAGTTAGGTAGGAACGTAAATCGGCGATTTTGAAACCGGCTACCACTCGCAGCTATTTTCCCTAAAGTTTTCAATAGTCCCTTAAGCTTCCTTTTACTTTGAAGTTGCTAGTATGCGATATATTTAACATACTTTTGACGTCATCATGCGAGTGATATTTGGTATCTGTGTTATTACGTCATTGATATTCGTGACGTCAACGTCGATAAATACTATGAAAACATCATGGACAAGTGAGTAAAATTTTTTATACAAATTTGATAAACTTAGCTAACCAATCCTGATCCCAATAATAAATTTTATTTCGTTAAGCACGCGCCAGAGATGGACCGCGCTTAATCGACGCGATCCATCTGTCACTCATACTTACAAGAAGTTATTTTGACAAAAAATTCCTGATTGTGATATATGAATGTAAGAAGTTTACGATTGTGTCTATCTTCATCGTTGTTGGAACTCGCTTTAATTGGATATGAAGATTACTTATTCTTCATTGTAGCACTTAACCACTAAAGGCATGTCTCACTCAAGTTTTGAAAATAGCCCTCACCTCTAAGATTGTGGAAGCTTACACAAAAATAGACAAAAATTTTTCCGCGCATTGGCGTGTAATAGCATACCCTATATGTTTTGCCCACAAAACGGTGTATTTTTAAGCAAAAAGTGGGCAAAATTTTGCGTGCCTGCAAATATTTTCGTTCAATTCTTTGTGTAACCCTTGATTTAACACCTTCGCTTATATCGTTGTTTGTACAATAGTTATTTTGTGAAACTTTATGGCAACATCACATAAATCGTGAATTCGTATCCACTCGCCCAAAATCGCCTTTTTTGCAATTGGTGAAGATTTAAAATAACATCCAAAGACATCAGGGAATTTACTACGTTTTTGAAAACCTCTATTAAACTGTAATATCGTGAAGCGGCGCTTGCCCGGGACGGCGTGTGGTTTTAAAACCTATAAGAGATGCGATCCATCTGTAGCTCATACTTGACAAAATAAAATTTTTGATTGGTTTATGTTCTGCTTCCTTGCTTAGATAGAGTGTAATTTGAAAATCCCTATCCATAAATACACTGTAAAAAATGCAGTAAAATCGCCGCTTTTTGGCAGTAAATTTACCCACCAACAGTCCATTCTTGTCGTAAACCTCCTTAGCTAGGCGGCTTCGAATCTTGAGAAGATATGATTACCGCATATGACCAGTGAATTTATCGCACTTTTGTCACAGTGTAGGCTAACCCTGTGTATTCGTACAGGCGTGACTTCTCTGGGCGAATCAACAGAATTCCAATGTTCCGATGGCAAGAGAATCAGTAACGATAAAGTATGCAATGGAGTCGACGACTGTGTGGATAACTTCATGACGGATGAATGCGACTGTGATGTCATAACGGATATTGCAAGGTAATATTATGAAGTAATTAGGTTATTATTTTTCTCTTTTATCTGAACTAAACACTTCGTCAGCACGCTAGGGCTGGGCAAAACCGAATCACTTAGAATTCGAATTTGATTCGAATAATTTCTTCAAATCGGATCGAATCACTCATTCTTTGTAAATTAGAAATATCCCACTTTTACTATTATAACTTGTCGCCATTGCGAAAATAAAGAAACTTATAGTTTATGGTGCATTTTCAAGTCACACTAAGAGCTACAATTTTCCTGTTTTAACTACGAAATATGGTATATTTTGGTCAGATTTGACCAAAATCAATTGCATTTCGTTGTTAAAAATGAAAACCCGAGTTCACTTGACAAGTTTTTGTTCCTGTGAACGATTCACGATTGATTGGAATTAATCGTGCTTCGAATCGAATCGCCCAGTCCTATAGGGCGGTACACATAAATAAGGGAACTGAAATTTTATGATGATGTGCAGCGAGTGGTATCTTCTCTAGATGATGGTCAAATCATCTAACACTTCTTTGTTTCCTTTTCACCGAGTCTAGTAACACGAAGGAAATATGTCAGAACAATTCAAAGCTTGCGCACCAAAAGGTTACGTGACTTCGTATGTGAAGTGATTTTTATGTTTATTTCGCCTCCTGATTTTTTTTAGCCTTTTTGTTGACAAAATACGACAACAAAATTCTCTTTGATACGCGCTTAAAATCTTGGTCCCGTTGTTCCACCGCCAGTGAATGTAACAAAGCCGTAGAATGGAACGAAAACGCAAAAATCACCCAAGCAACGCGCATTGGGGCATTAAAATGGATATATTGCGCAAAGCTGTATCAGTTTATCATACTTGACAAAAGGAGTTGATCTATCTTAGGGCTACCACATGATCGCGCAGTCGTAATCTGTACAATGTCACATTATCTTATGTATATCTATCTCGCCTCTCTACACCCGACCTTTCCTACCAAAAACGTTCATTTTAGGGGACATTTTTCGCTTGCGGCGCCCATTCATAATTTGACATAGGGAATTTTCCAATATTTGGGTCCTCCCCTTTTCAATAATCTAAATACGCCACTGCTGGAAAGTACTAAATATATTTTTTTGCAGGCCCTTCTGTGCCAAACTCCGTATTCTTCACCACGTGTTTCCTGGTCGCTCGACGGACTCTATATCTGGTAGCGGAGAAGACGACGATGTCCTCGACTGCATTTTGATGGGGCAACTAGTCAACTGCACAGAGAACCCTGGATCACTTCGATGCACCAGTGGTGAACTTTGCGTCACTCGACCAGCGTTTTGTGATGATGACGGTTGCTGCCCCGGTGAAACTGATGAACTTCACCTAGGTTTTGGAATTAAGTGTCCCATAGAAGGTGCCGGACATTCAAATCTTTGTGTTTTGCCCGATTTCTATATCTATGATGACGATGACCAATGTGTGAATGGACAAGAGAATTGTTACGAAAGAAACAGGAAAGACGAATTGACTGATACGTTGAAAAAAAGCTGCTTTGAATGTGTGAACCAGGAATACGTGGGTATTCTTATAATTTATCAGTGGGAGTACACCGCCCCATCGAGCTGGGGTTATTTCCTAATTCAAAAGTGCCCATCTAGCCCCGTCTATCATCAATTGAACAACTTTTCAGTGCACCCAGGCGTATCTAGAAACATCGAATTTCCAAGATTTAGTTTAGGTTATTTAAGGCTGTAAAGTGAGCTCCATAAGTCTAGTGACAGAAAATTATAGTACGAAAACACTTAGAACGCCGAAAATCTTACATTTCCAATTGTAAATTGGTGTGAATCAAATGGCACGATGTCAAACAATGATTTCTTCACCTAGATTCATCAGGTGAATTTACACAGAAAGATATTCACAGCATGCAATTCGGAAAAGAAAACACGTTTGACTGAATCTTGCCATTTGCATATTTTATCATTTTACAGGTGATATTATCAGGACAAGTATGTGACGGTGTGCTGGATTGTTCTGATTTTTCTGACGAATGTCTATGTGAAAATATTCAAGTTGGAAATATTTGTACATTGATGTACAATGCATCGATAGATGTCAATGAAATGTGCGAGAATAAGCCAGGTAAATTTCTCGTCAACTTCATTTCATTTTCTATCAAGTAAATTTAAAATGATGTCGTGGACGGAAATACTGTTCACATTGTTACAAAACGGGTAAGAATAGGCAATTCGATTCGGTGATTCGAAT
Organism: Styela plicata; assembly: GCA_963675895.2. NCBI lineage: Eukaryota > Metazoa > Chordata > Ascidiacea > Stolidobranchia > Styelidae > Styela > Styela plicata. The sequence goes on along the minus strand of OZ023151.1, from coordinate 16,297,662 downwards.
CGATACGAATACTCAATATATTCGAATCAATCGTGAATCAGTCATAGGAACAAAAACTTACTAATTGAGCAAAAATTTTTTTTTTTAACGAAAAAATATAATCGATTTTGGTCAAATTTTACCAAAATCGATTGTATTTTGTCGTTAAAAATGAAAAATGTTCAGATTGTATATACACTGTAAACTATAAATTTCTTGATTTTCAAAAAAGAGACTAATTATAATAGTAAATATGGGATATTTGTTATCAACATCCATTTCGTGATTCGATCCGATTCGAAAAATTTTTCGAATCAAATTTTAATTCCAAAGAATTCGGTTTTGCCCAGCCCTAAAAACGGGTCAAAAATACCAAAACCACCTTCTTTGTAAGCATTTTCAGAAATCTAGAAAATTCAGAATGCCATGATGTCTTGCCTTGTCTCCCAACAAGTAACGCATCTGAAAATTAACGTAAAATTATGGCGATTTGAACAGACGCGCCGAAATCGAAACGTTTTTGGTGTATTTTTTAAAGACGTGCATTTCCAACGAAAATGGTATAAAACAACCAAAAACTAAGTCGTACTTGGGTCAAATTTTCCAGATACAAACAATACAATAATTCGCAAAATTGACACAGTTTGAAACCACAGCAATTAACCGTATCACGCATTTTAAGTGGGTTGCTTCTACGAATACGCAATTATTGCTAGCAAAGATATAATATTATATTGACAGAAGACTAAGAAATTTGCATATTTGTTAAAAAAAAGATACTTCGCTCTATAGATTTGTTGAAACTCTTGAAATACTAATGTAGTGAAGAAAGCGTCCTTCATAAGGCGAATCCTGAGTCACGATATTGCTTATCAAAAAATTTAAATAAGCTATTTAATTTGGACAAAACAGAAAATTTTTTGCTCATTTTTTAAAATAATGTAATTTATGCGCGGAAACCACTCGCCTCACTGGTGTTAATTGCCGAGTTTACCTAGAACACCTAGTTAACCGATTTTTGAAGTTCTTTTACCCATCTGATTTACCAAGTCCAACATTTTCCAACTAGGTACTTATAATTAATTATAGGTATATATATAATTACTTTATAATTAACTATTTACCTAGTTTAAAAAAATAGGTAAATCGAATATTCATTGAGAAAATGTTTTTGCAAATCGGTGATTTCAATCTTCAAATACATTTAAAAAAATTTTTTTGCAAATAAAATAATAATTTAATCTTCATTTAATAATTTAAAAATGTCTCAAAGGCATTAAAACTACGATTACCTATTATACTATTTTTTTTATCTACATGTACTACCCAGTCTTGAAAATAAAACTAGGTTATCTAGTATTACAATGTTATATCTACTTTTAAATTTGTTTTACTTTACCTAGCTTAAGCGAAAACTTGGTTGCCATTATTATCCTTCCATGTACTATAGCAGTCATCATCGAGTCATGTAATGTTTTTCGCTCAGGCTTTGTTTAAGTTGTTCCACGTCTAAAGTGAAATTCACTGAAAAAATCTCTTAATTACAATATTCACATAAGTTATTGGCATATATTTTAGGTGATGTATCGTGTGGGGACGGGACATGTATCAGTAAATCAAAAGTATGCGATGGAAGAACAGATTGTGCAAATAGAATGGACGAAGATTTTTGTTATACAAAGAAGGTAGGAAGCAATGTTAAATGTTTCGTATTACCGGTTAACATTACCTTAACATACGTTTTGGGTCTAGGGTATAGCGAATATGTTTTTAGCGACATTCATTTTATTTTACGCTCCAATGTGACCTACTTTTTATCCTTTTATCCTCTCACTCCCACTTTCATCTTGTTTAACTCGCACCATTCGATTCGCTTTTTTAACGGTGCGTTTTCTGATCTGGCCGCGTCAACACCAATTTTTACTCTGTTTTCTGATCCGACCAAGGCAACACTAAATTCTACTGTTCTTCCATATGTGCTTGATTTGCAACCTATATACTGTATCAGCTATTGCTCAACTGATTTAAATATGTTTTATCGGAGAAGATTTTATTCAACAAAAAAAAAAAACATTGCTGAAAACTGAATTGTTTTTAAGCATAGGATTTGCCAGACCCAGAAGGACGCCAAATAGAACACAGCCACAGCATCCTTTATAGAGGCCCTGCATCAATTTAAGGGAAGACGAATTCCTTCAAGATTTGGATACAGGTTCCAATCAGAAAATTGAGCGAAAATTGGGGAATGAGCGACAGAAAAGCCGCTCCTCGAGGGCGCGAACCTCCTATGACCCATACTCGTCAAAGTTATACTTTGCCAAAACTAAACTAAAACTTTGCCTCTAAACTAAAATGCAAATCTTATTTTTCAGTACCGAAGAAAATTTGACGAAAAATTAGAAGAAAAAGCTGAAGTCGATTGCGTTATTACCGAGTTGGAAGAAAATGAGATTGAAATAGAGGAAGCTGTTGTTTGTGATGGATTACCAGAGTGTGACGATCTTCAAGACGAGTGTGACGTCAGTTGTGGGGTTAAAGGTCAACCATTACCAGCTTATTGCAGCGCAAATCTTGAATGTATACCCGGTGGTTACGTTTGCAACGGAATTAAAGAGAGTCAGAATCTTGAGTCTTGTAACTATACTTATATTCCTGCAGAAGAAGAACAATGCCCTGGACGGTTTTATTGTGAATCCGGGGACAAGATAAGCATTGACATCTCTTTGGTGAGTGTTGCTTTATTTACTCATGATTTGTGATGTCGAGTTCTATACCACATATCGGGATATAACACTACCAGAAATATTTTGTCTGGTATTGATTACTAGTAGAACGCGCCATCCGAGTGAGTGACTGTGCTTCACAACATGAAATTTCAGTTTAAGGTTTCCTCACGAACGGGCCATTTTAAACTCCAACATCACCTCAACAGGCATTTTTGTAGCTTTGAGAAATTTAAACTTTCAGTCTGACTTTTATATATTTTTAATTGGAAATTCCACTCCGTAAACAAGATCGAAAGCAGCACCAAAAAGGAACCACGGGTGTCCCGTACTTTAATCGGTAGAAGCGTTAGGATTAGCCTACCCTTCAAGGGGTGCATCTCTGATCGTCCTGAGGCAGGTCGGAATCCTGTGATGGAGATTTTAATGCTAAAGGTTTGCAGAATACCGCGCCGACGCACGTTGTGTGTATAAGCCGTATTATCGGCATTCCTCCTCCGCAGGTTATGAATGGGATCATAACCTATCCTAACGACCGCAAATATGACAAAGAGCTGATTAAAAAGGTAATTTACAACTGCAAATATTTTCTAGGTTTGTGACGGAATCAGGAATTGCGATGATGGTTCAGACGAGTCAAAGGCACAAAATTGTAACGATGGAAGATTTTATTGCGAGACAAACGAAACAGCCAAATTCTTAGGGAAAAAATGGAAACGGAAAAACATAGTTTTTGTTCGAAAGGAACAAGTTGGGGATGGCCGTTACGATTGCGACGATGGATCTGATGAATGTCCGACTAATAAAGACAAATCAAATTCTTTCAGTTCAAGGACAGAAATGATATCTTGGGCTCCACTCCGGTGGCTTATTTGGATTAATGCAGTGCTCGCTTTAGCAGGAAACGCTGTAGTTATAGTGTACAGCATTCGTACTTTGCGAGACAAAAGTCGAGTTATGGCAATTTCGGCGCGGTGTCATCATGTATTGGTGCTCAATCTTTCAATTGCGGACATTCTAATGGGCATCTATCTCTTCGTTTTAGCGATTAAAAGCGTGGAATTCTCGGGAAGATATTGCCCTCAAGACAAGACATGGAGATTGAGTGGAAGTTGCACGACAATCGGTGCGATTTCGTTGATTTCAAGTGAAATGTCTGTAATAACTATGTTGATTATGGCGATTTTCAGGTTCTGGACTGTTTACGATCCACTTACGACATACAAATCAAAAAAGACTGAAAAAATAGTTCGATTTTCGGTTATATTTGGTTGGATACTGTCAATCCTATTTGCGACGCTGCCTTTCATAGATATGCTTGAAATTTATTTTGTAACTCATGTGTGGGTAGACATCCCCATATTTAGTAAGGACATCATAGAAACTGACGTCGTCATCGAAGCTGCTACGCGGCTCATGACGTCATTTGCAAGAGGCCATGGCCCAAAAAATTTAACCAATAATATGCCTTCTAGGAGTTCGTTCAACTGGTAACGTTCACAGGGTATTTCAAAATAGTTTTCCCCAGAAGAGAATAAGAGGTTGGTTTGGATTGTACGGACAAAATAGTGTATGCCTGCCTCGTTTGTTTGCAAGTTCTGGTGAAAGGGGTTGGCAGTACCCTGTGATAATCATGAGTTTTAACCTGGCAGCATTCTTTGTTATGGTCGTGCTATATGCGCTCATGGTTCGCATCAATAAACTTGGAAATAAAAAACTACAAGACACCAATGCGGGACAGATACCAAAATGCCATCTAATGGAACGCGTAACCAGACTTTTGGTGACAGATTTCCTATGCTGGTTCCCGATATGTATTATAACATTTGTGTACCTGGTTGGAATTGAACTTGATGTGGTGGTTTATGCAATAAGTGGAATCGTTCTTCTGCCGATTAACAGCGCTTTGAATCCGATTCTATACTCTGGTATCTTTGAGTTGTTGATTAAAAAATTGAGGGTTTCATTCGATAGAATGACAGATACAATTGCAAAAAGAACTGACACTTCTCAGTTGGGTCAGACGGAATCAAACACAGCTGTTAAAATGCAACAATTAGATACAAACTCAAACTCGACTAAAATTCCAACACCGGAATCCGGACGACGTAGCACTTATCGAACGTGAATCTGTTGTGCGTATCAAATATGTTCGTATACGGTTGGGATCAGTATTTAATTTTTGATCGCCATAATATATACAAACAGGTGATTGCGTGCCGCAAAGGTTGATATTGTTGGTAAATTTTCTTCTAAAAATGTGTTGGTACTCTGTGTGTTTACAACATTGCCACGGAACTGATGATTTTAATTTTTAGTTCGGTAGCGATGACGTTCTATAATAAATGTGACGTGAGATTGTCTCACTACAATCTACTATAACGGTTCAATTCCACATGAAATGTTTTCCTCTAACTCCCTACAATAACACTGATCCTAATTAGTTCATTCCAAGTGCTGTTTCATGAATTTCAATTAAATTAAAAACAAAATTTCGTGCAGACACGTCATCCTATTTGTGTATATGTATAGCTTGCATTTATATTTTGATTTAATTGAACTATATATTTAGATTATGTAACTGAGCTGTTTTTTTTGTATTGTTGATCATTTTTATATTTCCTTTAAATAAATGTATATGCAATCATCTCAAGCCTATCATAGATCAACAAGAAGCGTTTGAAAGATTTCGCGTCGGAAAATTTCAGCGTATGACAATTTTGATTTTGTTTAACTGACGTTGATCCTGTTTTGCCGAATAACGGCCTTCATTCAAAAAAAATAAGCGAGTTTGTTAAGTTTAACTCTATATACAATTAGGCCTCGACTTTTCCAACATTTCGAAGATAGTTTACTTGCCCAAATCTGTGGCCGAGTCAATTAAAGTTCAGTGGTATTTTCATGAAATCAGTTGGTTCGACGCTTTACCGAGCGTGCACTTCAGCAAGTCATATCGCCGGATGTGGAAACACAACATCTTAGACACAAATAAAAAGGTTCATACTAATATCCGTAGCTTCGGACATTAGCCTCTCTAGCCACAGGTTCATGAACACAATAATCCTGAAGATGCAATATAAAACGATGTGCCAGGCAGTGAAGAAAAACTAAAATGTTTGAGAGGTGAGGAAACATCATTGGACTACATGGACCGGGTCACATGCGGCGCGTTCCATAAACAGGTCATAATTGACCGAGGAAGTCGAATTTGCAGCTCATTTCAACATCAAGAAGTGAAATTATCGTCAAAGAACGGCGGTTTACTGTATTTATGTCATGACGTTTGAGCGATTTGCAACAACTAAAGCATATTGACGGACATATCAGCACCTCAGAACAACAGTACTAGCATTACTACTATATAAATTTTCTGATAGAACACATCAAATAATTTTGAAAGTTTACTTCTAGGCGCCCAATCACTTCAGATACAGTATGGTGATGTAAACTGGTGCATTCGAGATTTGCGCTGCAATTGGCAGGTGGTGATGTAAACAAACTAATGGTTTACTAGGAACAAAGATTTTTTCACAAACATTTTGAACTGTGGTACTGTTTGCTTCCGAACTGTTTTCCTGATCATCTTGGTAAAAACTGTTTCAAGCCCCATTAAAATATAAATATCTTATCTTATAAAACATATTCACTCAACGGAAATGTTCTACAAACCTTACATTGAGCAAACCCATGAAATACAAACACACTTTTAGATAGTTTGGACGAAAGTTGCTTCCCTCTGTTAATTATTGTCGATTAAGTTATTTCACCCCGAGCGAGGTTCTTTCACTTTCAATTACGTATTTTCTGGCGTTAAATCGGCAAACCTACGCGTATATCCTGTCAAGGGCTTGAATATTCAATTCGGAGATTCGAATAGAAGCGAAGAACATATTCGAATCAGTCGTGAATCGATCACGTGTACAGAAATTCGCAAAAGGAAGTAGAATTTCTATATTGTAACGTACAATGACGTATTTTCGTCGTATTGTAAGAGCAGGGTCCAGGAAATCTATGTAGGGTTGTTGGTGTTATCACCCAGCGCACATATTACTAGATTTACTGAATATAGCAACTCAGTTCCGCTTGTGATGTAGTTGGTGGTTTTATATTTTATAAAAACGACCCTTCATTTGGTTATTAGCTGGTTTATTTTCGAATACTGTTCCGGACTTGCTTATGTTTAATATTAATAAATAAAAGCACTTCTGTTTTTAAGCTTTTTTAGATATTTCCCCCTAATCATGTTCTTCCTCTGTGGTGAGATAGATGGTCTGATAATTCACCCGAAAAAATATTATCGGATCAGCTCAGACCTGAAAAGCCAATAGGAAAATATTATGTAACATTAATATTAATTTCCATCTTATATTTTCCATCAAAATATTCTTCAAATTCATAAAAAATTCAAAAGCTTCACACCATCCAAATCGTTATAACGCTGCCCTAAACACCGGGCTAGAAACCAAGTCATCGGTGGTAGGAATGAGAGATATCAGACTAAAACTTGACCAAGTAAGAACCAGGAATGGATCGCATCAACATGACACAGTCCATCTCTGGCACATGCTTAATGAATGAACCCCAATTACACCGAGTTTGCGTTAGATATGACGTTCAATAAATCTCATGAAATATTGAAGCGGTTTCCTTGCTCATCTTCAGATTTATACCATTATAGCATGACTACATTAGATGGCATTTCATGTAAACCGATAAAGCTGAGTCCCCAACAGAACAGAACGGTGATATCACCGGATTAATGCACTGTGGAAAATCAAGATTCGGGCTCAAATATGCACAATAAATTAATGTGTTGATCCGGACAACTGTGCGCAGTGCGCGGCGAAAATAAATGCAAATTATAATTGTTCATACCTAAAACGACGGAAAAGATATCAAACTGAACCCGCGTATTTTTGCGAGGGGAGTGCAATTATATGATTTAAGTACACTTGGTCGTAGCATGGGGTTAAAGTTACAAGAGACAAATCAGAAAATATATTTTGTCAAGCATGAGACACAGACGGACCGCGCCTCGTCGGCGCGATCCATCAGTCACTCACGCTCATAAAAACATGTGGGCATGAAATATTTCTGACTTGGATGTAAAATTTCGAAAAGGCGTTTCATCATTTCTCATATATTGAACGTTTCAAATTCGAAAAAAATCATTTTTTTTCTTGATTATAGCATAAGCGATGAACGATACATTGCATCTTATAGAAATTCTGAGGAAATCTTAAAATTTTAGAATTAATAGGACCTAAAATGGCAGTCCTGAAATGACCAATGCACCTACAGTTACAAGACCTGTTGTCACAGGCATAACTTTAAATTCATCTATCATTGATAGTGGAAAATATTATGCTTCGTATTTTTGTTTTCATGTCATAAGTAGTAGTCTTATACCGAGTAAGTAAATCATTATTAGACTTACTTTATTTATTTTTAAGGCGGACGGTTTCAGGAAATGATGTTCTTGCATCAGATCATTAAATTTATTGATTGTAAGTAACAGACAGTTAAGTAACTTCGTTTTTACTTGCCATACTGATTAAAATAATAAATTAGATGTAAATTGTGCTTTTGTTGCGCAAAGGGTCCAAATGTTCTCATAAAATGTCACTTGCTTTCGTCAAATTCTCTCTCAAAAAGGACGCTCTGCTATAATTTTGAAAATACAAAATACCAGGGTTCTTTGTTATTTATTTTTCAGATTATTCACCATAAAACGAACGGAATAAATTGTTTTAAGTTGAATTGAAAGATCATGACGTACACCAGGGTATAGTCAGGTAACTACTATCTTAGACTCACTAACGACTAATAAAAAACGGCAAAGAAGTTGCAGCGCAGGAGGATCAGAGCGCAAAAGAGAATCCAGGGCATATACTATCCAGTGTGCCCCAATATACTGGTTAAGTATGAGATGATACAGTTATTAGTTTTTCGTTTATTATGCTTAGGCCTACATGCTTCTTTCTGGTCGTGCTAAGATGGGATAACAATGAACAAAAATAACCCCGTCGTATCGGTTTTACCGAAATTACAACGTTTCTAGGACAACCTTGGAAAACCGCATGGCGCTTTTAATGCCATCAATGCATTTCAATTATTTGTGTGAACTTTCTCTGCTTTTTACTTAAGAGCAAAATTAAAATAGTAGAGCAAAGTTAACTTCAGTATTTTTTCAGATTCGACGTCAGTGGCCTGTTTTGTTTAATGTCACATGTGTCGTTTTGTAAATGTTTGGCAGCAAAAGTCGACGAAAACTTTTCATTTCGTAATTCTAATCACTGCAGAAAATTAAATTTTCTAGATTATCTTTATCACACTGCCAGGCATGGAACACAAATGAGCCACGCTTTTTAGCGTGACATGCGTGGGCATGACTGGGTGAATGCAAACTGCGGTACAAACTTACAATCATTTCCATAAAATTAAAAAGTTGAAAAATCGATGTAAATTGGGTCAAGGTAGACGGGACTAATAATCTCACCACCGACACACGAAGTCCGATTTGTGCATTGGAAATTTCAAACCAATTGTGTGTTATTATCATTAAGACTAAGTTTAGATTCAAAATTCCGGTGCAAGTCCAGTTCAGTAAATTCGCATTTTGGTGATTCGGCATAATTTCAAAAAGGGATTTTATTTTCCCAATGAGAAATTTTATTCTTGTCGAGCATAAGGCACGTGTGGACTGCGCCCAACGTAACAAAATTTCCGACGTGTTTAAATAAAAATTCCACCCGCCTTTTTCGAACTTTCTATCACATTTGGGACAGTTCTCCATGCTTGGTTCTATCATTGTGTGAGCGCATTCAGAAGAAATAGTATAGTTAATTGGGACAAAACCAGCTTTTGGTCTGGAAAACAGAGTTGCGAACTTCCAGGGCACAAGTTTTTTTTATTTCATTTCTCGATAAAAACATAGCAGTTGACAGCATCTTAATATCAAAAACTGTGAATGTTAAATTGGCAGTTCGGTTTACCCTTGCCACATCAGAAATTTTTTTCTGTCGAGCATTTGCCACAATTGGACCGCGACTCGACGGCGCGATTCATCAGTGACCCATACCTGACAAAATGTACTATGCCCGAAATTTCGCGAACAATTCATCACAAGTTTCATATATTTTACAAAACCGGAGAACCACGGAGATGATTCAGCGTCTTCTGTTGGGAAAATGATGACGTCATAATTACGCATAATATTAAGCCCGAAATCGCACATATTTTTTCGAGTTCTAATTTACGGAGAAACCTCGTCCCACCAACGTGACGTTGCTTCTCTACATATATTTTAACGACATCTGTTTGTCCGAAACTTTCTACTTTTGGCCCATCCAGAATATCTTCAAGCGAACTACTCGACTGCCTTGCTTCCAACTCCCATGCTTTTACAAATCATATTTCTTGTAAAAAAATCTGAGCGAAAAGTTTTTCGTGAATATTGAACTGTCCACCAACCGACTATTTTTGGATATAAATCGTTTCAAATACATATAAAATAAATTCTTCCGAATTAAACTTTTAATCGCGTGGACTTTATGAAAGTAGTTTATGGATGCTTTAATCCGCAAAATGGCCACAACGACCAAAGTAAAAGGATTCATTTCTTGAATTGTTTCTCAATCTTCGGGCCGAACACACCTTTTCTCATTGAGTTCCCCACTCGTCTGGCATGCCATGAAATTTTGTCTTTATTACCTTTAGATCCCCATTGGCGAACTGGTTAATGGCGACTGAAGCTGGAAAATCGTTGTTACAAAACTTACGCGCGCAAAAATTTGGATCATCTCGAAAATTATTTTGTTAAAATTTACAAGCCTTAGGGAGAGGGGCACGACCTCATCTACACTGCCAGCACACCGAAAATACGCCAACCCTTTTTCAACTACAAACCACAGTCATACACTCGCCATCGAGAAATAAAATAAAAACTAGAAAGATGATGGCACAATGTTACATTTGTCAAGCAAGTGCGAATGCAAGCCGCTGTCAGTCGTAAATTATTAGCAGCACCACTTTTATCTACCGAATTTGCGGTGAACCGGGGATCTATGGGAGTGCGATTTTTCCATTTGAAGAAACTAGACAATCAGTCCTCTCCCCTCCGCTATTATGGATCGTGCAGTACCCCCACATTCAGAGCCCACATTCAGCGGCTTAGCATTGCCGCTTTGCAAAATTAGGTCATATACAATCAGAGATATTTCGACCAAACATATACTGCTAACCACGAGCCACTGGTGGATTGCGCCGACCAGGCGCAGTTCATCAGTGGTTCATGCTTGCCAAAATAAATATCTGGTATCAGTTTGCAGCAACGCAATTGGCTATGGATACATTTTGTTTGCTCCATAAAATCCAGACAACTAAACAAACAATTAAACGGTTGTGGTCGACTCCAATTCAAACAAAAATACTTCTCAACCCATCCCACTGACAACCTCCTTTCACAAAAGTATACAAGAAGAGCATTGAATTACCTTTCTTTATGTGTATTCGGTGAAAATGACACGCATAAAACATGAAATAGAATTGATAAAAGAACAAGCAGCATGGACCGATCATGGAACGTGTCGCAGAAGACCCCATGCTTGGTCAAACATAAAACAACACAACAACCTAAATGAAATGACAACAAAGTGGCCGTTTTACCAGTATATACTAGATTCCTATTTTTTTCATAATTTCAAGTATGGGGCTTTGATTTATTAGACCAACAAACGCAACACATGTCTTATTTCACTTGAATAAAACTCCAAGTAATCTTTAACTTAAACTGGGACACCAATTCGGATACTGGTAATTTTAGTTATTGAAAAAGGATGGATAATTAGGTATATAAACATATTTTACCCAAGTATGGTTCACATACGCATAGCATCGCTCATGCATGGTCCAGTTGTTACACGTACTTGGTGAAACAAAAAACTGGCTACTAATATAAATTTTTAGAATTATTGAATTATTTCTGCAATAGAATGAGAAATCAAATATACTAAAAAAAATGTATCCAAAACAACCCTACTAATTATTAAACAAAATACACCACTTTGTAAACCATGAAAATAACATTGTGATAATAATAATATTGCAAATTTTAATTAAATCTTTTCTCAAAACTAATTACTGCAAACAAATAAGGAAGCATAGAACACAGTGCATTTGGCAAGAGTAAATAGATTGTATGTGTAATATTTTACTATGGGTAATACGACTATGTCCTAAGTTTTTGTGTAATAAAATTATTTATATATATATATAACTGTATAGAGCTTGCTGACAGAATGCTCGCTAATCTGCTACTCAGAAACCTGAAGAAAATAGGTCCCATCAAAAGAAAATTTAGCAAAAGAGCAATATTTTCATGGTTTCATGACTATTACTGAATTAAAATGGCTTTTGAGCAACCAAACTGTATAAAAAGATTCAAAATCATCAATACTGCTATGAAATAGCAGTGTTGGTGGTTTTGAAACTTTTTGTTCACTCAAAGAAACTGAAACCCAAAATTTACGAAAACAAGATTTTGCCACCCTTGTATAGAGTATCTTCTAAAAAAGAAGGGTTTCAGTCAAAATTTTCAGTAATGAAATAGTGTTATTCCGATAATTTAATTTAAACAGTTTTTTAAATTCAATATAAAAATTGCACAATGGTTCAACATTACAGATAAACGAAACTGCTGATAATTGACAGTATTTCACAGCAAAAGTTGTGATTTATGTCAAGTGATACTTTGCTATGTACCGTGATCAAGGGTGACTGAAATCAAATATTTTTTGGTTTCAGAATCAAATCAAATAATTTTCCCGAATCGAATATTCAAATCAGAAGTCATATAAGAAAGAAACGAAAACGTTTTTTCAACATCTTATAATTTACCTGGAAATTCACACTTATTTTGAGAAAAAATTCAAAATTATAAATTTTTTCATTTCAAATTGTTGCAGAAATAGAATAATTTTTTATTCGAATATCGCGAAATATTTTGGACAGACCTAGTCATGATTCCGCAGCGAAATTAATAAATTTAAGAATAACCGTAAAACGAAATCATTTCTAATCATAGTTCTAGAACCTCAGACTATTATTATTCATATAAACACATCTAAAGTTGCAGGTACCCAAATAGTTGAATTCACTAAAGTTATTATTTGACTATTAGGAAGTGCTTAATCATGTAATGCATTTGTAACTTGTGTTGAAATTTACTGTCACTGTTTAGAGAGCGAAGGTAGCGATGTTAAAATTACACCAATAGCTTTAAGTAAGTCCTATCCAGATTGGCATAATCGAAGATTTTCTTCGAGAGTCTGAAATATCCATGTCATTTTTTCAGACGCACAAAAAGCTTTCAAACTCCCCTCTACGGTCTGGTTGATACCAGACATTGAAAAATAGTTTTTTGATTGTTTTAACCACAGATGTCTCATGAGATGTTTTGCTAAATTTTGCAAATCCATATGCAACAGAACGTGCTTTGTTAAGCACTCAATAACAAATTTAATTTTGCCAAGTAAGAGCCTCAGATGAACAATCAGTGAATTATACCTGACAAAATATGTGCCGGTGACATTTTTCCGATAGTTTATGTTTGACAAAATAAAATCCTTGGCTTGAATGTTTTAGACCATAACTAATCTATAATATATTAGACTTGTACACCACTGACAAAAACAAATCAGAAATTTTAATTTTGTTAGGCATGGGCCTTGGAAGCGCGATCCATCAGTGACCAATACTTAACAAAACAGATCTTGCCAGATAATTTATCACTGGGAATATTCAATATTATTTAACAAGATATTCAATGAGGAGAGCAAATCAAATTATCTCATGTAGTGTTTTATAACAAGCATATTCAATTAATTTTAATCCAATTGGTCTCAGTTTTTTGTCAGTTATACAAGATCTATAATAAAGCACGACTCTTAGACAATACGATAATTTGAGTGAGGAATTTGAACGAAATTTGCTCCAGATTTCAGATTTTTTTTTGAATTTTATACCTATGATGGAGAAATTTGCTACATTCCAAGCTTTTTTCATGGGAGTTCGTTTTGAACAAGTGTACAAAGATACTTGAAATCAACAGAATCAAAAAGATATTTTCTAAAAAAAATGTGAATTTGGATGTGCTGAAGTAATTTTCAAAAATTTTCAATTTAAATATTCGTTGGATTTGGAAAAGTCAATCGCTTTGATTCAGAAATCGCGAGATATTACATTTTGGCCTCTCCTGGAATCGATATAGTTGATTTTAAGTCAAATATTTCAACTCTTTCGATCAAACTAAGCCGTTTTTGCCACAGGACAGAGTCCTTCTGTGGTTCTAACAGACGAACTCAAGCTTGAAAGAACAAAATTCTTGGGTCGAAGTTTGACAATTAATTAACAAATATTGCTAATAAAAGTTGATACAATATTGATTTTTTAATGACGCACTTAAGCAGTGTTCCTCTGGTTATTTTCACTATTCAAAATGGCTGGTGATGTAGGTAAATCTGTTTTGTAATATACAAGTGTCCTTCCTATTCATTTAAATATTTTAACCAGACATCAATATTATTATTAATATCTTTTCATAATGATTTAACAGAAATAGTTAAGGGAAAAGGAAAACTGCATCAGACAGAAATGAAAGTGAAAAGGCAATAAAAACCTACTTACAGTTATCATTATTATTATCAATAAAATAGTTTTGTAAGTTTAATATAGCTGTACCAAAAAGTACAAGATATGAGTAAATCGGACTGATACCCAGTCTGAAAGTCTAGACCTGAATGAATTTGTTGAGCATGAGTCACTGGTGGATGATGCCGCTTAAGTACGGACCATCCGTGACTCATGCTTAACAGAAAATTTTTTTGACTGGTTACAACATTCATATTTAATCAGAATTTAGTTTTGACATGTCCGACATGTGAAACTCAGATGTGTCATACTTTGGTGACTTCAACTACAGGAGAAAATGGATGCCATCAGCACAGATTACAATTTTGTTGATTTCAAATTATATAATTTAGGATTTGAATATCGCGAATTGAATCGAATATTCACGTTAACGATGAATATCCAAAATTTTTCAAAATGATTCCATACAATCAAACCTAATATGAAATATTTCAAAGCAGTGTCGATGGTTTTGAATTCCTTTTGTCAGAAAAAAGAAAATAAATTTAAAGTTTCGAACACCATGAAGGCAACTGAAACTAGGGCCTCCATAAATTGGATTATATAGCATTTGGATTATATAGCATGAGTATCAAAATTGAGGAAACCGGTTGCACTCGCTTATACTGTCACGATTGAGTTTGGGCAAGATATAACTTTGCTGCCTAGATTCGGGCCATCCATAAATCAATCCCAATCCTATTTGAAAAGCTAAATTCTTCTCATTCCCATTTTGTTCAAATATGTTTTGTTAAATATGGGTCACTCATGAAAAGTGCCGGTTAGGCACGATCCATTGGCGGCTCATGCTTAACAAAATAAAATTTCCGATCGGGATACTAAAATAGAAAGTCCTTTACAAAGCCTAATAACGATGAAATTCAACCCTAAGGGCACGATTTTTCAGAAGTGGAAGCTAATTATAGTCAAACAACCTACATAACAAGACTAAAAATTGTGTGATTACTGGTTCGACTCAGAATACCTTAAACGATAGTTATTCTAAAATTCTCTATAAAATTTATTTTTTACATTTCAAATTAGGGATGTTAATAGATCTTATTTTTGCTATAGTTCTGATTTATTATTTTTATGTTACATGTTTATCATGTTTATTAATATACATTTCTGTAAAATTATAAAACATAAAATTTGGCATATTCCATGATTTTACCCTGAACAAAGTTTTTCTGGAATAAAACAAATCAAATTTCAATAACAATTCTGGAATATCAATCTATTTGGTTAAGAGACTTTCCACTTTTAATTTACCAAGTTAAATATATTTGAATATTTAATTTTGATGGATGAGCTGGTTACTTAGTTATTCACCACACATGCTGCAATCATTCCTCTTGATGCAAATCATATCCCAGACAGCAAGAAATATTAATTTGAATGATGCAAAAACAAAAGAGATTTTCTACCAATACCAAGATAATCACCAAACCATATGAAAATGCTCGAACAAGGCAAGATATCAGGATATCACAAAAAAGGCAAAATTATTGGATAATTTCAAATCTGTCAGTTATTGTCATATTTTCACATAATACAAATTCCATAAGGATTTTCTGCATGATTTGAGCTTCACAATTTGAAAAATTGTTACTTTGCTGTCTCGCTAGTTTCCAAACATTTAAATAAATAGTTATAAATAGTATAAGTATTCATGAAAATTAATTTCATTTTACCTTCAGTTCATTTCTATTCCAGCACAGTTATGATATATGCAAAATTTTAATGGGTAAAATTTGATAACCGCAGAGTTTCCAAGTTGACTATAAGGATTTGCAGAATATTAACAGATATATTAGATTTACCAAGTATGGATAAATGATCAATCAATTACAACAATTATTTGGTAATTATTCTCAATCCAATAATGATTTACCATGACTCAATTATTTCTTAGTTGATATGCGATATGGAAATTGTGCTCGAAATTGTATTTAATTTTAACTGGCTTCAATTTTCAAATGCGAAGCTATGCTAATATACAATCCAGTTGATTGATCACAATCTTACAATGACAGATTACCAATCACATAGTTTCAGGTAAGTATGGGCCATAGATGGATTGATCTGTGGCTGCATGCTAGACAAAATACAATTTTTGATACGGCAAAGACATGAGCGCTCACATAGCAATATCAACAGTATTAAAGATTAAAGAAGTCTGATTCAAGAAAAAGACAGATGCACGCAGAAAAACATAATTCCATGGCTCTGTCACATTTGCATATTAATCTTTTGTTGCTTTTCAAGTTTCAACAAAATATTTCAGAGAGATGTTCATTTCAAATTTTATCATCTAAATCACAAAATTTTAAGACTAGAAGTTGAAATTTATAATTCCAAGTTTGCTGTAAATTCCTTTATAAAACACCAATTTTATTTGCAATCAATACAATACTCTTATTGGTAATAGAATCGCTCTAGATCCAGACAAGTGCATTAATCAAAATATATTTTCTAGATTAAAATTTGATTCATTTTGCTTAATCAAAATCATTCAAGTCAATATTAATTATTATAAATTTAATTATTAAATAACGAACATCAATGTTACAGAGTCCTAGTTTTTAATTTCAAACAGTTTTTTACAACAACCCATTAGTAAGATTAGTTTCATTTCATTTACGCAGAACTACCATATTGATCCTATTACCATTAAATATTATCTTACAACCAAGCATGGTCAGAGCATGAATTGTGCCTAAATAGGCACAATTCATACTTGGCCATACTTGATATAAGATATGGAAAGGGAAAACAGATACCATACTTAATTTTTAATGAGAGTAAGGAAACTTGTCTATTGCCTAAATACACATAACATATTTTGCACATATAAGTGCAGACTGATAAAATCGTCAGCTAATCCATTCTTGCGTTTTTATAATATTGTCTGAAGAAATTTAGAATATGATTAGGGTTGTACTGGATCTATACCTTGTGATTTCATGATCGAATCAAAAAATTTTTCTGAATAGATAAGCAACGATTGCCAATACTGAATATTTTGAATAGATTCTGAAAAAAAAAAAAAATTTCTAATGTAGAATATCGAATACGGTACATTCTAAAATTAGCTAAAACAATCAACATCACCAAAAAAAATAAACTATAAAATCCTGAGAAGAATGACTACATGCGCCTACAACACTATAAATAATTAATAATACAGAAACAATACCAAGTTGAAGGGTATAAAAAGGGCCATATCGACCACCCATAGACAGAGCGACCAAATTTCGGGTTCTTTGGGTGTCCGAAAAGTCACATTGTTCATTTCATTTTTTTTCAGGTGGACAAAAATGCTTAAGAACCATTAATACTTCCATTTCATAGCAGTACCAGAATCGAAGATGTTGAATTTTATACAGATAATCAAACATATACACTTAAATCTGCTTTCCACAAATATACTGTGAAATATTGCCTATTGACTAAATTTTATTCTGGTGGAGTCCATTTTCTTCAGGTGTCTGATTAGCAAAGTAGCTTAAATTCTGCCAATCTGTTCCTAGACTTCATGGACTTAGAATCATGTGTTCAAATATTTTAAATCAGGCTTCCAATTTCAAAAAATTGAGGGTTTCAAAATACTACACAGACTCTTAAACCTATAAAACGGCATTATGAAAATTATAAAATATTCATTTCATAGATGCATGTGTATTCCCTGGTGATATTGTATATTTCAACTTTAATCTAAAATATATAATCTAGAATATTAATTCCATAGAGATTTTATTAGGATCTGGTAAATCATTTGAAAGCCAGCACCTATTACGAAGCAAAATCATGAATGCTGTCGAAGTTTTTATGGTAATATAGATTTGGCGCGAGTACAACTAAGAAAATTTTGCAAAATGAAATAATTTTGATGAGACTTATAAAGCTGACCTCTATAAGAACATTCCTAACTTATATTTTGTGAATTTCTTATTTTTTCACTTTTAAAACTACCACCAGCAACCTAAATATGGCATCGAAATTGAGGTTGAAAATATGGTCGATGCCACCATATTTGACTGATTTGATGGTCATAATAATCAATACTCATGATGCAATTTCCTACTAAAGTCGTGATTTGCGTAAAAACCGCCAGAAACCGGAAAATAGCAAACCTATCTAACGTGATTGATAATATGTATACTTCACATCGAAATATCCTTATCCAAATACCGTAGATGGAATTCTGATTAAAATAATTTTAATTTTCGATTATCGTAAAAATGATCTATTTTGCAGTAAAATCATGATATATGCCAAATTTTACTTTGTAAAATTTGACATAAATCATGATTCTGCTGCGAAATGTGATCAACTATTACCAATTTCAAAACGCTGAAAGTTATTTTTTATTAATACAGTGAATTTCTAATACCGTTAAAACCAAACTTACAGGGACTGATATCATTTAAAGACTTTTGTGAAATGACGAGTTATTTTATCTTTCCACTAAATGATTTACTTTGAACAAAACCTTTGCAAATTTTCCCCTGATGACAGCCATTTCCTTCAGGTGTCAGGGTGATTAAGTAGGTCAAAGTATGTAATTATAGCTATTCACATACATCAGGAATAAATAATTTCATGTATAACAACGTTTATAGATACATTGTGAAATATTTTGGAAAACCTGCAATTCCTTCATTTTTTTTCAATTAAATGCAATTTTGAGGGTTGATGAGAGCTCCATTGTCCATGTTAATGTAATAATTATTGGCAATATGACACGAACACTCTTCGTTCGGGAAGTTTTGTACAGAAAACAAAAATATTTTGATCAACATTAACAACTAATTCCCTGAATTTTGGGGAAGCAAAAGGTCAGCTGGGGGTTAAAAGTTTCAAATTATTAGAAACCAAACAATGGAAACCCTGGGTAAAAATTAGGGTTGTCCTTATACTAGAGTTTACCATATTTTATTAGTTTTCAATGTGAAATTTGACATATATATTATGATTTCACTGCAAATTGAACGCATAAATTTAAGACTTTAAAAACAAAACTATTTTTCTAAGAATTCTAGAATCCCAAGGACTTTTTTAATTAGAATATTTCTTATAATACCAACCAGATTTTCAGAATGTCGGCTATTTAAGACAAACACAGAAAATATTTGGCAATATTTCATAATAAATCGTTTATGAGAACATTAAAATGTTGCTTTTTGAGTACCGTACCAAACAATAACAAAAATGTGCAAATACAGTACTTCAAAATGTTCAACGCTGGTATTGAATAGTGAAAATATTCAACCCCAAAATGTTAGAATATCCAGAACTTTTTTAAATATTTTAAATTTACTACATTTTTGGGACATCGGTAAGTAACGCATGATAACACTCAACCTATAACAGGATAACATGCTAAGTCGAGCATATTGTAAATAATGTATGAGGAAAAATGCAGCGGAAAATTATGTCAAAGTCCAGATATGAAAAGCTTATGTCATTCACATGATAAAATATCTCAGGAGAGAACACACAAATAGTGGATTTAAAATTCACAGATCCACGTAATTTTCTAGGCAGAATCTTTTTTCCTCCTTTATCTACAACAGATAAAATTTGAGATTTAGGTAAACTAATATGCAAAATCTGCAAAATGCTCAAATATTAGCAAAAATCTGAAAATTTCCTTGAAATGTTGCTTTATTTATATAATGAATTCCAAATACTTCTAGAAGTTGTTCAAATGGTACAAACCTAAGTTGTTAGTTTACAAAGATGTGTACAGTATGTACATATATTACTGAAGACAACAACGACTACGACTTGACGGCATGAATAATTAGTGGCCTATACCTGACAAAAGAAATTTAAGAAAATATTTTACGGGATCGATAATAGAATTGATAATACAAGAACAATTGTTTAGGACACTTCACTCAAATTCGGTCGAAATTTCAAACTTGGTAGTTCAAATGAAAATCCAAATACATAGACGATATTGAATTAAGGATGAAAAATAATTATATTAGTCAGGTTTTATTAAAAAATCAATAGACCCTTTTAGTGGATATCGAAATTACATGCTAGCATAAATACGTCGCGATGTAAAGAATAGAAAATGACGAAGAATAAGTATTTTGATTTCGCGACAAAAGTTTAATTTATTTTTCTTAATTGAAATCTGTCGGAAGCAGTACTAGAAAAGACTGTGTAATTGCTCTGGGCGAAAACCGCCACTTATTTGCATCTTTCAATGACCTTTTAAGACACATATGAAATATGTTACAGCAATTCTCAAAAAACAGAGCAATGACATTTCATAGATTTGTTGAATGACATTGATGGATCTGGTTCCTGTCAAAAAAAACCTCGCACGTACACGTACATGTTTTGTATATTAAGAGTCAGACTCCCAGGACTTAAAATAAATATTCAGAGGCGAGGTTTAGGTTTTGCCTTATTTTCAATCTACCAGTGATAGTCTTATATTGAACAAAGACGTCTATTCAGAAAACTGTAAAATATATCATATTTTCTAAAAATTTCATAAATTTTTGATTTTGATCGCACAAATTCAAGAATCAAATATTTTGAACACAGTCCTACTATCGATGAAATCTCCCTCTGGTTTGAAATATCACAAATTTAGCTGTTTTTCTACAAAAGACTTAATTTATCAAAACAAAGTCTACCACACACTTAGTACAATCCAATTAAATTTTTATTTATAGAAACGATTCACTAATAGAGTTTTCGTCAAACTCCTTTGATCTGGATTGTTATTTTTTTTTTTTATTGAAATTCACTCTTAAGGCCGGAAGCAGCCCTACGCCTAAGTGGACCCAACTATAAGCCACTTAATATGGCAAAGAGCTAACCAGGAACCGCAGTCTGCAGTCTAAAATATGGAAAAAATTCAATAATCCATACCCAAATCTAATATCACTCACCGAATTAAAATTTTATTTCATCCAGCTCCAAGCAAATTGTATCTAACAAAAACTATTCATTACTGTGGCAGACTTGATTGAAAATACCGTTTATAATTTTTTTCGCTCTGATGGAGATTTGAATTGTTGAAATGGGGAAATAGATGAAGCTTTCATCATTAAAAATAACATACCAGTTACACTTCCTAATCCGGCATGACCAAAGTCTAATAATTTTTTTTGAACTATATCAACAAGTGGAAAGGCTCAACAGTATGATTATTCCACAGATTTACGGGTGGCTGCCACAAAAATCATTTACATATTTGCATCTAGAATGATCAGAAGGATCTAAATTAAATTATCCAAACCTTGATCACCAACTGGAATTTCAAAATAACTACTCGATTTAATTATAATGTCAAATAATAAAAAGGATTTATCAACCTAGATTCGACAAAATATCAGCTACTGTGCTGCTCAGACACCCGAAGAAAATTGGTTCCATCAGAAGAAAATTTAGGAATGGGATACATTCCATGATCTCTTGCTAGAAGATTGAAATGTCTCTTTTTGAGCATCTGATAGCAATCAAACTAAAGAAAATTCAAAATCAATAATACTGCTATATGAACATGATCAACTCCAGTGTTCAATATCAAGGTTGTGTTGCTGACATGCTTTTGGTCAGGCTTACGTGGGACTAATTATGTGTCCTTCTTATACACTTTTGCGTAAGTGGGTCCGTATGCTAAAAGCAAGGATACTATAAAAAGAAAATAAACTGCTATATAAGAGGTTCAAGAGTCTTTCTATACACTTACACAAGTTTATTTCTGTAACATTTTGCCTGACCAAGGTCAGACTTCCTTAGACAAGCATTTTCAACAATGCTTGAAACTTTTGAAACAGCTTGTCTGAGGAAGTCTTGACCTTCAAAATGTTACAGAAATAAATTTGTGTAAGTGAATAGACCTCTTGAATCTAATTGTCTTGAGTAACTGACACAAATGTTTTAACCTCCCATTAAATTTGCACAATTGCAAATTTTTTACAATGTTAGGTTATTCTATGAGAAATTTTAAAAATGGGATTTAAATTAATACTACCGGTAATCTGAATTGGCCATATATAATAAGCACACATACACGTATGCTCTCGTGATAGGAAACATGATTTTTAATCAAAGCTACAAAACAGCCTTTTTCGGGAAGCAGCAGAGCAGCTGATTATTCTGCCAACCAGATTATTAGCTAAATAGTTGCAGCCCCAATTTAAGAAACTTCAGTCAGCTACTCAGACACCCGAAGCAAATGCCTGTCATCAGAAGAAAATTTAGCAAACTGACAATACTTTGATAGATCCATTCATTGGCAAAAGATTTAAACGACTCTTTTTGCAATAAAATAGCAGTGTTGATGGTTTTGAAGCTCTTTTGTCCATCTGAAGAAAATGACATGAACATTTCAAAGACCAGAAAAAAAAGATTCCTACATCCTTCGATTGTGAACAGTTTTTCATTAGACCTGCGCAAGAAAGGGTTTTTATTTGTCAGCCATGGCATAATCATAACAAAGATTTAAACGACTCTTTTTGCAATAAAATAGCAGTGTTGATGGTTTTGAAGCTCTTTTGTCCATCTGAAGAAAATGACATGAACATTTCAAAGACCAGAAAAAAAAGATTCCTACATCCTTCGATTGTGAACAGTTTTTCATTAGACCTGCGCAAGAAAGGGTTTTTATTTGTCAGCCATGGCATAATCATAACAAACTACCAATATAATGATTCTCTTGTGAATTTCACAATCTTACAATTAGAAATAGTACCATGTGGTATTGGTGACAATTTCAGACTAAGTGAGGAACAAAAAATTTAACACAACAAAAAATAAAATCCCACAATAGCAATAAAATTTTTGAATCAAATTTAACCGATCATTACTAAACAAAATATACAGTATAATTGCACTTATAAATTGATTTTTCACAAGGCAAGTTTGAACAAAAGCGGGTGAAATCCGTACAAAACATTGTCTTGTTTATTGTTACAAGTTATCATAGAATCCGGAATAGGGCTTTCCAAAACATTCAATTCGATTCGTGATGCGTGAATCATAAATTAATTAACCCATCCGATTTTCTCGATGGTTCAAAAACACACAAATTTTCAGAAAATAACACTAAATCTTGTCGCAGAAAATACTTTGAGCAAATATTTATTTATTTTCGATTCTGAATTCAACATACACTTGATTTCGGCCATCCCTGATTCTGAATAAGTTCATTTCAAGTTGTAATTTATTTATTTGACTTTGATCCATTCTGTAAAATCACGATAAATGCAATACATCCTTTAAAAATTAAATTGACGTACATCACGCTGTTGCCAAGTTGTCAAAATACGCAAAATAATTGATAATCTTGACACATAACTTTATCATAAATATGTTAAATTTTGAACGCCATCCAAAAACAGCACATTTGAACATCAAATCAAAATCAAATTAAAAGTGCAAGATTTAGAGCACTCACTATAAAAAAATGCTGATGTCCTATGTTTATAATACTGTGTTACCTATTAGGTACAGTAAGGAATACCCTTTTGCATATAAAAGCTAATATTACCACAACAAAAATTCAATACTGCGGTTACCTACAAAATGCTACTAAAAAGCTCATGGGTGCAATGAAATATCATAAATATTTAAATAATCGATATTGCTACAAAACGAAAAAATTATAGTTTGTTGAGCATGGACCACAGATGATCGTGCCTCAGCAGCCCCGATTATCTGCGGACCCACATTCGACATACTAATTGTGATTCAATTTCAATTTTCAGATTGGGAAGTTGAGTCAAAGTACAAAATATTAGTCACACTATAGAAAGCAGAAACTTTACAACTATAGCAGCTGTTTATAATTATTTCATAAAAAAATCTATAAATTGTAAAAGATCACGTTGATTCCATATCAGATATACTATATATTATGGTGTATTTTATCTTTATGAAATTGATATTCCCAAATTCCAAAGATGATCAAATTATTTTTTGCATCACAGCAGCAGTTTATATTATTTCACAAAAAAAAATCACTCATCATGTAAGAATTGAATATGCAGAGTGTGGGTTTCAATTTTTCCATATTTATCGGTATTATCGGTTATCGGCTTATCGGTATTATTGAACTATATGCCAGTAACAATACAAAATTACCACTGGCCAAGGGTAAAAATTTCCAGTGTTGTGGTTTTATTTTTGACCTTTCAACCTAATAATTTGAACTCTGTCATGTTCATTGTTTATTTTCTTTTCCGAGAATATTGTATACTTAAAATCATTGTACCGTATCCAATTTAATCCATTCAACTTTTGTTAAATTAATATTCCTAAAATGAAATTATTAAACGAACGCAAAAAACGCAGCACTGGAGAAACAAAAAAAAATACTGCAGAGGTGATAACTGGGCTAAAAGTAAAACAAAATAGAACACCAATAATTTCAACTGTACAAAGAGGAACATACAAAATATTACTGCCGTTTTATACACCGATACATTGATTTCTCATTACCAATCCCATGTATGTATGAACTTGGATGCATTGACTGCACTAGACCATAATCGGAATTTGAATTTTGTCTAGCATGAGCCACAGATTGACCACGCCTCAGCGGCGTGATCCATCAGTGGCTCATACTTAACAAAAATAGTTTAGACAGATATTAACTGATTGGGGCACTCGAACATAAAAAAAAACTGCGATTCAACAAAAATCCAATTTTCAAATATTTTAGAAAACGGATCAAACTGCTCGATAATTCAATTATAAATTGTGAATGGACTTCGAACCAAACATAAAAATCTAATTTTAATTGTCAAAAAGGTCTTTGAAAAGAACATAGACCTCTGAATACTCTTTTAGAATAAATTTCGCTACAACAAATAAAATCAATACTTAAATTTAATCGTACCACATTTCATACATACAGCGCATTTCCTATCCCACATCGACATGTAACCCCACTGGAGATGGTGCATTTTCCTCCGGCATAAGTTTAATTGACTTGATAGAAAATATAGATTTTGAGTCGGGGAGTCCATGAATTTCTTTCGGCAATCGACCAAACATAGGATGTTTCATGGCTTCCATTGCACTCAGTCGACTAGTGGGTTCAAATTGTAATAAACTGTTCGCAAATTCTTCACCGAATTCGATAGCTGTTAACATTGACACAATAATGCAGAGTTGTATTTCATGTCTTGGGATTAAAAAACAAGAATAATAATAGTCTTGATAATGCGGCAAATCAGTTAAACGTGGCCATGTGGCAGGACTCGGAGTACCAAGCAGGTCAAATATTTTTCCAAGTTGATCACATGCATCCGTTTGACCAGGGCACACAGGTGTGCCTGTGAGCATTTCAAGAAAAATGCACCCCACCCCCCACATGTCGAGTGATGTAGTGTAGTCTGTAGATCCCAACAGTACATCAGGGGGTCTGTACCACAGTGTAACTACCTCATTTGAATAAGTGTTTGTGGGAATTGATTTGGCTCTGGCAAGTCCAAAATCAGCCAATTTTAATTCCCCAATTTCACTAATGAGTAGATTTTGAGGTTTTAAATCTCGATGTAAGATTTTTCTCTTGTGACAAAAATGTAAGCCACGCAGTAATTGAAAAGTAAATAAACATGCATTATAGGGATTTATTCCTTTTGCACATCCCATATTTTCCATGTATAAACTCAAGTCTGTGTGCATGAACTCGAATACCAATGTAAGAGTCGAGTGTGTGTGGATAATGTCAAACAATGTGACAATATTTGCATGCTTTAAAGTCTTCAACAGAGACACTTCTCTTATAGCAGTAAATGGGGTACCTTCTTCTGAATTTAGAGAAACTTTTTTAAGTGCCACGATTTGGTCAGAATCTTTGAATTTTCCTTTATAAACCGTGGCATATGATCCTTCACCCAATAATTCCAGAAATTCATAACTATCTATTTTACCAAACGGAGAATTTGGATCTGTATAAGCTGGGGTTGAGTAGCGACGACTTGAGCTTTTTCTCAAATGTAAGCTCTCAGATTGGGATCTTAGTTTAGGAGCATAAGTATCCTTAGAAAGCGCCTCCGTTGTTTTCTCTTCGTTTAATGATGACAAAGCACCTCGATTAACATGAAAACTATTTGCATGGTTCATGTTTATTTCAGTTTTGGAACATTTTTCGCAAATGCTTGTTGATTGAGCCCAAGTGTTACTTCGTTGATTTTTACTTTCAACATCAAGTAATGTTTTATTCAATATCATTGTGTTTTCATTCTTATCCCATTGAAATGTACGACACTCGCACATATCTTGAAGCACAGAGTCTGACGCGGAAGAGGCAAAATCCCCTGAAAACTCAATTGAATCTGTGCTGTCATTTTTGGAATTCGTTTTCTCCTTGTCGTCACTAGAAGATGCTAGACGACCAAGTTTTTCGGAAAATGTCCGTTTGAGACGCTTCATTTTTCATCAGATTTACACTCATTAATCATGTGTAATATAACTATTTGATCTTATATAACATATATACTGCTGTAAAGTATAGGGATAAAATTGTAATTAATTAGTGATAACTGTTGAATAATGAATGAGAATACAAAAAAAAACACTGTCGGCAGAAGCGGGATGGAGTCCTAAATGACAAATATTGGGGTATCAATCCCCACTAAATCAACAAAAATTATGATAAACTAATGAAAATCATAAATTTTTGGTACGCCTTCGGTGCGTATTTCAATTTTCCTGTGTTCTACAACCAAATTATATCCTTAGATTATGTTTTTCAGCTAAAATTCTGCTCCATTTCCGCAAAATGATAAAATTCTGTTCACGTTATTGGCGCATATTTTTGTTGGTGTTGATAATTTAAACTGTTAAATTACTTTTTTCATAGACGAATCAAACCCCCCCAAAGTCGGTATAGAGCCGCTAATAGAGAGATGCAGAAATAAAAAAAAATCAGTTACCAAGACATCCACAGAAAAAAGCTCCTACGAGTATTAAAATTATCAATAAAATAACACATCACATATATCTACAATAAGAAAACTGCTACATGGAGAACATGGAGATTCCAGTATCTTGTGCTAATGAGAAATAATTTTTAAAAAACTCCACCATCATGAAAAAACAATATGTTGGCATACTGCATAGGGACTGCAAATCCAGGATTATTATTCCAGTATTATTCTGGAATTTAGTGAAATCATATCCAAAATACCAAACCCTATTCCTAAAACTAAATTCCTAAATACCATTATTCAGCATTTAATCTGGTAGCAAACCACCACACAAGGCTATCCAAAATATGTGAGACAAGATATCCTAGTTCGCCCAGCAGTGTGCACACATGCTAATACGCAATTAATGTGTACGTAGGACGTAATCAAGTTACTTTTGTAGTGGGCTACGTCCTCGCAATTGCACGCTCGATCGAACTCACAATTTCCTCGACTGGGTGCGCGTGCTTGACGAACCTGAATTAGTAATCAAATCATACTATCCAATTCAAATATACACATTTTGGACACTTCAAGATCCGAATCAACCTGTCGTCGTATTCTGCATTGCCCATCCCTAGGGTCTACATTGACAACATAGAAGTTTTACAAATCGAAAGAAAGGATTACATGATTACATTTATGTACCAGACATCAACTGGCCAAAAGAAAAAAATTGGTTTTTCAACATAGTGGGATGTTGAGAGGTGATATCAAAATTAAATATGAATAAAAGCTTTATGTGTTATACTGTATAGGTTGTATTGAAATGAAAAGTTATCACTTTTTGAGTGCATGAAAGAAAGAACTCAAGTTAATTTCCAGTGCAAATCTTCAAGAGCTTTTAGATTCAGGATTCGAATGGTTGAGAAGTTGCCAATGATTCGAAAACTCATTTCTGTGATTCAGTACATGAGGTTTTGAACAAAAATTTCGTCAATTATTGCGAAACTTTACAAATAAACTTAGTTATAAGCTATATTTTAATACCTTTTGCCAACATAATCAAAATTTTTCTATGAATTTCCAAAATAAAAGGTTTTGCTGAACATATTTCCCCCGCAAGGTAATGGTCGGTGGAGGACGCCGTAGGCAGAGCATATGCTGTATGTGAACTACAATCTACAAAAATTGGCAATACTTAATACACACTGCACAATACTCTTCTTGCAAGTAGGTATCGTTAGCTGAAAATATGCCACTGAACTTTCAAAGACATTGAAATCCTACGCAAACACAAGGTACCGTACTCAACAATTCATCACTGCTAGAATTGTAACTAAATTCAGAAATTACGAACCTGAACCGTAACACAACGGCGTCTACGACCGGTACACTTGCACTCCAAAACAGAACCCGCGCGCTGCCTACAAACCCGTGCACCAAACGTGGACAAAAAGTCAAATTTCAGAGACGAATTCATCAAAAATTTATGATTCTCCTACGCCAACTACCGACAAATCACTATATAAAATGTCGTTTCCACAGCATACGAACGAAATTTACTCGTTCATTCATTCGAGGCAATAGTAGTTGTTTTTATTAAGGCATGGCATGGCGTGCGTATTGATAACTACAATGCCAATTGCCAAGTAGAGATTCCTATCGCAGTGCATATCAGGGGCAGCGTTTCATCCGCTCGCTGAACGGCTAGGCGATAACGGTTTGTGTTCGGTGTTGCAGTTAGGGATGGGCAAAACCGAATCATTTGGAATTCGAACCGAATCACTAATTTCGTGTAAATAACAAATATTTTATTTTTGGAAATACAAATTGTTTCCAATTTGAAAATCAAGACTTTTATAGTTTATGGTGTGTATTTTCAATTCACACTCCACCTAATAGCAACAATTTTTATACTTTAAAGACAAAATAGAATGGACTTTGGTCAAATTTGGCCAAAATAGTTTGCATTTTATCGTTAACAATGAAGGCAAGTTTTTGTTCCTATAAACGATTCGCGATTATTTCGAATAATTTGTGCTTCGAATCGCCGAACCGCTCTAGCTCTAGTTGCAGTTTATATTTTGATCTGATTACAATCGGGAATATGTTACCGTACTAAACTTCACTAGACCAGTTATCACACCGAGGGTTGAGTGTTTACGCGATGTTAATGCTGTTTTGATGCGACACAAAACAACACTCATCTTGGTTAAGTTTTTTTGCCTGCGGAGCGCCTCATGACGTCATAACTTGACCGCGCAAATTTTATTAAATGTTGGCCGCTCTATTCTCGAGATTCTAAATACGTCGCTGCTGACGCCTATCTCGTTTCCCCGCTATACAAAACCTTTTTCACCAAGACACAGTGCCAAGATTCCTAAAATCTATCGTCTAACTGCATAGATCACTTCGCAGCAGTACAGAAACTAATGGGTGTTCAATAGTTTATATAAATCTAACCAGAGCTTACATCAGAACAGAACCTTCCTGATCATCCAAACATCTGGCAACTATGGATTCGCGAACAGTGTATTAAGATGTTTAAAAACTTCAAAAAAGCGAACCACCCCCCATTCTGACACTTCAAACTTTACCAAAAAATACTGAAAGAATAATCTTTAGTTAAATAATTATTACAAACCAGAAACGCTATCCAGAACGATAGTTTATTAACAAGAGAATTGCACAAATGCCAAAAATACTGATATAAATGAATCTTTTTATGGCAAAAATCAAATAACCCCATTCAGAAATCTAAATCATCTTTTTCAACAATCAACTAATTATGTTTGTCTCCAAATTCCTAAATGCCTAAAAATTATAATTCAAGCATAGGCCACTGATGGACCGTGTCACTAAAGTATGGTCCATCTGTGACACGCGTTGAACGAATAAAAATTCCTTCATTCGGCTGTTCCCTTACAATACAACAAATAGAACACCAATTAGAATTGCAAGCTACATCACACATTTGGAGTCAGAAAGAAAGAAATTATTAAGTAAAATAGCAAATCACACTTCTTCAAGATTATATTACTCGACAGAAAATTAGCTGCGAAAGCAAAAATAAATAGATATACAATGCAACTCAAATAGAAAAACTGGCTTAGTTGTTATCGCAAGTTAAAAATCTAACGATCAAGTCCCGGTACGCCTGTTCATTAAACCCATGCCCACCACACTCAAATTGCCCGAGGAGGAAACTTAACTATAAGGTAGTAGAGCCAGATCGATGATGGTTTTTCACAGCCATTACCAATATTAGACATTTTTGAAAACTGATTAAAGGAAACATTTGCAAAAAAAACCTCAAAAGTAAAACTGCCCAGTATAGGAAATAAATTACAAATAATGAAAACATTGACTGTAACCAAAAAGATGCATAATTTTGGTGGAAATTGTGTGGGGGTATGTATGCATGATTTAAGAATAATCGATGTTTTTGACCATTTGCCATGATCCACTGATACATTGGCGAGTAAAAAAATCTGGCCAATATAAAATATATATTCGCTTGAGAATGGCCAATGGTAATTCCCTTTGCTCAGGGTGATCCACTTTCTTATTTATTCTTTTATAGCCACTCCTCAGAGTGGACCAACCCCTTGTACGAGCGAGCGCCCATGGTTATATTTAAATTAACACTGTAGAAAAGTTTTTGGCCAAACTAAGTTAGTTGAGCAACTACCTGTGATCTTCAATCTTGTGTCATGTACAGGATTATCGAACAGATATTTAGCATGGCATATTATAAATATATGTTTATTGTCTAAAATTTTAGTCTGTAGTTTGTTTTTCATTTCTGTGGGTCACTGATGCATAACATCACTTCTTATATAATGTTATGCTCACGCTCACGCCCAATCAAACATTTTGTGTTGTTAAGCATGAGCCACAGATGGACCACAGCTCGGCGCTGTGATCCATCAGTGACCCATACTTAGCAAAAGGTATTTTGACAAACTTTTTCAGACTTGGAAAGTACATGTCCCTTTCAATCATTGAAAGTTCTTGGTTAATATAATAATAACACAGGCTAATGTAAAAATACTCTGTACCAATCTTGCAGTTCCAGATGAAAATGATATTGAAAAAAGCAGAATATTCCCCACCTGCGAGCATATCTAAACTGAAAAAGTGAGCGAATAAAAAAAACACACAAATATAAATCTAATCAAATATTTGAATCTTTAAAAATGTCTAGAATTACACTTCTTTCCGAAAATGCATGAATATTTTTATTCTACTGATCATTGTATACCAATTGTAAGAATTTGGACAACCCAATGGGTCAGCACTCGGCAATAACAGCTGACAATATGAAAAATCTACTGGAGCTTCAAATTTGAAATTTTTGACCACAGCAAGAACAACAAAATTATACAATTTGAGAAATTTAACCAACATAAATATGATCTTCACACACCCATACTATTTACAATACAAAAAAAATGTTTAATAAAGTCCATCTAGATCTCTTAACTCTAAAAATAAAAGTAAAAACAACCAACAATGAGTTGGGAAAAGTTGTGATTACAGCTATACAATTCCAATACAAATTCGCATAAAAGATTTATTGAATTAAGATTTTTTTAGATTCCAAACAGATTCTTATTTGAATCGTTTCACCCTAAAAAACTGGCCCGATTTGTGAAGTCGTAGATCATATCGTACCCAATATCACCCAAGGTAGATGTCACAACACATCACAAAATACCATGAAGTTTCTCTGAGATTTCTGCTTAAATATGATTTAATGGTCCGTGTCTGACACGTTGAGATTCTTGCCCATGGCTACCAATATATATCAATGAGGCAAAGCGGTCTTTAGTAAGATCTTCTGTTTGGAAAATAGTTACTGGATTTTCTGGAACAAAGCTACATTTATATTTTAATTAGTTTGCCAAAAATAAGCCACAGTGCGTTCCACCCGTAATCCATTTTTTAACAAAATATATCTCAGCAAAATTTTTCTAGTCTGAGTAATGTTTCTCCAACATATCTTCAACTTGCAGTTCTTATTTCCACAAATAAATTTCCTAAAATCAAAGTTGAAAAATAAAGATCAATATCCCACACGATCCCGGGGTATAAGTCTCAGCTCACTGCCATGTTTTAGAAATACAGTTCCTGCATCTTGAGCAGGATTTATCCCAATTCCATCATTTGTTATAATTGCTGTAGTAGCGGGAGGTACTTGGAACTGTTCTGCAGCAAACTTGAGAACTGCTGTGAACGGCGTACTTTCTGGAACACTCATGACTTTAAAAGGAAGTTTCGGATCCGAAGTTAATGTGATTTTGAAAGACACTTTCGCCATGTCCAAATTTTCTCTCTCTCTTCAACTTCTGCAGTATTACTTCTAATTATGTGTCACACTAGCAACAATGCTTTGACCAATATTCAGTTACTCAGTTTGGTATTTTAATAAAACCTAGGAATGGAAGTGATGAAGAAAAAAACAAGTTTCACAGAGATGTCGCTATAGCTTAAAAGGTACCGTATTCCCCATTTCTATATCAGCTGCTGTACTGTCCATTTCCCCCCACAGCTATCGGGTACCGTACCAGATTTAGAATTTTTGACTTAAATTCTGAAATTTTTTCTAGGTCTGAGATTTGGAATTTTTTGACAAATTTGCTATATTTTTTCTATGTCATTGTTATCGATATTTCAGATAATCAATATATTTTCGTTACTGGTACTGTACGGTACCTACTGAATAATCGAATCAAGCTTTCACAGTTTATATCAAGCAAACAAACAGGTTTTTTTTTTAGAAAATTGTAACATACCGGTACAGCATAAGTTATACATCAAGGCTTACATAGCCCAGTAGCCTATTCAGTAACGTTACCTATTTTCCATGAAACTTCATACATTTTTGATTCTGTCGACTGGGTAATTCCTTGGGTACCGTTAGGTAAAGGTACCACTGTAAAAACCGGAAAGTCGAGAATACGGCATACCGGTAACCATATGGTGATGCTACCGTAGTCAGTAATACAGAATAGGGCTAACGTTACCTACCCTTATACTGTATAGCTTAACAGCGGTAAAATTAGGAATAAAAATTTTACATATAGACATAGTTCATAACACATTAGGCCAGTATAAAAATACACGTCATGCAAGGAATTAAGCGCCAGAAGAAAATCAGCAGAGGACGAAAACACAAGTGACGCGTTGACGCAGCCCGCGATTAACATCCATTCTATTTATAAGTAATAGCAGTCGCAATAAAACACGTCGTGCATGTACCTACGAACCTTACCAGATAACTGATACAAATTAGATGAACGACGAGTTCATATAGAATGTATGTAAAAAGTATTAGTTATATCCTGATATCAAACCCTATTTATCCTTCGATAATATACTTAGTATGTAAGCCTAATAACACGTAGTTCATAGATTAGAAACTTTACGGTTAAAATTTTTTGAACATTATAATGGAAAAATCTGGCATCTATTACAGTATTGGAGCAAACTCTATAGCATTACTAGCGGTGTGTCATTTGATAACACAAAACACGTAAGATGGCAATAGAGGCGCACAAAAAAGTTGTTTTCACGACCGAATGAATATTTTTTACGTTTTGGAATGTAAGAATATTCGGTTTGGTAATATTCTACAAATGGGATTAGCTAATTGTTTATTGCCTGCTACACACTATTTATATATACCTAAATTCCAAAAGCAGAAACATCTGATATTTTGCGCTGTATTGCTCACACTCTGATTGACAATTTCATTTTTTTGCCAAAGAAATCTTGACGATGGGCAGCGGTTGAAATTTGCCTGAAGCATATGATTGATCACACCGCCGTGATTCGTAGTTGATAAAAAAGTTGGATTCGAGGATGACCGCTATTTCATTTAATGCTCACCAAATTAAAAGTCACAAATTGGTATTTTCGAGAGATCACATTTAAAAAATTGGAAACACGAAAATATTCAGTGCGTCTTCGGAATGCGTATTCGATATTTCTTATATTTTTTCTTAATTACTCATTGTTATATTCACATAATATATAACCAGTCGCAAGAGTTGTAATCTCATTTACGCGCCTCTGGCTCGTTTTTTTTTAACTCGAGTCAAATCAAAAAAAATGACGCCCATTAGAGCGTTATGATGCGATTAATAAAATTTTCCAAATGATACTCCTATTTTCTTTTCCAATTCTTTACTAAACACTGCACACATTCTACTTTATTAGTAGCCCACTGTTCTAAACACGCAGTGAAAGGATTGGGTACGACCCTTAAGGGCAGTCACATTACTGTAAAATAAAACGCGATGCCAATGGATGGGATTTCATTTTTATTCTGCGGAGGAGGAAAGCCGAGAATACTGCTTGACCATGTGGCGAAAACCACGACTTCTTGTGCAGACACCAATAACGTATCGATGGAGAAGTTTTTTTGCTTGAAATTTTGCTTATTGTTCTTGTGCATAGACACCGTTGGTGGAAGAAACCATAAATAGCGCTTACCGGAACTTCCTTACACCGGCAAAGCGTCCAGCAGACCTTTCGCATATAAGCATCCCACACGGGATTTCAAACCCGGAGTGAGTTAACTGGGCGCTAGGTATTTACTGGTGGACATGAAACAAATGAAGTTTCCATCTCACCTTCTCACACTTATAGAACATAGTGGCTATGTGGGAAATGTATATAAATCCTTATATATAAATATATAAATAAATCCTGACAGTTATACTTTTGTACATACCATGTTGTGATGCCTTGTTGCCTTTGTTGGTCTCCAACTATCAATCTTTAGTTTTTCTTCGATATAATCATTCATACCAAGATCACACAATAAGTTCACGCATTCACTACGTTTTTAATCGCGTATCTATAGGTGTCATATGGCTGACGTCATAAGGCCAAATTATCTAAAAGACTAGAAGACAAAAAGCAAAATTGCTGCACCGCCAGGCTGTTACTTTAACGTTTCCTCTATCCATTCACCAAGTTAGTTTGCAGTATAAATTAATACATAGACATGCTGATATATAGTTGGTGCTTATCTGTTTCAGTAAACACCATTCTAATTATGAAGCGAGTACGCGAGGCGCTTGTACGCGGTATCTTCACTGGGCTGCGCAGAAAAGAATCACCAATTATGTGAAAATTCAGTAAGTCACGATGACGATTGAATCTGATTGCTTGTACAAATACAATATTTGTTTCTAGAATAACTTTCTACACTAAAATCGTCCGAAA
Source organism: Styela plicata (assembly GCA_963675895.2). Taxonomy (NCBI): domain Eukaryota; kingdom Metazoa; phylum Chordata; class Ascidiacea; order Stolidobranchia; family Styelidae; genus Styela; species Styela plicata. Next base: position 16,262,138 of record OZ023151.1, on the reverse strand, counting down.
TATTGCAAAAAATGCATTTTCACCTAAAAGAAGCCCTGGCTATACTTTGCTATTGCGAGAAAACGTTTTTGCCCTCCTAGATTACATTTAGATTATGACGAAGGTGCAATCTCTCTATGTTAAACGTTGACTCTTTGCCTGATACAACTGATGGTAGGAACCCAGTCAAAAAAAAGCATTTCGTCAAGCATAAGCCACAGATGAACCGCGCTTCAGGGGCGCGATGCATCAGTGACTTCAAATCAAACTATGGTTATTATATATATTTTTAAAGCCACTGAATTTGAGCGGATCGCCCTGAGCAAGGCTCTGTGTCATCGGTCACTTGTAGATAAACAGGATGAGTGTTGTTGGGAAAATATGACCATTTCGTTTCGGCCGAGCCTACCAAAGATGTTGTACCCTGGGTGCATAGATATTAGAGCAGCACTCGCCGGGACTCACACGCTTACAAAGCACAAACGCAAAAACCGGAACGAGGACTCTGCGTTAGCTTTCATAGCAAACCGCTCTGTTTCATTGGAAAACGTAAGTAAATGCATGCAGAGCATTGCACTTGCGTAGAACGCAAGGGTAAAATAAAACAAAACCTAGAAAAAACGCCCACGCAAACGTGTAGTGCGAACTTAAGCCATCGGAATAGGGCCACTCATGTATGTGTAGGTTGGCTAAAGATAATCACTACCTGTCTAATCTGATTCTTGGTTGCTGTAATGGTTCGGGTGTTCCTACAACAGATCTAATCGTATAACATTTAAGACAAACAAATATTATATTAGAATAATTTTTGCCAATCTCCCAATTAACAATTAAAGTAAATGACTTCAGCAAAAATAAAAAATAAATATAAAATAGATATACTAATCTATGCATAACGCTTTTGCGAACAAACTGCCATATACCGAGTAAACTCGCCGCTCCTTCGGTGAATAACCTAGTCAAATTTCCGAATCGGGTAATTGTCTGAATATTTTTAAATCAATTAGGACGACATTTATAATTAACTTCATAAAACTTCCTACCTGACACCATGTCTATCAATGCATTAAATACATAATAAATGCGATTTCGCTGAATTTAAAGGCTCAGGTAGATGCCATCAAACGGATGCGTGATCCCCAAAGGCCCAAGCTTGGCAAAACGATACCGAAACAGGGTACATAACGACATAATTTTCTACGAACTTTTCACATCACTTACGCAACTGACATTCGTCAGACATTAGATTCAATAAATGTGGGTAACTCGTTGAAAATCCAATTTATTTCGATCTTTCGCGGAACTTTGCGTCGACATTTCTAGAAGTTAGAATGGGAAATCGAAATTTCAAATTAAAAATTTAAATTGATGTCTGTGAAACGGTTTGAACCCAGATATTCGGAGTAATTTTGAACTTACATAATGGACCCCAGTCTGTATTTGACGTTTAACCGATAAGACATGCAATTTGAACTCAGAGCTCAAATGTGATATGCAAATTTCGCTCTGGCTACACTGTAAAAAATGCAACAAAATCGCCCTTATTCAACAGTAAATTTACTGAACTTAAAATAAAACTATAGGATTGGCCCAGGGTAGACTGTCACTTGTGTGTAGGCTTATTGAACTATTAGTACTTTTCGACAGACGTTGGTGAGGTGATAAATTATAAAACAGTAAGTAAGGACATGTTTATCGTTCATAACTGACGAATTTTTTTTCTCTTAGCATGTTTCGTCAGGCACGGGTCACTTATTTTCTAAGCATGCTTTGTTAAGTATGTGTCACGCGCCTCGGCGGCGCGATCCATCTGTGACTCATGCCTAACAAAACAAAATTTCTGATAAAGGGGTGCTGAAGGAATGCGCTGCACAGCGCGCGTTCCATTTATAGCTCCTCCCAAAAAAAAAAGTTTGTTGTATCAAGCATAAGCCACATATAGAACGCACATCGGCGGTGCGATCCATCATGACTCAAACACACATTTATACATCTGGCTTTGGATATTCACATGAAACCGTATTTGCACTCAACATCAGATTGTATATCGATAAGAATTTTGACATCCACAAGGAAATAAATTTCTGAGTAATATTGAGCATAGACACTAGGGCATCGTCTACGAAAGCATCTGAGTCGTCATTTCGCCTTTTAGCATGCATATTACCACTAGAAAGTGCACATTCCTACATCTCAATTAAAAGCAAAGCCAAAATTAGAGCCAAAAACTTGCTTTGTTAAGTCGGAGTCACTGATGGATCACGACGATGAGAATAAAATGAGAATCAACCTATAATCACAAGAAAAACAAATCAAAAGAAAAACTAACAGAAGAGACGGACAAATACAGTGAGGACGAATAAATAAAACAAGAACGATTATTAAATCCATTTGTGCCCTGTGGTCGACAAACAGAATATCTGATTTTACCTTCTCATTTCGAAATTATTTCAAAAAATTATCATAATTAAACCACGCACCTCAATGTTCAGTCCAACAATTTCATAGTATCTTCATTTGCGCCGCTGTTATTCTTCATTTCTGCCAAAGCAGATTGTCATCAATGATATTCATAGTTATTCTAATTGCTCAACCAGCGATGTGCAAACGATGCTTACCAACGCTTCGAATTTCTATACAGACGTTCTTCATCAGGGCAATGGAAATCCTTTTCCAAATGCCTGGTGAAAAACGTGCGTAAAGAATTCGAAACGTTCGCAAAAAAAATATATATATCTCATCGCCGCTGAAGCGATTATACTCACGATAAACACCGGCATAATCTATAAACACTAACTTATAACAACTAACTTATGAAAATTTTCAGAGTTTATTTTCAGCAGCTTAATCAAAACACGAAATTTGTACCGGATCTTACGTTTGAACTAGTTTTAAAATTCCCATGTTTATAATTTGTTTACTAGAATCTAAAATTAGAAATATGTGGTTAGATTTATCGCATGGGATTTTACTGGTGGGTTGGTGGTTCTTGCATCATGCATGGGGCTGGACAATTCGATTCGGTGATTCGAATCGATTCGAAGTACAGATTATTCGAATTGATCGTGAATCGTTCATGATGCAAAAATTTGTTAAATGGAGTGGAATTTTTCATTTTAACGACAAAATGCACTTGATTTTGGTCAAATTTGACTAAAATTGATTGTATTTTATCGTTAAAATGAAAATTTTTGCTGTTTACATCAGTGCAATTGAAAATACATCGCCTTTAATTCTGTTTAAGCTAATATTTGTAATTCGTAACTGTAAATTACTTGATAATCATAACGGAGACAGGAATAGTAAAAATGAAATAATTGTCATTTTTTTGTCATCAGCGATTCGATCCGATTCGAAAAAATTATTCGAATCAGATTCGAATTCCAAATGATTCGGTTTTGCCCAGCCCCAATTATGTAGAGAATTTTAAAGTATGTAAAATAAGAAGTGGTCTCAAATATAGCTGGGAAAAACTGACCCAGCCATAATGAGAATGTGATGTTTTTTTGCTTTGAAACTATATCTGACTGAGCACACAATAAAAAAATATATATGTTACGGCAAATTGACTCAAAACATAATATATGCTAGATGAAGCGGAAAGGCATAGGTGTTAATGAAACGCGTCGCTCGGAGAACGGTTCATCAACAACACAAACTTGACATATATGTCATCAATAAAGCGATTTCAACTATTATGAATATACAATTACTGTGGAATGAACGGTAAATTTACTGCTTTTTTGTTGCAGTTCATACAAAAACCTCAGCGATCACCATAATGCATTAAAATGTACTCGCTGTTGACTTTAATTAATAAATTGCTGTCAAAACCTTCGGTATTACAAACGCAGATCTCAAGAGAATATACCTTATACATATACCTGGTATTGCAATAAGAAATATTCAGTCGATTTACTAATATATAACCGTTCTGTTTAAGATGTCTTCTGCTCAGACTGCAGCTGCTGGCTGGTACCGCATTTGTATTTGTGCTCAGCCATATAGGTGAAGTGACTGTGAGTAGGCTCCTCTTGGGCACTGCTTTCCCTTGGTTAAGGAAAATTTATAAAAGAATAATATAGCGATGAAGGCTTCAGACCGATTATTGGTCTTATTTTGTTAAGCATAAGTCACAGATGGATCACGACGCTGAGGCGTGATCCATCTGTTCCTTAAGCTTAGCGAAAGATGCTTCAACAATATCTCGATCAATAGGAATCAGGATATACTTTTTAAATACATCCATCGAACATCTTATCTAGTCAGATCAATTTGAATTGAACATTAATTCTTTAAAATTACGTTTCAAGAATCATCAGAAATGGGCCCGGCTCGGTGGTCAGTCGGTTCGGCGAGATCGCATTGTTTGGATGGCCGATGGTTCGATGCTTGACCGTTTCACCACCGAGCGTGCCCTCCACTTCAGGCACTTCGTGGGCGGCTGCAACATAGAACAGATACACAGTCACTACAAAGGTCCGTGCCTAACGGTTGTTGGGTATAAGCCCACCAGTAGGTTCACGGCAGACCATAGCAAACAATTCGACAACCCTAAAAAAACTTGGTACATGACCGATATTTCCAATGTAATACGTGATATTACTGAGACATCACCTCAAATGAAGCCTCGGCTCAAACGAATTTGAAATATTTTTGCATGTGCATATCGATGTCAAGCTTGAGTAAGTGATGGATCGCGCCGCTTCGGTGCTGCGCTGAACAAAAACAAACTTACACTTGGGAGATAGTTACTTTCTCACCCACAGTTGGGAGATGATTATTTTCTAATTACACCAAATAATAGAAGTGCGTATTTGAATCACTGTAATAGAACATAAATAGGCGGATCGCGGACAGGGGCAATTGGAAAGAACTGTATTTTGGAATTATTGTATTGCTGAGCACAGGTCCCGTCAGCCGTGGATTGCGCCGGCGTGTTTCGTTAAAAAAGTAGTGCGTGAACCATGAAAGAAAATTTATGAATTAGGATTGAAAGTGACATGATACGAGCAAAAAGTGGCCGTAGAACAAGAGAAGGAGGTCGCTTCAAACTACTCCAGCAGAAGAATTCAGTTCTAATGATCAAGGAAAGGCAAAATCTCACTTACAACGCATGGTTTGAGTGCTATCTAAGATATTATTCCACGCACAGTGTTTGCTATCTCGCAACTTCTCCTAACTGTACTCTGTGCTCTACCGTACTGCATCTCTCTGATCGACTGGGAATAACTCACTCTTAATCGTTTCATCAATACGATACGCTGTTGCTTGCTGTTTTAGTTAAACGCTCTACTACGAGCAAAAATTAAAAAAAAATGATGGTCAAAATATAATGTCACAATGAGCGGCGCGCACTGGTTTAACAAAAGATGTATGGGGTTGATTTTTGTGATGTAGTACTGATATAATACTAAAAATGTGGATCGAAAATTTCAAGATTTCCATCGCGACAAAGCACTTCCCAGTTAGATATTTTGCTTTGCCAAGCATGGGCCACAGGTGGATCTTGCCTAAGAAGTACGATCAATCAGTGACTCATACTCGACAAAACATATTTGCTTAAAATATTTCCGCTTGGGTTTGCCACACTGCAAACTTTTGCGGAACATCGTACATAAATAAAGAGATATACATTAATGGTCATATAGGAATGAACAATGCCACAAAGAGCAACAGATGAATCATGCCTAAACCACGCGATCCCTCGGTGACTCATACTTAACAAATCAAGTTTAATGTAAATATTTCCGACTGGGATACAGTTTTCCCCGTTTTTTAGCTAAAAGTCTGCCTTGGCATCGAATATTCTAATATCAAAAACCTTATATAAACAGCTTGCAATTATTTCCTTTATTCTCTCTTCTTTTTAAAATTAACATGGCGCAAGTGTCGAAATAAAAAAGTAAAAAAAATGATAATGAAAAATAAGTAAATATCAACATGACACATAATCTCAGTTCATATATATCTCGTTTACTGTGTCCTCAACACTCAATTCGTAACTGTCAACAACATTGGATTGAAGCTGCACGCGTTTCAACAGTCAAAATTTTTTTCCGTGTTCCAGTCAATGCTTGATGTATCCGTCAATCTTAACTGCAGCTCAAATTTGCACATGGATTTGTCGATGTGAACGTGGTTCTTGTTACAAAAAATGCATTTCGTTGACCATGAGTCACATATGGACCGCGCACATATGCCGTCACACATGCTTGGCAAAACATGCCAAGACAAAAAGATTTCGTCTGGTGAGACGCGCTAACAACTATGAACGATAAACATGGCCTTACTAAGTGTTTTATAATTTATCACCTTATTAACGTCCGTCAAAAATTACTAATAGTTCAATAGGCCTACCATATATAATTCACTAGTCATAGTCTACCAGGATTGGGCTAAGTTTATAAGTATCTGTCCTATATGTGGCAAATGGATGTAATGATTGCTGTTAGCCGTTGGTAATTTAGGCTAAATTATTAGCACTAATTACTTGTCATCGGACGATATCTGACAAGATTTATAACATGTCATAAAGTTGATTATATTGAACCCATTTCACACCATCTAGTCGAAGTGAAAAAGTATTGTTTGGCTGAGTATGAACCACTCATGGTCCATCAGTAACACATGCCTGGTTCAATATATTTGGAAGATATTGTTTTGACTATGACCGTAAATCCCAATTTAATTTGTAATAATTAGGGCGAGAATGATTTGGATGAAAATTAGGTAACTCATTGATCTCAACTTTGAAATGCAAAAACCTTTAATTTTTTCAACAAGCAATTCAGTCCCAGTGGGGGTTGGGAACTTCGAAATGTATTTGGTTATATCGAATGAAGCGCGAATTTTTTGTAGTAAAATGAACGATTGCAGTAGCATTGCCTCTTTCGCACACACAGTGCGAAAGACTGTCGCTTAATGGGATTGAAATTGGGCTCATGAAGGGTCACTCCTCAACAAGGATTGCATGCACACGAAATTACCATGTCGTTTTGCCAGCACGTGGAATTACTATCATACAAGATTGCTCGCACGCGTGATTGCCCAAAGACGGAATCGTCCTCACACGGTTAGCTCAATCGGTAAATTGTGGGAATACGCTTCAATACGCATCTCTGATTGTTTTGACGTATAGGTTCGAATCTAATTAAGGATGGTGATTATAAGCGAGAGGTCTGTTAGATGCCTCATCGGTACATTGTGCTTCACCTAAGCACTGCTTACGGGAGGTCGTGTAATAGATTAGTACACGAGAGGTCGTATACTAGACTTTCTATTCTCGCAGGATAAAAATGAAATCCTATAGGATTTATCCGCGATGGATTTTGGAATTGCCTTCATATTACGGAATCGTCTGTGTAGCAAATTGCTCCCACGCGGCATTGCGCCCGAAAAATATCAAGCCGAGGCGGAATTGTCTCCGCCTCCACGCGGGAATGACAGTACATGGGATTGCACACGCGGGATTGGAATTGCCTCCTCGAATGATTGCATTCAATGTCCCCGGCGTCTCACGGGGCATATCTTCATGCAGGATTGTTCGCATTGACTTCTCAAGTGCAATTCCTCCCACGAAAGATTGGTAATAACCTCACGAAGGACTGTCCCGCACGCACTTCTGAAGATTGCATCTACGCGGCAACGCATAATTGCTCCTCGTGTAGAAAACATGTCCGGAACGTATTATAATTGCATTTAGTTTAATTGGAAATAATTTTCTATAACATTTCAGATTGGGAGAGGGGGTTATACGCAAAGTCTACACACACGATCATTCGTTTTTGGTTTCTGTTACTCGGAGAGTACTGATCTGAGCGTGTGGGGACAATTTCGCATCGGGGCAATATGCGCCGAGGCAGTCCCGTGGGTGGACAATTCCATACGACAATTTCGTATGGGTCGGTTGCCGCTTGGGGGCAAATCCCATATGAGAATAATTCCGACAAGAAGCAATCCCGCTTGTGGGATCCTTTAAAGCGCCAATCCTGTTTGTGACAATCTCGTGAGAGGGTGTCTAGAGGCAAAAGTATCTGTGTACAATTCCTCGGGACAAAACCGTAAATAATAATATATTATCCTTGCATAATTTTAACAATTATTTGCACACAATTTATGTTCACATAAAGCGTTTTTTACAGCAACCTTTTAGCGGCTTCTGGACCAAAATGCTGCTTTTTAATAAAAACTTTTGGCGTATATTCCTATGTAGAGCATCTTATTTTGGCGTTTGTTGACAAATTTTACCCTTTTCATTAAAAATAATACTGCTATAATCTTCTATTGATAAATATTCTGTATTAGTATTGCCAAATTTATGGTACATTCATTCAAGTGGTGATTTTTTTATCTTGCCTTTTCCCTTCGGCTCATTTCATGACGTCACAATGTCTTGCCCAAACTTCTATACACCTAATGTATACAGTTATTGTGTCTTAACAACAAAAATAAACAAATTTAGTTCAGGACTTTTGTCGTCTGAATTTTAGGAAAAAGAACTTCCTAACACAAAATAAGGCACGTTGTTAAAAAATCATCAATCGTTTTTGAACTCAAAACCAAATTATTATATTGGGTACAATGCATGAATTTGCTTTAATTAAATAGTTTTGAATCGACTTGAAAAATGCGTTCTCGAAAATTCGTTTTTTCAATGCCTCATCTCCAGTTTAAGTATTTGGTATACTAAGAAATGCAGCTTAATTTACGGATTTTTCAATAGTTTACTTGCGATTTTCAAACCGAAATATCTAAAAACGCTCCAGGTTGACGAACAACTTTTCCGGCAGAGAACGCCCCAAGGTAATACCAGTTTTCATCAAGGTTTTCAAAAAGACCTTTACAAAGAACTTCCTGGGCAGAAAACAACAAAATCATTGGTCTTTGACAGTAATTTGACTTAGGGATATTGAAAAAAATTCTGATTCCACTTTTTTGACCAAATATTGGTATAATTGGCATAAATTTCACCAACAAGGAGTTTTTTTTTTAACTTTGGACATATGCAATTACTGCAAATTACCGTAAATTTTAAAAGTTTTTTTTCTAAGCGTATCTACTTTTTTGGTAACAAGTTTCAACCGTGGGTAATTTGCAAAACGAGATATGAACAGCGATCGGGTACGGACATCAACATTTATATGTTTAAATGTGAAATATTTGACAAATTTATAAAAATAGCATAAAGTTGATAGTATATTTACAATAATAAAATCAAGTAACTTGGCGTAGCCTATTTACATATGCCATAGCCATTTTAGTAGAGGAATGGCTCTACTAAACACCCTTTATCACGACCCATTCTACAAATTTGGTTTTTCCATCGCTGTCACCACCATGTCGCATCGCTGTTGAGATATTCCAGTTTGAGTCAAGTGAGTTCGAAAGAATCATTACCTCGGCCATGCTTATTTGCAACTCTTTTAAGAAGATTTTCAGAGTATTTTTTTTAAAGAAGGAGAACTTCTTGAAATCGTAGTGCACGATTGGGTTGTATATAAAGGTAACAATTATAACAGGTATATTGACTGGTAACAATTTGAGCTGTAATTTTTGAGCAACCTCTGCGTTAGGAAAACTGTCCAAAGCACCAGAATCAAATAGCGCTTTAATGTAAGTTCTATTTATTTCGTCATCTAGTACAGATTGTTTGAGATTTTCTGGGGCCCCTGCCAATACGGTGACAGGACATGACTTTATCAAACCAGAAACAATTTCAGGAGCGGACAGACATACTATTTGAAAATGATCTCTCTTTCCACATGCATAATATTGGACACCTCGCGCTGGACAGCGAAACCGCGGATGAAATTTGCCTCCACTGAAAAAGCATTTTCTAGAATTTGTTTTCTTCGACAAGATAATAGAAGCTTGTGAAGAATCGGTTAGGGGCGGACAACTAGCGCCTGAAGATTGGAAACCGCGAGGTTCGACTGGACAAATACCTTCGATGTGAACTGTTGCCATGGTTACAATTTGAGTAGAATACCTGCAAGATTGTTTCTGCGCCCTGTCAAGCATATCAGCTTTATCAAAAGCAGTTTTATAATCAAGAATAGTTTCTTCGAGATGCCTTTGTCTAATCGATAGAGAAAGAAGGCCACTTATGAAAGACCTGCGTATTATTTTGGATTTGAAGATGCCAGCTGATACTGGTTGAAAATTACAATCTTTAGCTAACTCTTTCAACTCGTGTAGAAATTCTGCAAGGCTTTCCTCTGATTTCTGAGAGCGGGTGACTAAGAGGTGCCGGACATATATAAAGTTTTTAGTTTTGGGGTACAAAGTTCGAGAAAGTTTTGAACCGATGTTTATAAATCTTAGCTGCTACATTTGGATCTACATCAAGTCTTGTCGGTTTTAACAGTCGGTCCATATTATTAAAGAGTTGATTAAATTGTGGTAACCTATTGCAGTATACAAATCAAATTACCACTCTAGAATGAATCAAGACTAGGCTTTAATCAACATTTTCACAGCTAAGCACAAAGTAAACTGAATAGTAAACACTAGATACAAGGCAACAAAGTCTAAACCAATTTAGGATCACGTGATCATGGCGGTAGCTCAGCAATTACCAACTAATAGATAAGATTAAAATTCACATAAGCAGTATTGGAAATTAGATACATCATAATTATTTACTGAATCAATTTTTACCACATTAACTTAGTAATGAATTATGATCGCCCAGAGCAGATACCACTCTCGACATTATTAAAGCGGTTGAGTGTTGTTTGAAATGTTGTTTGCTTACAGTGTAGTTATTACATTGTCAGTTGTTATGTAAGAGGATGTTGGTCGTTTTTTTAGTTCTGCCTGCAGCCTTGCATGGAACGAATCAAAAATAGAAATTAAATTATGCATGTGACCCAGGAACATACAAGACATGTCAGAAGATGTGTATGTTACCAGTGGCGGCGAAAGATATCAATTGGAAGGGGGATAAAAAAAGAGTTACGGTTGCGGATTTGACTTTTCTCACATAAAAAAAATTTGCCTTTATTGCGAAAAACCAGTTAAAAATAACAAAGGAGAACACAAAAAGTAGGCGTTTACCTTTTTGCGAAAAACCCGCCGTAAAGAACAAGAGACAAGCAACAAGAGTGAGCAAAAAGCAGAATCGCACCACGCGCATAAAGCATGCTTTAATTTACCTGTTATAATGAAATTTTCAAATCTAAATTTCAAATGTGAATTTCTGAAACTTGGGGAAATGATCCCCGTCCAACCAGGTTCCACCGCCAGTGTGTGTGACTTATGCAGGGCCAAAACAAACATTCGATCGGGAAGTAGTTATCAGATTAGCCATTACACAAATACACTGTAACAAAAATGTAGTAAAATCATCGTAAAGGTATATTAATTTTACTCGGCGATATTGAACTGAAATTATAAAACCACCAAATTTTCTTGCCCCTTTATGGGCCATAGACAGAACAGTCAGTCGAAGTGCGGGCAATCAACAGCTAATACTTCGCACAAGTTTTATCAATACGGCGGTTTCGAATTTCGGAAATATACAGTTACTACAAATGAACAGTAAATTACAGAACTTTTGCCACAGTAAATGGTTTTTACAGAACTTTTGCCACTGTGTCAGACCGCCGCCGATATGTATAGTTTCCGGGCATGCAAAGGTCATTCTGGTATTTTTCCGAGCATGAGTCACTGGTAGGCTGCACTGCGGTGCAGCGCAGCGCTATCCATCAGTGACTCATGTTTGGCTAAATCAGTGACTCATGTTTGGCATTGTTCGGGCAAATGAATTCTCACTGTTTAGCGTACAATCAGTCCAATACCTCTGGTATTATGTATCTTATAAAGGCATAGCGTACAAATTGAACGACAAACAATAGCCTCGCCCCAGTCTGAGAATGAGATTAATACTTTATTCTTCGCTTGAGCTGTTGTTTTTTATTCTGGATAGGGTTTCATTTTTATCCTACAGAAAAGGAAAGACGAGGTAACATTATGGCAAATACCGATCCTCGCCTGCAGAAAATTTCAAATCGGGCTGGAGTTTTTTTTTTTTTTTTTCCTTGCCACAATTCTACTCCATTTTTTTATGCTCTTGCAGTACCCAGTCAAAAAATTTCAAGTGAAGTATGTTTTGTTAAATATGAATCACTGATGGATTGTGCCGTCAGTGGCTCATGCTTGACAAGATTCACTTTCCGTTTGTGTCTGAGCAAGTTGGAGGTTCTTTTAGGAAAAGTATGATATATCAGATCAGTGGCATCTTTCCAAAATTAAAAATTTGCCATGTTCGCCCATGGGCTCGTGATGGAGTTTAGGGTCTTGTACCTTAAGGCCTGGAGGACAAGTTCCGATAAATTTCGCGAAAAGTTTATTTGGAAAATGTTATTTCCATTTCCAGGCCTAAAAGTCATTAATTGAGTGTAATTTCTTCAATTTGGGGTCTTCTTACGTTACACTTTACATTTTTTCGGCAGCGAGGGGGAAACGCCTTTATGTCCACCCTCTAGTGCAGTAGAATATTGACTTTCGACGGTCCATAGTCGAGACTGTGTACTATTAAAGTTTCAAATCGAGAATTGAGAGTTGTGATTGGTACGAATACGAATTTCAGATAGTAATCGGTTGAAAATTCATATTTTGAGTTATTTCTGATAATAATTTTCAAATATGAATTATTAAAATATTTTTTTGCTTTCCGGGTTGTTTTAAACATACGTGCAGTTTCTTAAAATGCTTTTTTGAGGTGGCAGTTAGTCAGTTTCTTTTAGACACTCTTTCTGATCTCGCTTTAAGCGATTTTTTTTTTCAAAAAAAAAAATAGAATCTATTTGTTTTTGATGTCCCTGTTTGAACGCCCATCAATTGTATTACGTCTAAACCACACATAAACCACAGATGGATCGTTGTGAATTTAGCATAGTTCGGTGGAATACGTGAATTTTGTATCGGCTTGTTTGCTATTTTGTTTTGAACACGAACTGATTTGATGGACATTTCAAAGAGGTAGTTTAGGCATCATATCTAACCGCAAAGTTTCTATCAAAGACAAGCCTATACCCAGATCATATTGTGACTAACTTTACGGATTAAAAATCTATATTTTTATGAAACAAGCATAAGCATTCTTGGAGTTTTTATCATTTTCGACGGCATAATATATTTTAGTCTTATGCTACAGAAACGTGTCATAAAACGTCTCACCCACACCCTCGCTCTTTCTAATGAATGGTTGGTTGGATGTGGGAAGCGGTACAAACCAATAGGATAGCAATATGGTAATTAAAAATACGGGCTGACCACACCCTTTTACCGTATTCCATGCGTTAGATATGGTTCGGTAGATCCAGATAGACCTCAACTGTTTTAATGGACCGGTGGTCTGTGGTATTTTCGTGCCTTGCGTGGGCGATATTACATTCACTTAGGACACCTCTGTCCGTTGTGTATATTAATTCTTTTCCATGATGTTCTCTTATGTTGTTCACTACCAATGGGTTAAAAATAAAAATTGTGTTCAATTAATTTTTTTTTTCAATTTTGTGTAAAACAGCTCAGCTAAAGCAAATATACGCGCACTTACTCCTTATGTAACCCAATAATATGTTTTACGATTCAGTTCGAACTAACTATCTCGCACATTCAAAAATAATATTTCATTGGGCATGAGTCACAGATGAGCCGCATCATTGCGGTGCGATCCATCAGTATTTCATACTCAACAAGCATATTTAGTTAAACATTTTTCACTGAATTAAGTTGTATACACAATTTTATAAATATTTTCCTAATTTTTATTGTGGATCGTGACGTACTGCGTCAATCCCAATCACACATATCAAAGCAAAGCAGAGCGCCTCGAAGGCGCAATCCATCAGTGGCTCGTACTCGACAAAGCATTTTTTAAAATTATATTTGATCGATAATATTCTGTAGCGATTGCTGTGCAACCTGGGGATTCCCTGTGTATTCCGTTCAAGGCATGTCAGTCTCGACTGTAATTCTCGGTCAATTATGCCGGTTTCCGGTTGGGTTGGTGTTGAATTGGCAAAGCAAAGAACTGACAAAGCGATTGCTGTGCAAGGGACAAGAAGTGTTGAGTTTGGGTTGACATTTGCTCTAAGCAAGGTCGGAAACAGCGCTAAAAACGAACTAATTAACGGTCACTTAAGTGACCCCTGTAGGGAAATTTTATTTTGTCAAGCATGGGCTATAAATGGACCGCTCTTTGCTCCCAAGTGGCTTTTAGTTGGTTCATTTTAGGCTCTGCTTCCGGCCTTGCTCAGAGTGAATTTCAATGATAAAAAACTGCTCTCATTAGAGCAGTTACTGTTATGTTACTGTCTGAAAAAGATCCACGAGATCACTGACTGGCCTACTGTAAATATTAATAAATTACAAAGTGTGGTAACTGCCCTGGGCGATGATAAAACTATCTACCACTTCTTTGCTTATTTTTAGTCGCCTCTTATAACACGCAAGAAATTACATTAGAGAAATTCTGTGAAGCCGGCACCTTATGGGCATAGTACATTTCACCTAATCCAAGTCGTACCGATGGTCCTAGTAATAGCTGGTTACGGAAAATATTTGCTGGTTAGGATTAGTAAGAAACTTGTCTCTGAATGGGAATTGATGGCTGTACAGAGAGATCATGTTTCGTCTTTCGTTGGGTTAGTACATTATTTTATCTCACTTATGTATGTAGCTATTAGCTAAATTGCTAAGGTAATGCAGACAAATGTTATCACCATAGGTTTTGTCCAGGTTGCGCAAATTCGATTTACATGGTTAAAACTCGAAATTGTCGAAATGGATGGCTAACCTATAAAAATGTACTATGTTATTACATTATCATAGTAATCATTAACATTTTCTGATGTTTTTTTCTATTCAAATTTTTCTTTTTCATTACTGGTCACACAATGAATTATATTATCTCTCCTCCTCTCCTGGTTGTGCACATGTGATTGGCATGGTTAAGACCTGAAATTGAATTGTTAAAATGTGATTACTTTGTACTAGTCACATTATTATCATTTGTTGTTAAAGTATATTTTTTTACCAATAACAGTGTAACCTTCATCTTTTGGTTCTTCAAAATTATGAGGAAACCACAAGATGTTTCGTCCAGATTGTGCTTGTAGGACTGGTATTATTTGCAATTGCACTGTTAGTTGGTCAACTCAAAAATGTGATCTGCTGCTGTATCATCAGGTTTATTTTCCCCTCACTAATCCCCTAATGACATTTTTATTCATGCTTCCCAGATTAAATCTAAACTATTACCATATTTTATCGAATCTAGTTTTTTATGAATTTGAAGATTTTATTCAAATGGAAGTATACAGTTTTAAAATCAAATAACGAATTCCTAAGTCAATCAATGAGATAGAAATGGACGAATCAAATCGGCTTGAATGCATTAACATCATTGTGGATCGATGTTTCGCTAAAAATAATTTTAGACACTATTCTGCTTTACTCTCTATGAATGACTGTATATCTAAAGGTATGAATTATTTCCCACAGTTTAAGCTTGTTCAAAATTAACATAATTTTATTTTGACTCAAATAATTTTTTAACAAAGAGTCAAATTGAATCAACAGTCTTATAAATATTTATTGAATAAAGATGCTAATAATTGAATATTGATGAACTTATATAAAGGCCCTATAGGCACTGATGTATTTAAGTGTGAGTGTGCTATAGTCTCCATTTTTCGACTAATTTGCTAAATGTATCAATGGCAGCATAATTGCTCCGAAAACATTTTTGTGTTCTTTTGTTTGACAGCCTCATGACCATGGTATCCAACAAATTTAAAGTTTTGAAAATATACAATTCCTAGCAGTATAGCCGCCTTCTAGGCCTTATTTTTAAGAAAGAAAAAGGGTTCCTGAAGCACTTGATATTTTATAAAAAATTTATCACCAGAAATTTACACTTTTTTCTGCCCATTTTCAAGTTCCTAGATACACTTTCATAGATAATGAGGCTATATGTTCTAGCTCATTTTCACCACCTGACTATACTAGCTGATATTGGAATGAAGCTTGGATGTAAAAAGTTTTGACTTGAAAATTTAAATTGTGGTTGTTTATTGTACCTGAAAAGTAATTCATAGCTTGTGGCCATGTGCTATTTTGAGAATAAACAGAACAACCATAAAATACAATGATGCATTGCTGAAGATGCACAAAAATTCAATAACTTAGGATGAAAGAATGTCATCAATCTTACTACTGTTGATAGCTGGTGCTGTGTCCTTCATCTGGATAATGATAACTTCTTATTCCAGACACAATTAGTCCATATAAAACATATAACTTTTTTTTTATTTAATTATAGTTCTAGCAACTGTACTCTGAGCAGTAAACACTCGAAATCAAACTGTGCCACTATGTTAAAGTACAGTGGTATCTGTCCTGGACAATGTTAAATCAGCATCAGCTACCACTTTTTTGTTTCCTTACCACCTTTTACAACTCGCAGGAAATTCTGAAGCCTGTACCTCAGTTAATTACAATTAAAACCCCCTGGTAAGATATAGAAAACAATCAATAGCATGAATACAATGATAATAACTAATAACTTTATCATATCTTGTTTTATCATGATTTTGCAGATCAAAGAAAAGAAATCCAGAAGTTAGAAAAAGAAGAAGGTTCATTCATTGCTGTGACTCATGCTCACAAACATGCTAAAATTTCTGATATAATATCAGCTTTGGGAGATAAAGGTGCGTACTGCTTATTGGTTACTACTCCATGACAAGATACAGATGATATAGAGTAGTCTATTTCAAAAGGTCGTTTTTTTGTGTTGACATCAAGGCTTTCCAAAATATTCTATTAGGTTCATAATACACAAATTTCTAAATTCAGCAACTGATTTTTTTGGGGGGTATTATTAACAACAGAATCAATAACATATACATTTTCAGAAAAAATTGGTTTTTATGTTTTTGACAAATTACTGGGAAAACATTATTATAACATTTCTGATTTGAATATTCGATTCAGAAAAAATTATTTGATTTGATTTAGCAGTGAGAAAATATATGACTTTGACTTTATTTATAAGTACATTTTGCTTAGGTAATGGCAAAAGCAACGAAAATGTTTTTTCACTTGCATACTTTCAAATACCATAAAATTATTGCCAGAGCTATTCATCTTTACTGCAAGTAAGTCAAGTACCGGTATGTGGTTATAACTGTGTTTGTGTACCTTTTTCTATGCATTGTACTTTGTGAATACATGTGAAAAAGTTTTAGCATGTGGTGCTGTAAAACCTGTTATCTGCAAAATTTGCCAAAGGAATGTGTCAATATCCTTCATTTTACTATTGTAACGGTACTTGATATGGGCTGATATCAAAGGGACTTGCAACTGCTAATATTTGACTAGGTGTAAAGATGCTGATTTGAGCTAAATATAATTCAAATTGTACATGTATGACCATCTGCACATGTTTGTTAATATTTAAATCATTTTCAGTAGGCTACTTGGTCGATGTTGAATCTGCTATTGTGTTTTTCCAAACATTAATTACAATCCGAAATATTTGAGTAAAAAACTGTCGAATTCCAGAATAAACATCATATTTTTAATAATTTTGCATAAATTAGAACACTGTCATCATTGTCACTGAACAGCAATTAACTAAGAAATCTTTTATCCCTTACAGCAGTAGCACAGTTCAAGCTAAAAAACATCTGATTCAATTTATTCAACATTTGATTTGTCCTCCTTACCGTATGCTTATATCTTATACTTATCTTATATAAGTATCTAAGCCCGGAAACAATGTTTGTGTTGTAATGTTTTTTGTTTCAATTTGATTTTACACTTCGTGACTTTTGTTGAGCTGCTTGCCCAGACATCATGGGTGTGTGTGTATACATAATAATCGGGTGTCCAAATTCTTGTTATTTATCGGCATCTTTTACCTAAACTGCACTTTTCAGGTTAACATCTAAATAACCAGTGTGGTGGGCTCTGTATTTTGTCAAACATAAAAACTAAATGCATGGATACCTGAATTGCTACATTTTCACTGCTTTTCCAAAGTATATGCTCATTGTTTGTACAATTGTGTCACTATTTACATTCTATGTGTGTTCAGATGATTGATTGATTGGTTGTGATTTGATATTTTTTATAGCCACTTCTTGGAGTGTATCACCCTGCCCAGGGCCCTGTACTATCGGCCACTTATAGACGGACAGGGTTTAGAATTGCTGGAAAGATATGATGTTTTCCTGTTTGGCTTAATCTACCTAACTTATTACACCCTTGGTTGAGTGGTGGGCATGGATTAATGCGACGGACTCGCTAGGACTCGAACCCGAGATCTTCAACATGTGATCTTCAACCAATATTTTCAACCACCAGACCATCGCACCCACTAATATACTGGTACATGAACTTTTAGCACCTTATTTAAAAATATGGAGTTCAACTTGTCTGGTTTGCTCAGTTGGTAAAAGTGTTCAGAATACTCTTTAATTTAAATTGTTGTGGATAAGGGTTTGAATCCTGCGCAGTATGATTATATGCCAGAGGAATGCATCTCATGGCTCCTCAACCAACTGTGTATTGTAATACAAAGGAAAAATTAACACAGGGTTAGGCAAGAATGTCTAACCTAATCTTGGATATGTAGGAGAGTTAGCGGCTATATTCCCATTTCTGCTATATAATTAGTATAAAGGAATTCTATCTTATATATAAACTAAAAATTATATCAGATTCAATCTCACAATAGTGTTGTCTTTTTTATAAATTTAGATTTTGATGTCGACAAGAAGATAATTGACGTCATTGAAAAGCTTGAAACCGAGAAAGAATTTTCCACAGAGACATATTGGGTGATCCGATCATGGGATGATCTTGTTTTACTTCGAGCTGATTTAATTCCTGTTGTTGGAAAGCTTTGGCCCGAGTGAGTTTATTATTGAATGGCATATTTTAGATCTGTCACCAAATTGTTTTCCGATTTCCTTTTCGAGTTAATGAAATCTTTTAAAAATTTTAAACATGTGTACCGGTACTCTATAATAGTAGATTACAGTACTTCAGTGGTTACAGGAAATTCACATGCCAAAGAAACCTTGTTCTGAGCAAAATAACATAAAAAAGAATTGATGCTGAAATTATAATGGCCTTAAAATGAGGTCATATAGATAAAAGACAATGTCATTGAATTCACATTCTGTACCTAATTTGAGGAATACCAAGAACTGAACCAATTGAATTATTTTCAAATTATTTGCCGAATTTGACAATTTAAAAATGTTATTTAGTGATTTACATTATATTAACCAAAATTAATTATAATATCAGACATTATAAAGATCACGGCAACTGCAAAAGCATCGAAAACTTCCAACAATTGGGCAGTTAAAATAATGTGTTGAGAAAAATGTCATAATAGCGCTCCAAAATTTTTTATCTTTCAGTTTTTATATATAGTGGGGAAGCATCTATCACATCTTTTCTTTGTATCTTCAGCTGACTATAACTACATTTGATTGAATTAAAATTGATTGCAAATAATACTTTATTTGATTTTATTTGTAGGTATGACTGTACAAATGTTTGGCCATTACATTTTCTTCACTTTCTTTTAACATCTGAGGAAGGTCGGGTGAAGATAAAAACCTTTGTACAAGAAGCTAACAATGTGATACTGGTATGTGGGAAGTTATTTAACAATTAATTTACTTCCCCAGGGTTTCAAAATTTTGGCCAATTATTAAAAAAATATATCAGCATGATCAGATTAGTGGTATAGTCAAGAGGCATCGAAATCTTCTAATATATTATTATCATAAACTATTCTCGTATTGATGTATTTTCTTCTGATGAGTGCCATTTCTTCGGGTGTCTGGACAGCAGAATCACACTCTACCATCCTGGCTGACCTATTATGTTTTTTGTTTCAGCAAAAAAAGAACACAAGGATGGTTGAATCTTCTCAAACTTCAGCTCAAAAAAAGCTTCGAACTGGTGATGGTAATTATTTTTTATAACATCATATTCTAATAATTGCTTAAGTCCTCATCTCACCCTTCCCCAAGGCTGGTAGTACGGTACGTTACGAAGTTCAGTACGGTACGATTGAATTTTTCGGTACGATAGGACAATACGATTCATTTTTCAAATTTGAATACTTGGTACGGTACGGTACGAAGTTCAATATTTATTTCGTACCGCACTCTTTTTCGTACTCTTTTTTCGTACCCTTGCATTACACCTTATTCTTCTCTAATGAATTCAAAAAAATAATTCAATTTAACATCTATGTTGTTTCATAACAGGGCGCTGATAATATAAATTGTATTTATCAAAGAATTTTTTAAACTGAAAAGCAATTTCAAAATGATTTAAAGCGGTGCAGGTATGGCAATAAAAAATGCAACTGATTCACTTGAGCTGATTAGATGGGTTATGTCCTATATCGGTTTTACTGCAGTGGCGTAAAACTTTGTGATAGCGGGGAAATACATATAGGCCACTGATTTAAGACGTCATAATCTTTTTTTTTTGTAATAACAAAAGTTGTGATAGCTAAATTAAAACCGACAAGATAGGCAACATTCATAATAATACAAGCCACGGTATAGTTTCTGAATATATTGTTAGCATCGCCGATGTGCTTGACCTGATTTTATTTAAAATTCGCAATGACATAGGAAGCATTGCCCGAATATACCAACTAGAATGGCGGATCCAGAAAAAAAAAAAATTAGGTTGGGGGCACTTTTTTTCAGCATGCAAACATAGGATTTCCATTTTTAAAAAAATGGGTTAGCGTTATAAGAGTGGAATAAATATTATCAGACAGGAAAAATGTATCTGAGCGCCGGAAGGTCGCTGAAATTCTGTAAAAATTTAATAAAAACTCTCACTTTAAAGGCTAAATGCTACGAAATATACAAAACTAATATTGCGCGCCGCAGGCGTGCTAAAATGTTATGAAAATGAAATAAAAACCTCTCTCCCTCTGACCAACTATGCAACTAAGTTAACCAGTAACCACCATATTACATTTTGTTTGCACTTTGAAACGTATATTAACAGAGCAGTAATATCAGGATATAATGATATATTTAGGCTGTTTTGAATTCCATGCTCATCTCAATTAGAAGTTATATTTTGTAAAAAATAGCCAAGTCGCGATATAGAGAAAGGGGCATGTCGGGAATACGTCTGTCTGGTACGAACAAATAAATAGCATTATCCAGTTATGCGAACAGAACTTAAATTACACCAGAAATACCAGAAGCAAACATGCACACTAAAAATGTTCTCAAATCCACGCCTTCGAATAAGACTGCACAAAATCTATGTATTCTTTCGTCGTGACAGAATTCTTAGTGATGACACAATGCTGCTAATATTCTAAATATTGCTTCATGCTATATATTTTTGCGAAGACAGTGCTGATCCTACCACTATTTATCACCACCGGTCTACCATTCTCTTATTATGCACTATTCTATATATAAACGCTGATATTGGTGACATAAGCATATGCCCCCCTCCCCCCCTGCATCACTTTGATCTAAAATGTTGGTGACGTTTCTTGCGGTGGCCAGATTTTACAAATAAGGCTGTTTTGGACATTGGTAGTTGGTATGGTTCGAAATTTCTCCCTAGTAGATCGTACCGGTTTTCATACTGGTACGAAATTTAATACGATAAATAAAAAATATTAATCGAACTTAATTCTGTACTGGTACGAAGTTCGGTACGATGTACGTAAAAAATAATATCGTACAGTACGATACGGAAAATTTTCGAAAGGTACGGTACGAAGTTTGGTACGGAATTATTTTGCTGGTTCGATATACGATAAAAATACGACCACCCGTACTACCACCCTTGCCCTCTCCTTACAGAAAAGTGTTGAAATATTAGCAAAATAAAAGTGATTTTTTTCAAGTAAATGACATAATATTACCTACAGCTGACTTGAAACATTAATTTGCAATATTTTTGTTACTCCTCAAAAATAGCTAAAAAATAGCTTCTTGTTTATCCTCATGTTTTTGTTTGTTGCCACCAAATGTCATTGCTTTAACCTTTAACAACCTTTAACCTTCTTACAACAATTTGAAGGTTGAAAGTGGTTGTTGATATGTACCGCGGTGAGTGAGCGATGATATTGATATTCTTTCTGATTTTCAGGCTTTTCTCAAGTAGGTATGATTGCCGATGCATCTAATCCTTCATACAATCCATCATTCTTTGAATTTGAAGCAAGTGGAGAAAATCAAAACAATGGCAGTGTTATGGAAAAAAGATTTGAGGGTAAGTTCGTAACAGTTTCCAGCCTTGAATTTCTATGGAAAGACCATTCAATTTGTTCCTTCCTGTAGCTTTGTCTAATTAAATGTGGTTTACAGATCTGTATATTTTCATAATTCTTCACTTTGAAATAGAAGTGGTTAATAATTTTTTCATAGACCAGGGCAGATACCCCTCGCTGCACCATGGTGTTTAGTTTTGTAGGAGATGTTTTCCGATTAGAGTGCTACATCTTGTAGTAGCTCTGTGCAATTAAAAAGGCTGCTTCTGAACTCTGTTTCAGACCTTTCTTATAGCGAACTTGAATAAAGAATATTAAAAAGGGATTGACAGAATGAGTAGAGAGAAGAACGTTTGCTGAAGCCAAACCAAAGACTTCAAATGCTCAGATTTTGAGCAACTATTTTTTCCATTGAATAGCTGGTTGACTTGATGTTTGAGAAGATTGCAATACGAATTTTCTTTTAAAAGCCATAATAAATTCGATTACTCAAATTTACTCAAATTGAAAACTAACTAAGTTCTGAAAACAAAATGAAATTGTTTGACCAGGTTATCATGTTTACAATGCAAGTTGAAGGTGCTACCTGGTAATACTTGTATGCTCATGCTCTTCATACAGCATCAACCTTGTCTATTTTAGAGGCTGCAAAATTCCCCAACTCAGGCCATTGACTCAAACGAGACACTTAGAAGATAATTGGTATATATATTCTAATGCATAATATTGAAATTTTTTATAATATTATTTTTATCAGTGGATTTTGGTGTTATGCCGCTGACTCCTAGGATTCAAGAAATACTTCCAGAGCAACCAAGTGTTTCCAACATACTTGGAAGTAGGTGTATTTTATCTTTATATTATTGAAGTATTGTACTTTGTAAGGACTAAATTAACAATTTTATTTTTTACTGGTAATTGAAAATTCAGTCAAGTTAGGCTAGATACACTTCACTATCACAATCATTGATATGGCAAAGACTTACATGAAATGAACAGTGGTGTTGCAAGGTCTCCGACATTGTAGGGATCTAACTCACTGACAAAATGAAATTGACAGCTTTGTGCTAAAGAAAATGTGCGCCGAAGGTGTGCAAAACAAATTTTGAGTCGTTTTGAGACTCAAAACACAGACAGAATTGTAGCTGAAAAATATATTCTAATTATATAATTTTAAAATAAAATACTGTACATGACAAAGGCGCATAATTTCATCATAATTTTTTCGGGTTGGGACCACCCAATATTTGTCTGGACCCCTCCGAGTTCAATCACTCTGCTCCTGTCTCCAGTGGAAATGGGGAACTATCAACTGCACCCCTACATTCCATACAGAACAACTCTGTAATAAGGTAATGAGTGATACATGTTCTGGGATGGTAAAACTATTTAACACAACTTTGTTAACGTTTAGTAGGTTACTCTTTTGACCCACAGGTAATGTAAAATCAGACAAAATGGGTATTCATTAGAGATGGGCCGATACCATCTTTTTCTGCATCAAAAAGAGCTTATAGTCAGTAGTATCAGTCAGATTGATGGGTTTTATTTAATAAAACCCAAAGTGTGAATAAAATTATTCACGCGAGGCATGCCTCGCTTTGATCGTTTTTCAGAGCAGTGGAATGCGAAGCCGACATATATCCGGACTGAACAAGAAAAAGTAGAAAATTCCTAAATAGTTTCATTGTTGCATAATAAAACAGTTGCCTTTCCATTCATTATCACGCAAATATGTGTATTCGTATGCTCTGTTGTAAAGACGTATCCGGTATCGGTGATGAAAATTTTCCGATACCAGTACCGATACCGATACTTCAAAAGTCACCGATACTTGCTGATACCGATTCCGATACCGATACATCGGCCCATCTCTGGTATTCATATTACCCAAATCAGGCATGTGTCTACATGGATTTGAACCCTGATTCAAAGAAAACTTTCTCCTAGTTATATCAATTATGTTTATTTTAGGTTTTGTTTGCTTTCCTGATAACTCTGTAATGTGATGTCTTTATTTGTTTCGCCTTTTGAGTCGACAGAGGTGTCAAATTGAACTATTTCTAAGAGCCTTCAAACACAACAAGCTACAACTTTTAGTGAGTGAATATTGTTAAAACAAGAATGCATATCAGCTTTGCATGGTCATTTGCACGAACAATCTATGCTAATTTCTTTTTTCAACCATTTACTCCACTAATTTTTATCCAGATCCTACAGCTATACAAGAGGAAGTAGTTTCAGGATATTTTGAACACTCTCCACCATCCTTTTTTGACACCAACACGCCGGCGGAATCTTTAAAAACTGTACCCAAACCCATAGGTTTGAATTTTTGTTACAAAGTATGATTTTATTTATTTTTTCAAATGATATAAGGTCATTTATCATGACTGAAAATTTCTGCCATGATTTGTGGCACATGCTAATATAAATCATAAATCGCAAAGTAACTCATGTCGAGCAGGGCAATAACAAAGTCAAATTATATGGCTATGGTGCATAAAATGCAACTCAAATATCAAAATTGGAAAAATTTACTTTTGTCATGTATCTACTTTTTGTAGTAGATGTTTGCCAGATGTGTGGCTGTTAATTAGTTTTTGCTGGATAGTGCATCAAAACTGGGAGCAAATTTCAGTAAAAAGAATCCATTTAGGTTTAGGCTTGCATAGAATATTTTAATAATATAATTACCTGATACTTTCAGCAGCAGGCCAAGTGCAATTGCAAGAACATCATCATTTAACAACGCAACTTCCAGTGCTGCAGCAGCAAGGTGGGGAGGATTAGAAATAAACTTACCAGGCTTAAACTCTACAATCAGTTCTGCTTGACAGTGGGACAGAAATATATTATTTGATGATCTAAAAGTTTTTAAAAAATAAAAATTGGATCACACGCTCTTGTCCAGGGCAGGTACTCATTGATTACTGAGGCTGTCCAAACCATTTTCATTTCGTTTAAAATTCACCAAATGCATTTGTTTAATTTTTTTACAAAACAACCCCCTTATAAGAAAAAGAGATTTACATTTAACATAAAAAGTAAAAACGCCAACTGCACACTATGAAGAAAATGTTCCAAATGTTCGTTTCAAACATTCCCCAAAGAACTGAGCCTCAAAAGTATAGTAAGTGCTTTCTACCTTGGGTGATATTGCATCATCTACCACTTCAATGCCTCTGACGTGCAGAGTTTTGAAGTGATTCTGTAGTAAAAATATTCCTATGTCTATGAAAGCTTTTTTAAGAAAACAAATGTGATTAAAGATTTTTCTATGAATTCTAGCTCAAAATGCAGGTGCACAAGAAACTAAGGGAGCTACAGATGAGATAACAGGACCAACTATCACAAGGAAAGGTAGTGGAACAGTAGTGTCAGGTATAACTTATTATCATGTTTGTATTTGTTAATAAATATCAATCTACCTCTCCAGTAGCCTTTAGGGAGGCAGAATCTTGCTTTTCTTTGGATGTTCAAAACGTTTATGTACTGCCATTTCATAGCAATATAGATGATTTGGAAACTTTTTGTCCAGTGTGTTTGCTTTCACACACTCAAAAAGAGACGTTTTAATCTTTTAGCAGGAGTTGTATTAAGAAATATTGTCCATTTGCTAAATTTTTTCTGATGGAAACCCTTTTTCTCAGGTTTGAGTAGCAGCATAGCTGACTTTTTGCGGTTCTGGCCCTTTTAAACATGAATACTTATACTAAATGTGAAGCTTTCGAATATGAAATTGCCAGTACAAAAAATTATCCAAACAAGTTTGATCCAGTGTTCAAAGACTTCAATATATTTGTACTTTGGGATTTGGGTTATCCGTCATGTATTTCAATATTCTTCATCTTTTTATTAATATTATGCATGTAATTTTTTCTGCTTTAATTGTCACTACTTTTTGTGACAGGATGTTTAGAGCATACATGGTAGGATTGGATTCCATATTTATAGGGTGCAATAGGAAAGCCGATAATAACTCTTTACCACAAACTCTTGCTTAGTTATCAGTTGAATGTGGGAAAGAAAGATTTTGAACTAAACTATTACTCTTTTTTTCTGTGCATAGTTGGCGTTAACGATTCCCTGCGATAAGGAGTACATGTAATTAAATCTTTTGAGACTGAAAATGCATACATTTAATTTTTTGCTAAAAATATCTTCAGATAATGAGAATGGTTCTGAGGAATCAACAAATATTTGGGATCATACAGATAAATTTGAACAGAATCCTGATGTTTTCAAGCCTATAGTCAAGTTGGCATGGCCTCAAGAAGCTAGGTAATTACAGAATTAAATTTAGCAGATTACTCTCCTCATGGTTTCATTGTCTATTTTAACATACCAGTACAAATCAATAAAACCTATGATAATATTGAGAAGCTACTAGAGTGACAGAATCAAATATTCAATTCATCAGCCTTTATTTTATTCTTTCCAATAGCTCAATTCTTAATAATGAATGGCCATGGGGACTTCTGGAAAAAGTGGAGAAGATGGAAAAACTAGATGTTAAAAAAAATATAGAGGAAGCATTTCTGTTGATGGTTAAATGTGTTGATGTAATTATTTATTTTCTCTATCTTATATACATAAATTTTAGAGAAATTTCCAGGTAAAAATAATGCATTTTTGTGTGTGTGTGCAGCTTAATATGAAAATTAAGACTTTCTCTGGGGCCGATAGTGAGTGGAATTTGATAAATTGGATCACATGCCAGAGATAAATCCTGTAAACGGATAAATTTTAAACATTGTTAATTACACACTTTGGAATAAAGCTGGGATGCCCAGTTTGCTCAATTGGTAGAGCACTGGGAATACTCTTTGAGCTACGCATCTCTGATATTCCTGATGTAGATTCGAATCCAATGAGGGATTAATATATGTGAGATTAATATATGTCTGCTGGATGCCTTGCCATTGCATGGTGGTAAGCGTAAGCCCTGCTCACAGTTTCTTCCACCAGCCAGCCACCACCAATCAGTCGAAAACATTCGGTTTCTTCTAGGAATTAATGTCGTCTTGACTTTGTTCTTTCACATTAAATAGGTGTAGCCTACATAAAATGGGAGCTGTGTTACTGTGTTACCACTTAACTAATTCTGAAAAATATTAATTAAATATTAAAAAATTACCTCTATTTTCTACTTCTACATGACCCCACTGTGAAATATTTACATTAACAGAGTTCCCAAAAGGTTGAAATAAAAGATGAAGTGAGGGGAATAAAATGGATTCGCAAAAATGTCAATACTTTATCCAAGTATAAGAAGGAAATGAAAATTTTGCTCAAAGTGGCTTGGCCTGAAGATACGAAGTAATCACTTTTTATATATTGCATGTTTAGTGATTTGATGCTTGAAATTTGTTAATGCATTCCCCATGCTTGGGCTTTACTCTAATTTTAAGAACTGTGTTTGAACAAAAACTAAACTAAAAACAGCATTATGTGTTTGAATGGTTCACATTTTTTGGCAAATTGCTTATTTCATTGTGTACATTCGCCCTTCTAGGTATGTGACTACAATTAACGCAAAGCAATGCAGATCGGTGAAACAACTTCAAGTGTATTGTGGCCTCAACTACTTCATATATCTTCATATTATTTTTAATATTGTGTCTTTTTTCAGAATGTTGACCGAAAACTGGCTCCATGAATTAAATAAGAAAAAAACAAGTCATGACATGGAAATAATGAAAAACTTCACAGATGCTGCCAAAATTATTCTATCCAATCTAAAGGTGTGTGGTCTCTTTTAAACAAAACTTTTGTGAAATTTTATAACAGATGTTACATGCTTTTATTGGCGCCTCTAAAATGTACAGGTGCAAGTAGTGCAAAGTTCTAGCATGTTCTTAGCATGCTCGATCGTATTCAAAGGCGTGTGGTCAATATGATTGGTCCTAAACTTTCCTGCAGTCTGCAAAGTTTGACACACCGCCGCAACGTTGCCTCACTATGTTTATTTTACAGATATTATAATGGTCTTTGTTCAAAGGAGCTTTCTGCTCTCGTTCCTCAGAACAAAATTTTTAATCGATCAACACGATTGGCTACCAATTCGCACCTATTCACTGTGGAGGTTCCACAATGTCACAAACAGTTTTATGCAAGAAGCTTTTTCCAAGAATATCAAAACTTTGGAATTCCTTGCCTTCTTGCTGTTTTCCTGATCGTATTGCACAAGGCTTTAAAACTCCGTTAATAGACATCTATCAGGGATGGGGGTTCTTTAATTCCTGCTCCTGCATTTTATGTAGCTCTTTGCACTTTAGTGGCTGCAGGAGAATTTTTCAAGTTTGATTCTTCTTCTGTGTCCTTGTGAGCGAATTTCAATGTGTTCCCAAAACAAGTGCTGCAAGTATTGCACATTAAACCGAGTGTTGTATGTATTGCACTTAAATACGAGTGGTGTGAGTGATTCGAGTGGAACAAGTAGTGCAAAGATGAATGATGCAAGTTGTTCACTACTCACACCATTTGAACCACTTTTTTTTTATAGGCACTTCTTAGAGTAGATCACCCTGTCCAAGGCCCCGCAACACCGGCCACTCATAGACGGGCAGGGTTACAATTACTGGAAAGATATTATTTTTTCCTGTTCGGCTTAGCCTACCCAAGTTATTACACCCTTGGGTTGAGTGGTGGGCATGGATAAGCGAGCCCGACTCGCCGGGGCTCGAACCCGAGATCTTCAACCTGCGATGCCAACATGTTTAACCACTAGGCCATCGCGCCTCACAATGCATGCATCAATCACTTCTGTGTGTGCCACTTGTACCCTTCATATCTTTATGCACCACCAGCACCGTTTGAAGCACTTGTATCAAAGAGTCACCCTGCTCTTACTTATACCAGATTGATTGAAGGCATTGCAAGGTGAGGGACACAGAAATAATGAAATTATTATTGGGCATTTATGTGCAGCTCCATTGAAGTCAATGATTAAATATATGTAGGTGCTTGTATCTGATGAACAACTCTCACTGAAAATAGGGCTGGGCAATTCAGAATAAATATTGATAGGCACGATGACCCAGTGGCTATCATGTGACATCACAGGTTCAAGATCTTGGTTCGAGTCGTGGCAAGTCTGGCCTGTTCATGACCAACACTAAATCCAGGGTATATTAACTTGGATGATTGGGCCCAATCGGGAAATAATTTATCTTTCCAACAACACTAACCTGCTATTACATGGCCTAACTCAGGGTGATGCACTCAAAATGAGAGAAGATAACAAAAATTTAACTGTTCCAAAATAATTTTCAGACACTTGGGTCAAATCCATAAGATCAGTTCCCATTTCTGAACTTGTTATCACTGGATATGGCTTACTCCACCAACTATGTCCTTGCACAGAAAAATTAGTAGAAGGTTAGATCTAAAGCTCCTCCCCGAGTAAAAAATTTGTATCTGCACAAGAGCTTTTGGCATGTCATACTACTGACTCCCCCTCTCCTCGTAGGAAAAATGCCTATCATAAAATATATTATTATATTAATTTTCAGAAGGAAAGCAATGAAGATGGACACAAAGCCCCTAACGAAAGTAAAGGTATTTGATATTTTCCAGTCCATGTTACACCAATAAAAAGAGGCATGGAGATCTGCCCTGTATTTTTTTCTATTCAACTTGCATAAAATACAGACGGATAACTTTTTAGGCACTTTGTAGCACTTTTTGTGTCAACGGAGGTGTCGAAGTAAACTATGTATATGCATGAATCCTACATCTATCTTTCAAGCCGAATACTTAAAAAATGTTATATCTGTTCTTTTTTTGATGTGTTTTGAGAAAAACCTGAAATTAAGACAAATTGAAGTAATTCAGTATTTAATTTTCAATTAAAAAAATATCTACCTCAACGATAGTAGATTATATCATATCAATCATGATTTTTATTACAAAATTATTTTTAGATTCCAACACTGGCATCTTCAAAAGTCTTAAAAATCTTAAAAAGCATATACCAGGACAGGACAAAAAAAATACAAAAGGTAAACGCTGAAGTTGCAAATTTTTTGATAAAATCAGAATAGCAAACTGGTGAAACCAAATTCGAAAATTTATCTTGTTTAGCATGAAACACTCATGGACTGCACCTCATCAGCATGATCAGTAACCCGAAGAAAAATTTAAATTTTTCTGTTTTGGAAAAATTTTTTGATTTGTAATTTAAAATTTTTCCCGCCCCTGGGCTATAAGTGAGCATGTATCGCTGATTTGAGGGTTCTCAATTTAAAACTTGTGCTGAAAAAAATTATAAAAATAGTGATATGATGACTGGGCAATGAGAAATTTTATTTTGTCTGGCATGAGACAACGATGGACTGTGCCTTGGCAGCAGCCTTGGTAATGCAACATATAATACAATTTATTTTGATTCTTCAATAAAAAAAATACAAAAAACACACAAATGCAAAGAAAGAAATTTGGAGGGTGTATAAAACCTAAAATAAAGTTTAAAACATCATGGCGCATCTGCCCATCACAATGCGTACTCACTATGAACAAAATGCAATTAGGTGAAAACAATATTTGAACACGACTAATGTCCACGAACCAACCGGTCATTTCTTTAGGCATTCATGGCCTTAAAGCCTGGGGTAATTACTACACGACAAATGTAAGACATAGTTGTAAATAAAGACAAACTGGGCATAATTTGTACACAGTTTTCTAGTTGGACATTCCAAGCTGTGAAAATCCTGTGTCTGTGCAGTAAAACCAAAGTTCAAACAGTTCCCCACAGACGACAAAGAATAATATGATAAAATGGGTTTTAAATCATTCTTCAGTCTGTCTTCTATGATTAGCATTTTCTGTACTTTTAAAACAGCGAATCAGAGGTGGCAAAAATCTGAAAGTTTAAATTTGACCCTACTATGAGACTTTGACATTCTAACACAATAAAAAAGTTAGAACTTTGCCGTCTGCGCATGTCCGATCTAAATTTTGAATCTACCTGGGGCAACTGACTTATCTGCTGATGCAAATACAGGTCTGCTGATGCAAATACTTCAAACAATATTTATATAGCTACATTGGTTAAAATGTGATATCGTAAAATAAATACAGAGAAAATATGTTTTACAGATAAGAAACCCGAAAACACTGGGGATGAAGAATTCCAAGTTCCAGCCTCAGATTTTCATCAAAATATCATTGAACCAAAAATTTCTTTGAAATCAAGTAAAGTTATAAAAACCATTTATTTACTTCCATATTATAATTAGCTGCAATCAAAATTTTTTTCCCAGTTATGAATTATACCTGGTTGAATTTTTTTATTGGTTATAGAGTTATTATTTTTTGGTGTTGTAACATTGTTGTAAAGAAATGTAACTTTACATAAGGACTTACCTCTTGGCTTGTAAAAATCCCTTGGATATAGTTTTATTAGAAATACAAACATTGTAGTTTGCTCATGCTTTCCGTTAGCAAACACCTGTTTTCTTAGGGATATATTTACAACTAATCACAGTGCATTTTTTTGGAGCATTTTGTGGTTGAATTTGGTAACCCCTGCCACTCTGGCTCCTATCAGTATTACAACATTCATGTGTTATGTGTCTGTCCATAGATGAATGTATTGAATTCCGAGTGGTACTAGACAATTTGGAATCAGATTATGGAACGTTATGCATGGTAGAAAACTGCTGGCAAGACTGGGCACCAATTCGTATGCAACGAAACAGGTTAGCTTTTTCTGGATTATTTCGCGCAAATTGGTTTCTTCAATTAATTACCTCAAGTATTATTAAAAATAAGAGTTAATTCACTAGATTTTCTATGCATGAGAAATATGTTCAAATTCAGTGTAAAAAATTATGTGCTCGTTCTTACCTTCATTATCAACTATTCAGGCGTATTGATTGACATTGATTCCTTTTTAGGAAACTCTGAACTAATATATGCGTGAGAAGTCATGCCATATAGTTAAGCTTTATTTTCGACCTTTATTTTTTGTTGAAATTTCCGAAGTAACTGTTACCTTTTCAGTCATGGCTACTATTTTACTCAAATACCTGTGCCAGAGGAAAAGAGGGAGATGGAATATAAGTATGTATTATCCAATACAAAGGGGAATTGTGCATATGAAATACTACCAACTAGTTGGAACAAATCTGCCAACAGGGTGATACTGATGGAAAAAGGTTTGTCTTCAAAGCCATATAAGTTGTTTGTGTTATAGTTGGGAACTTGCCTATTTATAACAGCATAGATAAGGATCCCATTGCCATAAATTTTCCTGTTCTAGCTAATTTTTTGATTTTGGTGACAGAGAAAATTGTATCATCGACTCATGGCATAATCTTTGTTCTTGAAGCATTATTTTGAAGAAATTTATTTTAGATAAAACGAAGCATGAATTGGATGAGGTTTATTTCAGAGTATGAAATTGATTATCAATGTTTACAATTCTATCTGGTTACAAGATTTATTATGTGTCTTGATGTTTCATTCAATGTGGAACCAATGAGAAAGGTCAATAAGGTTAAAAAGCATCAGTGAGCCTTTCATGCTCAGTGACATCTAGTATGTTTTGCTCTTTAAAGCCTTCTTCAATTAGAGATCTTATCTAGTTTTTGCCCGGGATTGAATCTATGTCATTCATTACGTGCTGCATCAACCAGCTACCACCATCGAGAAATAAACTGAATCTAAACTGTGTAATTATCATACTTGGAAACAAAAAAATACACAGTAATTTGCTTCATGTAGTTGAGGCAATATTCATATTTTTCTTCACACATACATTTATTGATTTTGAATTCTTTTCATTTTTTTTAAAATTTTATATATTTTCCAGGAGGGGTGGTCATTCATGACCTGCCAATATTTGAAATGAGTGCATCAAGGGAATTTGAAAGGGTAGCTCATATAAAAGCCTGGCAGCATCTCCCTGAACCTAGTCAAATACCGTTACCTTCAGAAGAAAAAACTAGAAGATACTCACTTGACGAAGAAGTTTATAATTGGCTGAACTCAATGAAAAATGGTTATAGAACCACTGGTGTACAACCCTTAATGTTCATTTCCCAAGAGGTATTTAAAACAGAGTTTGTTTTGTAGTGTTTGATGATTTGCTTTTTTATACATTGTATAGGGTTCGAAAATCAAATATCATGCATGCAACTCACAAAAAATCATGGTTATAATATCCTAGATGTTGATATATTATAAGATTTTTAAAAATTATTTTTTTCTAATTCTGCGAAATCGTTTAGTATGTTTCTCAATTGGCAACTGAGAAAAAACGTTTCTCTTCCAGCAAAATATTTTTAATTTTATTCTATTATTGTTGATAGTTTATTTATATGTCTCATATGTAGATTCATATCAATTAAAATTTTCAATTACATTGTAGAAAGATATCCAATAATTGTAAACATTGTATCCCTTTTTAAGGCTATAAATTGTTCTATCACCCGATGGCTTACTGAAGTACAATTTTTGGGTGATGATGAAAGAAATGTTTTCAAGCTAGTGCTTTGTGGTTTGAGTGCTCTTATTTCATACAACAAGTTGAAAGCTTCTTTGCTAAATAAAAATCTGGTGTCTATGCTATTTGAGAGTATCAGCATGCATTCACTCGATCTGACTCAGCAAAAAAAATTGTATGTGGAAATCAACTTGGCTTGGAGATTGGGAAAAGGCTGCCAAAGGTGTGAGACAATAAAAGCAATACCAATATTCAACTTTTTCCGCACTTAAATTTGATATTTGATACAAAATATCAAATTAGTCAAATTTATGTAAGCAGATTTTTTTCTGTAAACTTTCCAGCATTTGAGCCTTAGATTACAAGACAATGTCTCTTAATTTTTTAGTACCATAAAGTCTGAAATCTGAAATAAGCCGTGATCGTGGATTTATAGTGCTAAAATAACGCTGCAATTTCTGTCCATCTGTGGTTCGTGATTGACTGAAAGTATAGTTACTGGAGCATACAGCTATAAAGCATTCTCTTTCTGAGGCACCTGATTTTGCACAAAATGGATCACATTTTGCACAAAATCTCAGAAATAATCACATCCAGCATTTGGTTCCATTGTATAAAATACAAGATATTTGGTCTAAATGAAATATTTTTATGTACTTAAATTTTCGATTCTACTATTGTATTTAAACATATTTCTAAATTGGTTCAGCTTCTTTATGCTGTCTGCTGATCATTACTAAATTCTAATATTTCATCTATTTTTATAGCATTTGTTTGGCAATATGTGATGCATTCAAGATGCTTGAAAACTTTCCGATGGTGGAATGGATATTGGCGTTACCTACTTATTGGTTAATATACAATGAAGGAGAAGTAAAAGAAAAACCCAAACAGTACCCTGTCAGTGGGGACAAATGGAAAATTGATTGTGAAGCTTATTTCCCTGGTAGTTTACAATTATTTCGAAAAGATGCTAAATATCTTCGACTACAAAGGTGACATTTTAAAACAACAATTTGCTTTTAATATATAAACACCTTTGCGGTAAAACTACCACATTATTGGAAATATACTTTTCAACTCCACAACACTCTATGAAATAAACATTTTTAAAATGCTGAAATTTTTGTCAGATTGATATATTAGATTTTTTTGAATTATTAGCAAATATCGAGTTCAAATTTTCCAATAGATACTTCATAAATTTTTGATTTTTGCAAAGTAGAGACTGTGTAATGAGGCAGTGTATTTTGCAAGACTCTACTCTAAACGAATAGGCTAAAAACTAATCTTGAAATATCTTGCGTAATATTTTTTTTATTTCATTGCTTTCTAAGGTTCACTAGCTACCGTAACATTAGTTGCATGATTTAAGCAACGTTTGTCAAGTTTGGCATTTTAAAACCTAATTCAGTTTTATAAATCTAATGCGATAGTACTGATATTTAAATCAGAGCCCCCCTTTAGTGGTCCTCAAATACTATAGAATTGTAGTGTTATCTCATGCCTCTGTTAATGAAAACATTTGCTTTATTGATTTTTATATTCATGTAGCACATTAACTGCAAGGTCAAAGGAAGTCTTTGAAATGTCTGCAATACACCCATGGATTGTTGGCACTTATATTTCTGTTTTAACGCCAAGAACTTTGGGCAGGATTTTGAAACTTCATGAAAAACACAAAATTGCAGATCGTTTTCCTCTCGACCTGATTATGCATGTTCTACTAAGTGAATGGGGATCAAAAACTGATAAATCTGATGTGAGTTTTTATTCAATAAAATTTAATATAAAAATCAAACAATGTTGAAGATATTATAGTTCTGCAATGGAAATCATATCTCCAGTGTCAACTACCGTGTTATTTTTTTGTCACTCGTATTATGATTACTCTGAGCTAGGTTCTAATATCGATTGCCATATTTAGGCAAACAGTGTACATAGGTTTTTTATTACCGGTATACACATTAGTGGCAGGCATGAATTTACATGATGAACTCACATTACCTCAAAGCGAGATCTTCGACCTGTGATAGCAACATGCTATCAAAAGATCCAGATGATACACTCAAAAAACTTTTGTTATTACCTAAACTAATGGACATGGACATATTTTTAATTTTCAAAGCGAAAACACCACCACTGAAATTAAATGTCAACGATTGTCCATGTTAAATGTTTCACTCATAGAAAATTGCAGTGGATATAGATTATCAACTCATGCCTTTTATTTTTCAGCCATTGGAAAGTATTCACAGTGCGAAGCAATACCTTGAAGAAAGATTCGAAATTTTTTTAAAAAAAGGAAGTGAAATGTATGTTAGTCATTACTATGCGCTACATAATACAGCATCTTCTGATTTCAGAATCAAATCGAACCATTTTTCTGAATTGAATCGAACATTGCCATTGAAAATATTATAATGAAAAGCAAATACTTTTTCCTCAGAAATTTGTAAAATAAAATGAAATCTACAAATATGTTCTGAAATGTACATTATTTTAATCATGTTTATTTTGAAATACTAAAAATCTTAAATCGGATAATTTATAATTTTGCAACCACAAGTCAGATGGAAAATTTTGACATAACTTGTGGGTATTCAAGTTAGCAATACAGCAAAGGCCCTTTTTTATTCATTGATTGCATTTTAAAAGTATTGTACCAAAATTGGTGTAATGAAATTCATGCAAATATAAATTAAACAGTTCATTCAAAAATGTTTTTAAATATTCTTTTTCAGCAAATAATTTTTGTTATTCATTTTTGTTTTATTTAAATTTCTTAAATTTTATAAAGACATATAAAAATGTTATTTTTCACAGCTTGTCTGAAGAACAGCTGAAAGAGCAGCTCAGCTCTTCTCATAGAATACTTTCCGAGATTGTTCAAGTTGTCACTGACATGGCTGATTTTCCTGTTTCTAATGCAAACAATACCGATATGATTTGGTTCCTGAAAATGGCAAGCTACAGTGCCACAAAAGCCAAGAATATTGTGGTAATTAGGTTTTTTAATCTTTTGTTCATTGTGTATTTGCTTCACATCAAAAATTTTGGAGCAATAACCAACAGTTACTATCTATCTATGCCTGAGTCAGGATTTTATCCTATGGCAAAATTTCATTTGTTTTTTAGTTGGCGTAGTGAAATGATATTTGATATATTTGTGGCCTTAATATTCAGTATTTGGACTGATAAAAACATCTTTCGGGGCTGCGATTAGTATAATCGTACTTAACCTTTCTTTAACTCAAATTAGTGATTGGCAATAGTCATGACTTGATGGGCTAGACAGATGAAATATATGTTCTACAAAAATATTTTTATTTTCTTGATCTTAAATCATGTTAGTCTGGGTCTTAATTAATTTATATGTTGGATTAACAATTGAGCATTGAGCTTTTACTTTTTAAATTTTTTTTTATAGTTATGTCGCAATATCTCGGTTTTTAGTCTTTTT
Organism: Styela plicata; assembly: GCA_963675895.2. Taxonomy (NCBI): domain Eukaryota; kingdom Metazoa; phylum Chordata; class Ascidiacea; order Stolidobranchia; family Styelidae; genus Styela; species Styela plicata. The sequence goes on along the minus strand of OZ023151.1, from coordinate 16,224,938 downwards.
CTAAAGTTGACACTACTGTTCCTCCAACCCATTACATAAGACTTACCAGTAGTAATTAATGTCCATTATTTGGTATAATATTTTCTGCATCTTAATGTTATCCATGCATTTCTAATATCCCTCAATCTCACACTGTAGATGTTTTTGCTGTTGGTTTATACCACATAGGTAACCTTTTTTTTGCCAAAACGACCTTATACCTTACCCAATTCAATGTGTCACAGCTCGATAGACTTGCCATGCTACCTGTAACTCCTTCGCCACTGATTGGATAACCCCACCTTATTGATCCTCATTTTAAGGATTTCAAATCTTTAGCTTCGAGTGTAATTTGGGGCTTGTTTGCATGTGGTGTATTTTCTAATTTTTAGAATATTGAGATAAAGTAACATGCAGAAATGCATACATTTACTTTAGATTTTGTTGAAGGAATCTTATGAGGGAACTCGCTCATATCTTTCAATATTTGTAAATGCTGGAAAAAATATTATAGAGGCTAATTTGAGAAAGCACAACACTTGTTTTGAGGTAAATAAAAATATATACTTATATATAAATATATACATATGTATATTGAAGTTCTGTAACAAGACCAGAGAAAGGACCAAAAAGGAACCAAATAACAACCTCTCATAAGGCAAAAAGCTACTATAAAAAAATTTAAAGAGTGTACTATAAAAGAATGGGGAAAACATCCCATGAAAAACTGATTCACTATAAATATGTGTAAGCATGGAAGCCTGTGGGGGTTGATTATATGCAAGATAATTGTGGAACACCTCATAAGTGCATGCGGGTTCATGTCAAGCTTTCTCTCTTTGTTGCTGACTCGATGACATTTTCATCCTTCACAATTTATTTCACACAAGCCTTATTTTGATTCTATATTATAGAATAGGAAATCATTTTTATCCTGCAGGTGAGGAAAGCCAAGAATACAGCTTAATCATAAGGCGAACCACGACATCTCGTGCAGATACTAGATCCGAATCGGGGTGAGGGATTTTGAGTTATCATATTTCTCATTTTTCCTGTGCATGGACCTGGTTGGTGGAGGAAGCCGTATGCAGCGCTTACGTGAAGCCCCATGCACCGGCGAAGCGTCCAGCAGACCTCGCATATAGTCATCATCCCTCACTGGATTCGAACCTGCGTCTTCTCAACGATTGAGCTAACCAGGCACCGGACACCTTCTTGTGTTGTTATAATATTTTGCATAATAAACTACATTAGTCTTTCCAACCATGTCCAAGCGCAAGAAAAATTACTAAAATGGCTAGATAAAACCTCTTAACCCAACTTGGAACTGGAAACAGGAAGAGAGGTGCAGTTTCCCATATGGTTAAGTTGTACTCTTGGCTTCTCTCTCCTACAAGATTGAAATGATATCCTAACCTATTTCACATGGAAAAAATTCAGTGAGCTACTGAATGATTACCATTATTTTAATTAGATCTTTTGTTTCAGTTTGTGGATGCTATCTTCAATATTTCATGGCTGGATGAAAAGTTTGATGCGATTTGGAAAGATCATTTAAAGGATCTTGTTGGACAATTATTGCCTAAGGTATTATTTTTTTCCAAATTGATGTTTGCAAAGTCAAAATACTGTATTTCAATGTTTAATTAACATTAAGAGTGTGTGTGTGTTTCAAACTTGATTATATACATAAAGCGACAAATTAAGTGTATTCAATAAACTACAGGTGTGGCCAAAAGAGAGTGGTGAATTTTTAAAATTCTATGGGGAGAACATGCCCAAGTTGCAAATTTCACATGTACTGTATAATTTGCTGGACAATTACGCTTATAAGTGCTGTGAAGACTTTTTTGGAGAATAACCATCCAAGAAATAGAAACAGGTCCACCCGAGAGGTAACACACATTTTTGTTCTTTACTAATATGATTTTATTCTAAATTTTCATAATAAATAACACAATCAAAAATGGAGTTTGTAAAGAAGAAAATAGATGTAAAGATTTTGGTATTGGCTTAGCTCTTCTTTCAAGATTTTAGTGGAAATGAATAATTTTCGCCTGGAGTGGTGAATGTAAAACATTCCTTATGTTATTCCTTTTTTTCTTTGAATAATACAAACTTTTATCTACAAAATTATTCAATGTACTTGTTTTTTCCTCATTTAGAACCCAGATGAAATCATCAAAACAAAAATATCTAAAATGCTGGAAGAAATGAGATCACCACTTTTAGCAAACAAGTTTGGTGAGGTTTTCGTGAAGAAGTTTGATGCATGGCATTCGACTCAATCTAGTAGTAGTGCTGAAGAATACTCAAACTCTATCGATTTTCTAGCCAGTTGGCCATATGGAATTCCGATGTTTAAACATTTCTGTAAGTATACTTCGTTTCTTGCTTTGAAAATATACAAATTATTTTTATTTATTTTTTGATCAAGTTCACTCTGAGCTAAGTCGAAAGATCACCTGAAAGGAGCCAACTAATTTCCAAGCAAATGGCAAAGAACTACAACATGTAGCGTCTGTAACTGCACTCTAAGCAGAAAAAATTCATCAGGTGAGGTATTAATCTTGAAGTTAATCACCAAGTGTACAAAACAAAAATAGATTGCGGTTACTTATCCTTGAATCTATGATGTCCAACCTCAAATCCAACATGTAACAACTTGCCATAGCACCGCTTGCATCTATATGTTGAAAGTTACCTTGTCCACAAATAATAAATATAAGTTATATTTTAATAAAAAAACGATCAATCCTGCACAAAGATAGTGATACTTGACATGGGTTGATACTGTACAGAAGTCTTGGTTCATTATGATATGTTTTTCTCTGGCCATTCATATGAGCTGACACCCAAATTCAGAAACATGCAGAAAAACAAGATTCTGTCACCCTGATGTGTTGATATATTTTACATATATTCCAAAATCCATCTGAAAAGTTCATGTAATGTTTGATAATTTTAACTTTTATTTTTGTATCACCAAGACAATTCGACAACAAAAAAGAAATCAGAAAGCAAACCTGGAAGAATTGATGAATGTATTCGAATTATACTTCGAAATATCAAGGAAGCAATCAGACTTTTTAAAACAGGAAATCTTCAAATCAGTATGATGGAAACTTTCATCAAAAATTCTGCCAGCATATTGGATATCGATTCTGTTGTAAACAAAGTATGTATTGATATATGTATGTTTTGGTCAGTATCAACTTCAATATCATAAAAGTTCATATACCGTAATTTAATTTCAAAGAATACTATACATTTACTTGCTTTTCAATTGATCTTTTTTGGAGAATTTGTGGCTCTAGAATTGCCAAAATGTGTTGTCTACATAGGAAATGCTTTGATTTTTATCTTGCGAGAAAGGAAAGCCGAGAATACAGTTTAACAATTTGGTGAACCACGACTTCTGGGGCAGATACCAGTTCCGAAACGAAGTGAAGGTTTTCGGATTATCTTATTTCTCAATTTTCCTGTGCATGGACCTGGTGAGTGGAGGAAGCCACAAGCAGCGCCAATGTGAGCCACTGAGCACCGTCGAGGCGTCCAGCAGACCTCTCGCATATAATCATCATCCCTTATGGGATTCGAACCTGTGTCATGACGACCAGAGATGCGTAGCTCGAAACGTATTCCCAACTCTGTTAATGTTATATGTTGTAATATGATTTATGCTTTGCATTGATTGGATTTTATTAATAATAAAATAAAAATTTGTGAATAAAGTATTTATATTGTAGTTTGGCACATCAAAAAAATACTTGTGCTGGTCAAGCCACAACATGCAAACAATTGCACCCTATATGCAGAAAACAGTCCAGTCAGAACTGAACTACTGTGGTAAGCTGCAATGTATTTGCTCTAGTTCGGAACATCCCATTTATCTTTTACATAACTTACAAGACTGTTAATGTTTTGAACTCTTTATTAGCCAATTGCATCTGATGGACAAACCTCATCTGTTGATGGCACACTCAAAAATTATATTTCTCGTTGTGAAAAACAGTTGGAAGCAGCAGTTTGCACTCGCAAATTTATAGTTGATTTCATGGAACTATGTGTATTACTCAAAACAGGTTGGTTGTGGGTTTTGATTTTATTTGATTGTTTGTAGTACATATTATTTTCCAATATATTTTTTGAATTTCATTTATATTTCCTTAAAATTTTTTAACATTTCTGTTACTTTAAAATTTTAATACTTTTGTTCACTTAGAATGAAATAAGGGGTCAATAGTAGCTTTTGGATGGATTCTGCTTTCGGCCTTGCTTAAAAATTACTATACTGCCAAGCATTGTTAGCAGTTTTTTTATCTAATTGAAAACAGATGGTAATGACAGAGACAAACAGTGGTGCCAATTAACTTGATTGTTATAAATTGCTATAATCTAAAAAGCTTTAAAGTGCCATATGAGCGGGGCTCGTGATCATAGCATGACAATTTCAGAAGGAGAAATTGCACAAATCTACATACCTAAGTTTTTTACTAGATGAATTGATTGTAAAATTATAAGGAAATGAAAAAATTGAATAGTCGAGGAAACATATTAGTGCTCAAGGTAAATAATGCCTCATTACTCAAATATCTCTTCTATATATACTTGTACCCACTCCTCACATATATATTACAAAGTAATAAATCGAGTGTTTGGTGCAAATAGCACAAAAGCTTGAAAGCTTCAAAATCATCAACATTGCTATTTTTAACTCTGTTGATAGCCCTTGAAGAGAACAAGATTATGCCACACTGCTTTGACTATGTATTGTATATTGTGTTTACGTTTTTTATTGACATTTAATAGGTGGAGTAGAAGTGGACATGGAATCATTGGGAAGTGTCATCCATAAGCCATCTTCCTTACTTTCAACCGTGATAAACTTGAATGAAATTCCAGAAAGTCCTGAGCAAGGAATATACTCATACAGAGAATTAGGAAAAGACAACATTCAGAAACTTTGCAAAATTTCTTCTATAAAGGTACTGCTATGTAAGGCAGATTCAATATATATTGAGGTATACTGAAACATTCCCAAGTTGTTTAAGATAGGCATTATATTGTGGCTTGTTGATTTTCTATTACCGCCAGTGTTTATACAGTGTTTTGTATGAACTATACTAAACCAGTTCTACTTAACCTCGTGTTGAGTTATCAGCAACTGGTAGTTTCCTGTCTTGTCACTGATTTGATTCTCTGTAGTGTTATATCGATCCAAATTCAATTACCTGTTTTGGTTTGCTGTAATGAAAGACCTAAATATAATGACTGTTGCTAGTAAGCATGTGGTGAAAGTTGTCGCTATCTAGCATTCTTTGGGCTCTTTTTCATAACAAATTTGCTGGCTAATCTCTGTTGCCTCACAGCACTTTTCGCAACTTTCATCGATGTCATCCATTCCATTTGGTTAATTTTTCATTTATTATTGTATTTGTTCTATGGTTTTTCAATTATTTTACATACTCTCATCGTAATGTAAAGCTTTTTCATTTTGACCAGGAATTGAAAAAATTACATTATTACTGTCTTGGTACTAGAAAATGAAAAACTACATAAATGAAAACTTTTTACCATCCCCTCAATTATTATATAACAAATGTAAATTAAAAGAAATAAATTGTAATTTCAAAATACTTTTAATTAATGATAGTATTAAGAATCTTGATTAGCTTGATTATCGATATTATAAAAATTTCTTAGAAAATTATCATGTTAATGCTAAAATTGTCAAAAATTTATTTGTGGAAACAGGACAGTAAAGTTTTCCAGAAAATGTGGATTGATGGAAGTCAAGAAATGTTTGCTGGAGACAATGACAATGATATGAACGATGAAAACAATTTCATTGTCTCCTGGAAAGATGTTTTGAAAAAATTATGGAATAAAGTTCAACAGACTCTTCATGATGCTTTCTCAAACATTGAAAAGGGTGGGTTGATTAAGTTTAATTATTTTCATTTATCTATTGTTCTAAACGAAGGGTTTGGAAATATTCATTAGCGGTTTTGGTAAAAACATATTATCCATGGATTTCTACATTTTGTGACAGAACTGAGTGGTGCTCTACACTTTTGTGCACTTTATATGCACACCGGCATATGTTTTCTGATAGGCACCCAATTTTTCATGGCCTTTTTAATTTTGTATCATGCTATTTTAGTCTGATGGCAGAACTTATTGATGACTAATTGTCACTGATTTTCAAATTTGCAGGTTCAGTGACAGTTCGTCAAGCTATTGAATGGTTTTACTTTGCTGTTGACACTGATAAACCTCTAGCAGCTGTTTCCAAAGAGATGAACAGGATACGACTAGCATCTGAAGTGCCAAGTGGTATGTTATTACTTGTTATACAACAAGAACAATTTTTTTGTTTGTTTTTAGTTATGCTTAATTCAAGATTTTAAAATTCAAAATGCATGCAGTCTGAAAGAATTCTATATTCCAACAACACATTAGTGTGTTTCATCAATAATCATTAGTGATTGATTATTTTAATTTAAACTCTAATACATCATTGTCACCAATGATGCAAGAATAAAATCAGAAGCTTGTCATTCGACAACTTTGATTTTGTTATTCATTTTTTTATTACTAATAGCAGATTTTAAATTTAAAAAAAAAATTCATGCTGATTTAAATGCTGTAGTCCATGATATTTTTTAGATATTAATAAGAAATTTGTGAACAAGTGTAGGAAATTAATAACTGATGCATTAATAGTAGAGACAGACTGGCAGAATGTCAGATACTTTGCTACAGATATTCGGAAAAAATTATTGCTGCCAGTGGAAAATATAATCAATAGGAAATATTATATGATAAACCTATTGCTAAAAAGTCTTTTTGTGACTGTGTCTGATAGCAATAAAACTGTAGAAAAAATGGTTCAAGATTGTCAATATTGCTATGAAATAGAAGTGTTGATGGTTTTAAAGCTTTTATGTTCATCCAGAAAAAATAGCTGTATTGTTGTACTGTTGTGCGAAAATAACGAATGAAGAGAAAAAGAGAGAGAATAACAGGTTAAAATAATCCATAAACAATAACAGTCTGTCATACAATATCAGATTTAAAAATTGATATCAGTATTTGAATTAAATTTAAATTAATTTCTATATAATTTTTAATAATATTTTATATAAAATGCATTTTTTAGATAATGCCGAGAAATTGAGAACCAAAAGTAAAAAGATTAATAACATACTTGAAGTCAAACTGATCGAAAAATTTGCGGACTGTATTCTGAAAGCCAAGAGTGTTCTTAATTTGACCAATTCCTTTCGTGAACTAGAAAATATACAAGTATGTAATATATTGGTTGTTTGTTATTCTGTAAAATCTGAAGATATTGATTACCATATTGTTATAAATAAGAATACCTTGATCTTTGGTTTGAGATCCCATTTTTTTATCCACCTAAGTATTTCCATTTTGAAAATTTTTTTTAAAATGTATAAAGAAATTGCACCATTTTGTGTCCTACATACTACTCTTATCACTTCTTTATATTTGTTGGAAAGATTAACTTGAAAAGCATTGCACTGTAACATACCTTCTCAAGTACAAAATCATTTAGAACAATGTAATACAGTACATAGATATTTTTTATTGAATTTCGCTCTCTGCAAAGTTGATGGCAGTTACTAAAAAGCAGCAACTAATCAGCACTTATATGGCGAAGATGACTACGAAATGTATTATGGTACCAGTAAATGCACACTAAGTTGAAAACATCTCAAAAACTGAACTAGTACAGTGAAGTGCAATGAGTAACATCATCCCAAGCTATGCTTAAATCCACTATCCCTTTTTCAAGTTATTGGGTGGCAGGTTAGCTCAATCGGTAAAGCGTTTGGAATACGCTCTTAGCTACGCATCTCTGATCGTCATGACGTAGGTTCGAATCATGTGCGGGATGATGATTATATGCGAGAGGTCTGCTGGACGCATCGCCGGTGCACGGTGGTTCACATAAGTGCTGCTCACGGCTTTCTCCACCAACCAGGTCCATGCACAGGAAAAATGAGAAATACGACAATCCAAAACCCTCCATCCCCAATTCGAAACTGATATCTGCACGAGAGGTCGTGGTTCGCCATATGGTTATCCTGTATTCTCGGCTTTCCTCTCTCGCTGGATAAAAATGATATTCTATTCTTACAACATCCAGGAAGTGCTTTAGGGCAATTCTGGATCACATACCTAACATAAACACGGCCAACATAAGTATAAATTTTATAATTGATGTATTCATTACTGCAGAGACTTGATGATAACATGGATGATTGTATCAGTCAATTGCATCTTGATCAACAATTTGTATTCAGGAATTTAAAATCTAATACTGTGGATGTGTTGGAGGCTTTCTTGTTTCAGCAAGAATTGTTTTTATGGCTCAAAGTCAACATGCAAGGTGGTTTTTTTTTTTTATTTTATTTTCCGAGTCTTGCAGGAGCAAGCTTAAGAACTATTATTCCAGCATGTTGTAAGACTCAAAGAAATCGGCGAAGCATTGGCAATACACTTCGAGCTACGCATCTCTGATCGTCCTGACGTAGGTTTGAATCCCCATGAGGGGTGATGATTTTATGCAGTGCACAGTGGTTCACGTAGGCACTGCTTATGGATTCCTCCACCAACCATGCACAGGAAAAAGGAGAAATATGCGCAAAATCCTTCATCCCGATTTGGAACTAGTGTTTGCATAAGAGGTTATGGTTCGCCATATGATTGAGCAGTATTCTTGACTTTACTCCCCATAGGATAAAAATGAAATCCTATTCTATCCTAAAAAGTGGTAGATGGTTTTGCTTGTGCCATCACTCTGGCTATATACCACTTTGTTTTTGTTCTGTAAAGAATTTTTTTTACGTTTTATTTAGCTTTTATTTTACATTTTATGTAGCTTTTTGCCACATGAATGATTAGTGGTGCAGACCATTTGGGGCTGCCTAGAGCGAACTTTGCTGTCCTCTAAATCAGAATTGAGTACAATTTTTAGCTTGGGCTGAACCTCTTGGAAACTGCAGTTGCTGGCAGTACCTACATTGTTTGTGACATATGAGAGCGTTAGTCAGTTCCTTTTAGCCCTCTTTCCATCCTTCAATCACAATAACTGAAATCCATTTTTACTACTTGTGAAAATACTACCAGAATAATTTTATATACATCTTGAAAAATCAAACTGGATTTTCAGATAGAGCCGGTGTCAAAGTATTTTGTGATCTTGGAATGATATCTGCTGGGGAGAGTGCTTATGAAGTGGACAAAGTGTCATGTTTACTCAGTGCTGTTGTTGGATTCGCACCTCTTATATTTGATGTCAGAGAGGATATTACACTCAATGATTTTGTGAAGTTGTGTGAAGAGATTAGCGCAAATTATGCAAGAAATAAAAAATTGATTGAGAATTGGGTGAGAAACTTAACATGCCTTCATCTACATATCAGTTCACTATGAAGACAACTAATATTATTTGCAGTATTTAAACAATTTTTTTGAACAGTCGCTAATTTCACAGTATTAACGTTGAATGTGAAATATCTATGAAGAAGTTTGGAAAGTTTTTGAATAATCAATATTCAATTTGTCGTGTGCTCACTAACCTAATGGTTGCTGTCACACTTTCCAAGGTTAGTTAATCCATGCTTTCAGGGTTTAATACCCCTTTCATCTTGAAAATGTTTTTTTCCGACCAAACTGTCCATCTTTAATTACTGCAATTAATGCAATCTTACATTATGTGGTCTTCTCATATGAAAGATAAAAGGAATAAGTGGAATACTTCGCCCCATTAGACTCATAAGTGGAGAATGTAGTCGCAAATTTGTATCATGTTGTTTTTAATGACATAATATTTTCTGATTATTCTTAAATATTATTTCAGAATGACACTGGAGGAAGATTGGAATGGTTTGAAATGATTCGGAATCTACATGGATCAGTTGAAAATCAAAGTCTGATGCAAGTAACAGAAATAAATATGTATGGAACGTATGTCATCAAGAAACCAAGTAAAGGAAATGCAGTGATGAACAATTGCATTCAACTGATAGTGCTTGGTGCCATGAGCAAAGAAGGTATATACAAACTGAATTATTTTTAACATGAAATCAATTGGGAATGAACCAGAAAATTTCTATTCAAAACTCATTGCAAAGTTCCAAAACAATCGGCTCGTCCCAAGTTGAAGTTAACATATGCGAGACTTTTTCAAGTGAACTTAACTTTGATTAATTTTAGTCGAGTTACATACGTTACTCATATTTTTGCATTACTTAATTTTTTTTTTCACAAAGAGTGCAAAAAACTGACCCATATGTTGATTCATTTATTTGGTTTATTGAAATAAAAAAAATTATTTACATTAAATAAAAACACCTGTATTACAAACAACCATGTACTTATGATGTAATCAATGAAAGACAAAAATGTAACGACAAAAAAAAATTACAATGATAGAAAAAATAATTGCTAATAGTAAGATAAATCAATAGATGAGAAAGAGTGCAAAAATAGAGTAGAGGAACAAAATAGTATATTTTGGGAACAAAATAATTGCAAAGAGTCGCCTCATTGCTCATGTGCGACCTCAGGCAGAATGAAAATATAAAATGGTCAAGTTAACAGCTTAAAAATCAGTCAGGCGTTCCAAGTGGATTTCCCAGCTGATTTTTTGTTATTCATTGAATAATAATGCTTTGCATCAAACAATGATTGAAAAATTTGAAACAATGAATCTGGTCTACCTAATTAAAATTCTTACAGTAAACGTCAAGAATACACATACGATGCAGGTGGGTAAAAGAACACAGCATGGCGCAATAGAAGGAATGTAAATAAAAGGGCCGGCTTGGAGTTGTCTCATGAGGCATTTTCTCAGTCGAACACAGTGTTCTGTTGCAGCTTTAGTATCCTATTTGAGAGCATCACTGTTCTGAATCTGAAAGTTCAACTTGGTGTAAAAGCAGATTATGTTCTGTGCATGATCACAATAGCGTTGGTTCCTAGTACTCTGCTAGCCTTAGAAAAAAAGACACACCACGATACCTTTATGAAACTACATTAGACTTTGAAACCTATACAATGTTAAGTTCCTTAGATCAGACACACCTGTAACCCGCATTTATATGTTTCAGGAATCAGGATTATATAAGACTTCTCTGATAAGAAAACCAAACCCTAGTTCTATATTAAATGATTATAATCAAAAACATGTATTATAGGCAAAGAGGAAAGGAAAGAAAAAATCTTTTCGTTATCTGACCTGTATGATCTGCAATCAAAACTGATGCTTATTGCTGGTGAATCTGATAAAGGCCAAGAAGATGTTGCAAGATTTAATGAAGTATTGATGGCAGTTGAAACATTCACAAAGGCTTTCGTAGATTTGCTGACTTCTGGTTGTATGCTCTTCAATGACTTTAATGCAAAGTTTGTGTAAGTGGAGATTATTGGATTCAATAGAAAAAACGTCAACGCAATCATGTATAATTTAAATATTTTGTTCATGAAATTTTATATTTCGCAAATTTGTTATACATAGTCTGAATTTCTTAATTTCATTTTTTTTTTTTGTGGATATTTGTTCCAAGCAATGCCATAAGCAATGTACAAAAGGTACCATCGAACGGCTACTTAAATGTCAAAATAAAGTACAGTGAGTGGTATCCACCTTGAATAATCATCAAGCAAACTCATCTACCAGTTTTTTGTTTCCTTTTAGTTTCCTCTAAATACGACATAAAGAAAATAGGGCGAAGCTCTTTTGGCTCAACATTTCTCCTGTGCATGGACAGGAGACCTTTTGCAGACCTTTTGCTCGGTTAGCTCAATCCGGTACCCGGTTAGCTCAGTTGGTAAAGTGTTGGGAATACGCTTAGAGCTACGCATCTCTAATCGTCATGACACAGGTTTCGAATCCCGTTAGGGATGATGATTATGTGTGAGAGGTCTGCTGGACGCCTCGCCAGTGCACGGTGGTTCAGGTAAGCGCTGCTCCACGCTGATCCCGCAGGATATAAAGGATATCCTTTCATATCCTATCCTTTAATTATCCCTGACAAGATTCAAACTAATGTTAGGATGATCAGAGCGTATTCCCTACATGCGAAGCGTATTCCCTATATTTTTACTGATTTGGGCATCTCTGATTTTTCTATGTAACAAGCCGAATTCAATAGTGTCAATAAGTTACAAAACTTTATTTGAAAAAGCATTTAATACTTTTCATTTTATCATTAGAAACAGATCTAAAGAGCAAGACGACGCAGAAGAAATGTTGATGGTCATCTCATTCATGGAAGATGTCCCACCTTTGAGTCAATCAGCAAAAATCAAAGATATTGAAAGCATTGCACAAGTCCTCATACATGCCCATGAAGAGTAACACAAATATTTTATTTCAGTTCCTTTTTTCATAATATTTGGACTTTAGAATAAAATTTATTCTGAAGAAGTATAAAACCGAGAATAGCCTAAACATATAGTAAACCACTACCTCTTGTTCAAACACCATTTTTGAATGTTGTTTGGCTTAACCTTTGACTCCTGTTCATTACTATTGGGGCGCATCAATAGTTCTGATGTGGTAATTTTTCTATTCCCTTAATCTAATTCTTTTTCAATTCCAAAAATATTGCTGGGGGTAATTTGCTTTCAAGATATATTGCTTTGATACACGCAGAAATTTGTGGAGAACGTTTTTATTGCTTTCAACCTTGCCAGGGGCGAACTTCCAACATTATCGTAACGTTTTTTTCCCCAAATGGCACAAATTATTACCTGGTACAGAATGGTTTTACAAAATTTTTAAAAATGGGGAGGTTCTGTGTGCACCCTAAAGGACATGGTTGGTGGACAGAGATGTGATCTTTCATGAATCCTTGTATGCTGGCAAAATGTCCATCAAATCTCATACATTTGGATGAGATTTCACTTCAAAAATTTACCTTTGATGCAGTTCCCAGTTCAAAGTCAGGGTAAAAGTTTATGCGAACTTTTTACCAATATTTCCTGTTTATGGATGTGATTAGTGATCCCAACCAGGAGCTACCCTGGGCAATTCACATTTCATATAAATTGCTATCATCTCAAACTTTATATAATAAAATTATAACAATATCTAAACCAGAATCAAACATTTGAAAGTGAGAGAAACACAAAATGAATTTGAAAGTAGAAAAATTGAAGAGACTATTTGACTCAGTTAAATGCTAAATTATTCGACATGGTTCAACTGGGACGTTAATATCCGTATAATAATATAATATATTCAAAAGTTCTAAGATGAGTAATTATATAAAAAAAAATTAACTCAATGATAAGAATTATTTAAATCACTTTTGAATAATTGATTCAGTGAAAACCAATATTAATGTAAATGATTACCACCTTGTTCATGATATGTGAGTTCTATATAATTAATATTTATTCCAGGTGGCTTTCACAAATGGATGGATTGAGAGACTCGTATTATTACTTGAATGATTTCACTCAGAATCAAATTATATATTTATGTGAACAACTGATGCAAGATCATCTACCAGACCAGGTTATTCAAATAAAAGCGTAATACTTTTTGTCATTAGATACAAAGGAAGTTTTAAAAAAAAAAAGCAGAAATAATGATTCCATTTCACAGAACTTATGCTAATTTTCCATCATTTGTTGTATTTTAAAAAAAATACATGGTGATGTAGATAGATAAACTGCTTGTAAATTTGTGTGATATTAAAATCACTTTTGTTATATTAAAAAAAGCAAGAGATAGAATGCAATGAATGTTGAGCCGTTGTAACATGCTTGCCTTTCTCCTCTTCTCTCCAATTTTGCTGTTATCTATTTTACCATTAATTCCATTCGGAATAACTTTCCCCATTAAAATACATTGTTTTATTCTTATCTTATCTAGGCAATTAATATATTGCCATATTTGTCCATGCCATGCCATATCTGCACTTATCCCCATTGTCCTGGATCAGCATCAATTGCAGTTGCGGTTGAAGACATTCCAAACAGAGCCATTCCAGCGTAGTGCAGTAAGTGGTATTTGTTGTTACCACTTCTTGAAATATCTAGCACTACATACCTTCACTGATTTACTTTAGCAGTATGTTAGTCAAACTTTCTAAAGCCTAGTCTTGCTTTTCCAAGCTAAAATACTTATTTTGTCATGGTGTTTTTTTACCACAGGTTTTTACATTGCTGAATTGTCATTCGTTTAATGCCATAACAAGAGCATTCAATGCTGCCGAGCGAAATAATGACCTGGATGAAGAAAATTTTATTGATGATAATGCACAACCTGAAATGGGTAACATATAATTATGGTTGAAAAATGAATCTTTAGAAAATAAGAGCTTAACTTGAGTTTGAAGAGGAATTAATTTAAATTGATTTTACGAATTAAGCTGATGGCTCTTTTTATATTTTTATGTACTTTCTGTTGTGCTATTTTAATATGAAAAATAAAAATGGGTATGTAGGCCTGATTGTTTGTCCAACTTGAACAAGTTAAGACCCCTACTATAGAAGTGTTCTACTGGGCTTCTTAGCATTTGATATCGCATTTTATCCACTCCTCCACCACTTACTTGAACTGACGGTCAAAAACTTTTTTCAAACAATTATAGACTCCCAAAAATATTACAGTCCAACGACCTATTTTAGAACCCTTGATTTGTCAAGTATATGTAAGGCTTATACAAATCCTGAAATAAAAAAATCTTGGTCAGCTTATATGTTGGTATGTCATAGACTGAGTCACTGATATATTGGATTTTCTTTTTTCTGCATGATTCAATGGAAAGTGAATTCATCTATTTTTTGTCCAGTTTTGGTGCATTAATTACAAATCTTATCTGAACTATATTTTAAAGTTTGTTGAATTTGTTTGTTGAACTTGTAATACCTGCAACTGCACTCCAGTGGAATTCGCCCCAAATCAAACTGATCTTTTTAGTCACCTCTTGTAACATGAAGGAAATATATATGGACTTAACAGGGTTAAATGCAGTAAGACTGAAGCAGGGCATGCTGATTTATTGTAGGATAGTATATCTTTTTTATTCTATGAGGGTGAGAATATGATATAACCATATGGCAAACCACGACCTCTTGTGTATTGAGAGTGAAAATTTTGGCTTAACAATTGTCCTGTTCATGGCCCCATTTGATGGACGAAACTGTAAGCAGCGCCTATGAGAACCACCATGCACACGAGATATCCAGCAGACCTCTCGCATATAACCATCCCTCACTTGATTCTGTCCTATTCATGATGATGAGAAATACATTGCTCGATGTGTATTGCTTTTCTACATTGACTCATATTTTTATTACAGTCCCTCATTTGTGTGGATCACTGTGAGCAAGGTCTTGGCCATTTTTAGGCGAACAAGGTTAGTGTTGTTGAAAAGATGCCAGGATATGGAAATGTCAGGACTTGGACTCGAAAATTTCAACCTGTGAAGCCAACATGATAACCACTAGGCCACTGTGACCTAATACATGCTGAAATTTATGCAATTTTGTTTTAAGGCGAGAGTACAGATTTCATTCAAGAAAAGCAGAAGCTGGTACACGAAATCGTATCTGGTAATGAAGATGTTTCTATAAGCAACACTCAGGCTGCAGTACAGGCACTTGGTCTGTGTGATGAACAAGACATCTTAAGCTGGATTTTGGATCATGAAAATGATCCTGAATTGATTGCAAAATTATGTGAAGATTTCAAACAAGAACAAGGTATTTGAACTAAATTCTCCAGTTGTGTTAAAATTAAAAGGTATTCAGTCATCAAATTCTTGTTGAATTCAAGTATTTAAACGTGACCTATATTTTGTTCAATCTCAGTGTATAATTCTTTCCCCTTTGATTTCTTTTAATCAGCAAAATGCATAATTTTTGAATTTCTTAATCAAGTTACTTATCTGGTATATAAAAAAGATGAGGATAATTAAGGAGTCAAAATTTTCCTCAAAATTCAAAGTATTTTGACTCTAATTAGAATAAACAACAAATGATTTTTTCTTATTTTTCAGGTTTTGCCTATGCTGAAAAAAACGTTGCAATCTATCCTCAGTTATTGCAAGATAGAAAGAGTTTCACTCTTGAGGAGATTCTACTTCGGGTTTCAAATTCAACTGTAGTATTGAATCCAGAAAGAGTGATCAAAACAATATATGGAGAATATTTCCGATCTCAATCGGTATGCTATATAACTGTCAGTAATATCGCCAGTTTATTTTCTTTCAGATGCTGTTCACACCCTAAATCATTATCCAATCATTTTCCTTTATTTTACTTCTTATATTCATGATACCCAATTCTGTTGTTAAATTTTAATTTCCTATTCATTTTATCTTAATTAAAGCAGTGCCACTTATTGTGGCTAGGGCTGTCAGGTATTGTTCATACTACCTGTTCATTTAAACATATAGGTTCAGCCAAATACATACATTCTTAGTAAACAGAAGCAATATTTCGTAATTTTTGCACATGCTTTATACTCCCAAGTCAATGTCGTATTGTTTTGTACTTGGATTACTTTTTGAACTTATAGTAAATTGAAATGAGAAAAAAATACTTGGTATGATAAGTGCTGGGCTTACCATCCTACCATGACATTCAGTGCTGGGGAATTTATTTAAAATTTCTTTTTGGCATATTTCAGTTTTGCCTTGTCAAAATACTGCATTAACCAATTTTATCAATTTTTTTATTTATCAAAGGATGTTTAATATGCCAATTTATCATACTTTTCAGAAACTCAGTTTAGGAAAATTCTTGAGTATCAAGCATCTGGGAAAGTTTCTTGATGAGTTGAAGAAAGATATTGCTATTGGTCAACAGATTTGTCACAAACTTTTTGATCCATTGAAATGCGGACAACCGAATTTAGTGGTGTGTCCATCAAATGAAATGCTACACAAAATTCTCTCACTCTACATGTATAATCAAGATGCTCCTTTGCCGTCTACTTCAGAGGTCCTACTGTGCAGTAACAATACATCGGCAGATGAGACTGAGAGGTTTTTAAGGAGAGCAATGTGCAGTAGTAGCTCTAAAGGTAAAAACATTCTATAATTTTTTTGTTAAAATTGACTTGGAGCAAGGTCACAAACTGCACTCAGTAGGAACTGACCTAAAGCCACTGAAATGGCAAAGAGCTGCTTACTACAAGTTGTAGTACCAGCAACCTCTCTTTAGGGCAATCCCAAATATATATTTAAACATAAGTCTTTTTTTCGTTACACCACTCATTTGTGTGGATAACCCTTAACAAAGCCCTATACCAGCAAGCCTTGTAGACAAATAGGGTTAGTGTTGTTGGAAAGGTATGATCTTTCTGGTTCAGCTAAGCCAACCCAAGTTATTACACCACAAGGTTGAGTGATTGTCATGGATTAGCAAGCCAGACTCACCGGGACTTGAGTCCAAGATCTTCAGCCTGAAATGCCAACATAATAACCAATAACCATAGCACAATCGGGCATTGAAGGAGTACATGTTTCAGACTAATCGTATAGAAAAGGTCACAAACATCCATGAGCAGAGGTGTCTACATCAAAAAAAAATCATGCTGAGCTTCCCTCCCCACATGTCTGAAAAACATGACCAATGCAATGCTATTAAATTTTGTTAATAAAATTCCCTTAAAAGAAACCAACCAATTCATATGCTCAAGAGCTACTTCAAAATGTAATACTTTTGTTTGAGTTGAAACCATCCCAATGAGGACTGAACCTCTGTAATAAAAAGCATAATGGTATCTTCCCTTTGTAAAAAAAACCATTTTCTATTTATTGAAATTAACAAGTGCTTTATTAGATCTACAAGATCAACTACATAGGAATGTTGCGTTGAAAATATTTTAATGTTATTTGTGGCTATTCTGATGAAAGTTTGATCACAGATTTAATCAGTTTTCCATCGGACAGGCAAGTGGACAAAACCTCGAATGAAGTTTCAACACAGGCATATAGTGCGCGTTCTTGCTAGCCCTAAAATATCATGCCATGATCATGTTCATCACTATTTTTCATCAATTTTACAGCACAATTGACATACTGCATGGCATTTGCTGACTACTTGGAAGACACTGTTTCGAGTCACATGCTAAATGTGTATGAAAATCTATCGAAATCTGCAACACTCGACCAGAAGTATCAACTGGTATTTTTTGTCAGCAAACAAAAACACCATATTATTTCATACTTTGATAAGGTAAGGTATAGAATTTTATTTTGCAGAATAGCAAAGTAGAAAATACAGCTCAACCATAATGGTCATCATAAACTTTTGTACTTCTGCCACTGTAATTACGGTAATCTATAGATTGGCAATTTTTGCTGACCAGTCAAAATTTGTACAAATCAACTTGATCCACTTCAATTAATTGGGTGAAATAACATAATAATAATCTTTAATACTGTTAAATTAGGCATAAATTTGTTTAAACTTCTTTGGAAAAGCATTTTTTATTTCAAATTCTTCAATATCTACTTTATTTACAGTATCAAGTAGAAATGAAATCACATTTGGACAAGGACAAAATATCTCAATATCTCACATCAAAATTATCATCTTCCGATAATGATTCAGAATCTTCAGTGAAAATTGTAACTTCGCAACGTTCAGGAGTTGGTATGATATTTTTTCTTGACTTCTAGGAAATCCATCAGCTATTTACTTAGATAAAAATACTAATAAAAAAAGATATTAAAATATGTTATTATTAACTCATAAACCACAAAAAATTACCTGGTTTTATTGCATCAAAATTTCACAACCACAATTATTACTTTTAAATATAGCAACTGTGTTGGAACTTTTGGCAAATGAAAAGGACGATGCACTGACTGAGCATTTATAATACTTTGAGCTTCAAATTTTTTTATGATGCTTAGTTATATTTTGCATGAGCATACCGCAACCAAAATGCCGCTATGACGAGTGCTGTTTCAAAGTGCCACACGCACACCACAAGTGTGTGTTAACAAACTCTCTGAATGTGTGCAGATTGCTCTTTCAAGACATTGCTGAAGTTAAATGAGGTATATAAGCCGGCATATGTGGGCCAAATGCCCGTTTTTGTTGTTACTTGACACAATGTTTTAGGTGGTATGTCATGAAATCAAGATGCCACAGCTAACCCAGCTCTATTTCACATTTGCTAACACCACCACTATTTCTTTCTGTCAATATTGATATAAATACCCAGACCGATTCAGAACCTGTTTCATTACTAGAATTATTGCTATTCATTACTAGAAATTGTCTGCATTAGTTTTATTTATTCAAGATATATCATAGACAATATAACAGGTATTTTCAATTCAGCTTTGCTACATTAAGAAATGTTAAGAAACCACAACTACTAAGTATGCGAAAAAACCCATTTCTGCTTGAATTACAGAAATCGGATATAAATTGTGTGGTCGTTCATTTCGCCCCCTCCGAACATCTTAAAAAAAAACTGATAACTATTATAAGAAAACACTACTTTTAAACTACTCTTTTAAAATACTCTCAATACAATTTTAGCTAATAATCACAGGATAAAACTGCAAATATCTCATATTAATAGTCATGAAACTATATTGTAATAATTTATTCCAGGTAAATCTCTGTACATACGAAGACAAATGGAGAATCATGTGAAAAATTATACAAAGATCATTGTCCGTTTGTTACAGAAACAAATATCAATTGATCATGTTATTGAGATACTTTCAAACACTCATGTTGATAACAATGCCAAACATTTCATTCACATCGATCTAACTCCTGTGGTAAAAATTATACATGATCAAATCTTAATTTACCGGTAGTTATTAGTGTCTGGAGAAATTTATGTGCATATAAAATAATTTTAGTAATCAATGCAGATCTACCCAATAGTCATCATGCTATTATTGAATATTCAATTATTTTTTTTGTTCTTCAATATAGAAAGATTTGATTTATTTTGCACTATTATTATGATATAAAAATTGCGTTACAATAGATTAAATGCACTTAAAAATGGGTATTTTATTTATCTGCAAACTTGATTCTATCAAGCTATCCCTAGCGCGATGGCCTAGCGGTTATCGTGCTGACACCGCAAGTTGTTCGAACCTGGTAAGTCCTCCTCGTTAAACCACTCAACTTAGGGTTTAATATCATGGATAGGCTCAGCTGAATCAGAAAGTTTATATCTTTCCAACAACACTAACCCTGTTCACCATAAAGCAATATTGTACAGGGCCTTGCTTGAGCCTATTCAGATGAGCAATGTAATGTTTGCACAACCCATGGATATAAGTTGAATCTAAATGATGATAATCAGATATTCATAGAAAAATTGTAAGACGAAGAACTACTACAAAATGTAGTACCAACTGTATTGACGTACTCTAGCACTATTTAACTGATTTTATTATGCTAAGCAGGTTCTGAATGATGTAGATCTATTGATGTTCAATCTATTTGTACTCGGAAGTATAACAAACAGTAATGGAAAAATGTGGCGAAGATATCCACAACATAAGTACTTCATTGAAATGACAATGTCAATTGCAAATTCTGCAAAAGTAAATTGGTTAATAATTCAAATATTATTTGTGTGTATGCATTGTGTTATCCGAAATTAAAAACCATGTTTTATCTTTCCAGATTGCAGATTATCCAATCTTATCATTAGTGCCAGAAATAAAGTGCATAAGTCCTATTGAAGCTTACAACACCTATGAATCTGGTAATCTGTCTTCAGAAATTGTTCTCATGGATAATGTTGAATTTCGGTCAAATGTTTTTCAGCGACCTTATCAGTACCTGAAACTTTATTATTTGAATAAAAGCCTTGACAAATTTGAGTACAGTGGGGAAGTTAAAGGGAATGAAGCCGAGTGCATTGAAATATTGGTAAGGTATTGTGGAATCTCTGATCCATCCTGGGCGCAGCTCAGACATTTTGCCAGTTTTCTCAACTTGCAGTTAGAGCATTGTGAGACATCAGAGTTCTGCAGAATCAGTATCGCTTCGAGAACATTTGATGTCCAGTTTCGTGGATTGAAATCACTAGCAATTCGTTTCATGATCATAATGGCGCAGGACCTTTCAACACCGTCACTCAGCTTGAGTGACCAAAGCATCCAAGATGTGAAAGACAATCAAAAGTTCTCCTCTCACCAAATACGTCGCAAATGGGAAGAGCGAAATCATCCATTCATATTTTTCAACAAAGATCATCAGACCATGACTTTCATGAATGTTAAATGTGCAAAGAATGGTAACATACTTGATGAAAATGGTCAGCAAATTCCAGATACAGCAGAATTGGCAAATGAATTGAAAATGCAGGGAGTTCTGTTGAATGTTGACTATAATCTTCTTAAGCGTGAAGAGAAGCTTACGATTCTATGTCAATTTATGGGGATTCCCAAAATATTTGATCCAGATCCAACATATGAATTGACAACTGACAATACTTTGAAAATGTTTGCTATAAGTATGAGGTTGAGATGTGACATTCCAGTAATTGTTATGGGAGAGACAGGGTGTGGTAAGACCAGAATGATAGAATTTATGAGCAAATTAAAAGCAGGTGGTAATGCAGATGTCAGAAATATGATCACATTGAAAGTGCATGGAGGCATCAAGGCATCTCACATCTATGAATGTGTTAGAGAAAGCAGAGATTTGGCGGTGAATAATGAAAAAGTACTGGGCAGTAAGGACTATGATGCTAGTACAATATTATTCTTCGATGAAGCAAACACTACAGAAGCTATATATGCTATTAAAGAAGTTGTATGTGATTTTTCAATTGAAGGTGACTCTTTTTGTGAATTGAATTTGAAGATTATTGCTGCATGCAATCCTTATAAACGTCTATCGCCAGATGCAATTAAGAAACTGGAAGAGTCCGGACTTGGATATTGTGTAAAAGATGCAAAAGACACAGAAATGATTGGGAATGTTTCAATGAGAACTCTTGTTTATAGAGTTGTTTCTCTTCCACCAAGTATGCAACCTTTTGTTTGGGATTTTGGACAGCTCACTGATGACACTGAGAAGATATACGTTGGACAAATGATTTCGCATCTTGGTAAAAAAATGAAATTAAAGAAAAAAGATCAGGATATGATTCAACAAATTATATGTGCTGCACAGAGACAAATCCGCAAAAGTGTGAAAGACGAATGCAGATATGTGAGTTTGAGAGATGTCGAAAGATCTATTCTAACGCTTGAATGGTTTTACAACAATAAGGATAACATTTTTCGAAGAATTGATGTGCCGACAAATCAAGGATCTAGGTCATCAAAAATTTCAGTACTTGGACAGTGTCTATTACAAACACTCAATGTGTGTTATCACGCATCACTCAATGATAGACTTGAATTTCGTGGAGCGATCAGTACCGAGTTGAAGAAATGGGATATATTTCTTTCGCCGTCTGCCATTAATGAACTATTCATTGCATGCCAAACAGCATTTTTCAACGATCTCAGGCTGCCAGATAACATAGCTTGTAATGAAGCATTAAGGGAAAATGTATTTTTAATGATTGTTTGTGCCGAGTTAAGAATACCGTTATTTGTGGTTGGAAAACCTGGTAGCTCAAAATCTCTGGCAAAAACTATTGTTGGGGATAATATGCAAGGAAGAATGTCATCATCTCCTCTGTGCAAACAATTTAAACAGGTTTGTAGAATACTATATTATTTTTATCCTGTGCAGGAGATAAGGTGATGAGCTTGACCATATGGCGAACCAAGATCTCATTTAATTATCAGTCCCATGTCAGGAATAACTTCACTTTAATTTCCTCTGCATGGACACGATTGGTTGAACCATCCACCTACCATTGACCAACAATGAGGTATCCATCAATAATCTCTCACATAATTATCGATCAAAGGATTGGAATACTGCAAAGGAAAATTAATGATGTATATACCTAACTCGAATTATATTTTTTTTAATGAATTGACAAGACGGCTCTGGGGTGTTTTCAACTTTTTATTTCAAATAACAAATAAAATTGTTTCAAATTTTAGGTTCACATGTTGTCTTATCAATGTAGTGCACTCACTGATGCCAATGGAATTGAAAGTATTTTTAAGCAATGCACCCAGCTTCAAGCAAAACAGAATCTGGATGAATATGTGGCTGTTGTTGTTCTAGATGAAATTGGTTTAGCGGAAGATTCTGCAAATATGCCACTCAAGGTATTTTGACTGAAATTACTTTGATTTACTTTTTTGTATAACCATGTCAAAGAGGGGGGACAAAAATTGGAGTGGAAAATATTTCACAATTTTACAATGAAACGTTGCAATACGATGATTGATATAAAATATTTCAAGTATTTCTTTTCAGGTGTAAATGCACTATATTAACTCTCAAAACATCTTTCATGCTTATTTGCAGCGTTTTAATTGTTTATGTTGCAGATACTTCATCCTCTACTGGAATGTGGAAGCACTCAGAATAGCAGCCTAACCGGAATAGATCCAAAGATGAAAGTTGGATTCATTGGCATATCCAATTGGTCACTTGATCCAGCGAAAATGAACAGAGGCATCTTTATTACACGAACCAAAGTAAAACGAAATGACCTCGAAGAAACAGCTAAGGGCATATTCTCAAATATGGCAAATAAATTGAATGAACATGCAACTGTTCTCAAGCTTCTTACTAAATTGTACTTGGAAATTTATAAAGGACAGGAAAAAGAATATTTTGGCCTTAGAGATTATTACGGTCTCATAAAAATGATTTATTCAAAATGCGTGCAACAAAAAACAAAAAACGGCTCTTTAACACGAAGAGATGTTGAGGAAGTAGTGTCAAGAAACTTTGGCGGTGGACAAACTGATTATCATGAAATTTTCAAGAAGATTTTAAAGCAATTTTATCCAAAATTCCTGGGATGTCGTATATCGATTGAAGATATGCTTGCACAAAATTTGAAAGAAGAGTCCAGCAGGTTTTTACTGATTCTCACAAATCAAGTTTCATCGGTGGATTTGCTCAAACTTGCCTTGAAAAATTATGAAAAGAAATTTTGTATTGTTTATGGATCAAGCTTCCCTAATGATGTCACGTACACAGAAAGATGTCGAAATATCAATCGAATCAAAATTTGTATGGAAAGTGGACGTACAGTGGTTTTACTCAATCTGACATCAATTCATGAATCACTCTATGATGTTTTAAATCAGCAATATGTGAGCTTGAGCAAACAAAGATATGTTGATCTGGGTTTAGGTGGGCATCGTGTCAAATGCAGAATTGCTCATGATTTCAGACTAATTGTTTTGGAGCAAAAAGACATTGTTTACAAAAAGTATCCCATTCCGTTGATCAATCGGTTAGAAAAACACCACCTAACTGCTGAATCTATGCTTACACCAACACAAAGAAAAACTGCACAAAAAGTAAACAAATGGGTACAAAAATATTCTCACAATGAGTCTAACTTTTCGAGCTCTGATTGCTTCTTGGGTTTTCATGATGACACTGTTGGATCAATTTTATTGTCCGGAAATCGAAATGAAAAAGAATGTCACCATGTTCTACTAAATTCTGCCACTGTTGACTCTGTCTTCCGTCTTTCAAAATCAAAGCTTCAAGGTGAATACAGTGATCTTCAAAATATTTACCTTAAAGAACAACTTCATGATAATCTATGGGATTTACTTCTTCATGTGAAGAACAGTGTGAATGAATCAATGATAAAAGTACTTGAAATTCCATCATACTCAGATATATTATCCGGTAAAGATAGAAAAGACATTGAAACTCACTTGAATCTGCCTCTAAGTCATGTTATGCTTTTGTCTTTACAGCACTATAAAACTGAGCAGGAATATCATAAAAACCTTATAAGCTTCTTTGAGCAGGCTCTACATATTGATGAGGAATTGGATACTCAAAATGCTGTTGTTTTGCTGATCCAGTGTCCAAAGGCACACAAGCATGTACAACTGATAGCCTGTGCTCGATATGGAATTATGAATGTTATGCCATCTTTTTTGGCAGGACGTAAACACAAGCCAGTAATAATAGCATTTTTATTGGCAACTGAAAGAAATGCTTTGCAAGACCACAATGATTCTTCCAGTGGAAATCAATTATCTACAATTTTGCAACCAAATTCTGACACTGAAATTGTATTTGTTGATGATTTCAAACCGAGCTTGAAGCGTGTCAAAATTACAAACGATCTTCTTCAGCTGAACATTGTCCAATTACTTACAGCAGAGAAAGACTTTTGCAAGTCATGGAAGCAAGAAAACAACTACAAGAACGTTTATATTCCGACTCTGTTGAATGATTGCATTTGGGAAGCAATGTCAAAATTGAAAGATGAACAAAACAATGACAGTCGACTGTTCCAACGTATTGAAATATTGACTGATATGTTTTCTGGAGAGATTGAATGCAGTGATAGCTTCTTAAACATATTCGTGTCAAAATTGATTAAATTTTTAGAACAAAAAAACAAGCACAATCTTGAGGATGGATCGTGGCATTTAACGGAGGCTTGCTCACTTCAAAAATTACAAGATGGTGGAACATTTGGAAAAACTTTATGGCTTGGACTGAAGAGGCAAATATCGATTCTTGTGGCTTATATCACATCTTTATTGGATGAAGACTGTAACTTGAACATGATTGCAAGTGAAGAATACAAACAAATGCACGACATATGGTTGCAGTTGTTTGATGCTCTTGAAGTAAGTTGGGATGATGTCATCGGAAAAATGGATTTTCGAGTTTCAAATCGCCAGTTATACTATTGCCATGATATGCAGATCCCATTCATTTCAACAATTCACAGATATTTGGATGATCAATGGAAAGCTGCGGATGGTAACAGAAAAATATTTTTCAACTTGGTGCGTACTTCTCAACCTAAAGTAGCACATGCAATAGCTTGTACTTGGGAATTATTCAAGCCAATGGATATATTTCGACCATATGCGTTGGATTTAACATATTTATGTTATAAAGGAAGAAACGATATTAAAGATACAGAGGCAAATTTTTTAACCACTGTGCTATGTGATTTTGCATTCAAAGAATTACAGAATCTGAGGGAGACATCGGAATTTGAGAACCGCGATGTATTTTCGATAATTTTCTACATCTCAAAAAAATTTTCAAAGCATTTAGAAATGATTTTACAGGTACTTAATATAGATGGTACATTTGCAAAAAATTTTCCAGTATGGATTGAATCTCAGCAAAAGGCCAAACAATTTATTGTTCATGAACTTGTGCTTGAAGCTGCTGTTAAATTCCTCAACAATGAAACATCATTTAAAGATGAAAAAGGATGTAAAATATGGTTGAACAAAGCAGGAAAATTGAAATTCATTTTACACAGCGCCTTGGATTTGATCGAAAACGAGGAAAAGAAAAAAGAAATCATAAAAATGTGGCAAAATTTGTCTGTGCTGGATCTATTACTTTTACATTTATTACCCGATTCTTCTAATGATGATGTGTTTGAAAGGTACATGAAGGTTGTATCTGGTAGAGCAAAAATGTTATACAAAGGTCTGGGGAAGGGTATAAGGAACCAAAATTTTCTTAGGCGATTACTCACTGTTTTGAAAACCTATAGCACTGAAGTCAAATCAAAAGTGCGGATTGATTGGCTCGATGAGAAATGTGTCATATGCAAAGAAGAGAAGTGCAAGGATTTCCAGGTACTTTCTTGTGGCCATTTTGCAGGAAGAAATTGCATATCAATAGTTTTGAATGATCAATGCCCAATTTGCATGCACAATATCCATGCTATCTCAGATATTGTTCTTACTACAGATAAAGAGAGAGAGATCAGTTCCTTTTTAGCCAATTGCACTTCTTTCTTTTTGGAATTTCTTTCTCAGTTCTGCTTCCCCAAAAAGCAACTTATGGTTGGTAGTGAGGTTATTGCAGATGATGACATCAGACTACTTCTTGAGTATCTTGTATTTGATTGCCAGAAAACAGGAAACTTCAGTCTTGATACAAGTGGTCTGCACATCAATATTTTCTCTCAGAGTGCAATCTTGTCAATGGCAGTACAAAACCATTATGATGTTGTTGAAAGAGCATTGAAAGATTGGATTGTTTCTTACAAAGAAAAGAATCATGCAACAATGAATGCTGTGTTAAAATCTTTGGAACAAAAATTTTTTAAAAGTTCCTCTCTTTTAACCTTCAACAAGCCATATGAGTCTTGTGAAAAAATCTTGCGAAAAGTAAGGGAAAAATTTGCAGATGCTCTGGAATCACCTAATCCTAAAATTGCAACTTTGAATATTGTAAGCAACATTCGATACTGTCTTTCACTCGTGGCTTCGTTTGTACAAAATCCTGAATTCCTTGATGAAGATGTGGTCGATATTGATGAAGAATATGACAACCCCATTCCTTTTCTTTATATTGCAAAAAATCTTTGCAAAGATGATAAAAGTGAGATGTTAAAAGAATATCTGGTCAAGATTGGCTGTCACAAGTATGGAATGGAATGGTTCAATCGTTTGACTGAAAGTAAAGATTTTGAAGAATTCATTCCTTCAAACTTAAAAAAGGTAGCATCAGAGCAACATATTATTGACTACTGGTCCCTTCTTGGTAGGGAGTATCTAGAGATGAGATCGATACTGAATAAGAACGCTCCTTCAACTTGTGAAACCTTTTTACCAGAATGTTTCAGCTCTGGTTTGGGCAAATGTGACATCATTTCAAAGGTGCTGGCTATAGTAGCTTTTCTTGATGAGCACCCTCAACACACTGAACAATTTAAGCAAAATATCAAAAAAGCCAATGCTGTTACACTCTTTGACTATCTTGGAAATGTTTATCGGAACGTCAGAACATCGCTGACAAGATACAATTTATCCAAGCAACTATCTGTAACATTGTTGAATTTGCTGACCTATACTGCAGGAGTATTAGTTTTTGATTCAAGCATGATGAAAGAGTTTACATTTTTTATTACAAGGCTTGATGATTTGCGACCGCTTTTTTGGCCAGCCATGCCACAATCACAATACTTCTCACTTCCAGCTGACATTCTTGCTATGAATGGCAAAGAAGTTTATGTCTGTCCAAACGGTCATCTTTACCTAATTGGGAATTGTGCAAGACCGACCACCACAGGCAGATGTACTGATTGCAATGCATGGATTGGGGGAAGAAATTATCGTGAGGCCCCAGGAAATTTTCAATTCACTCCTACAAAAAATCCCAAGCTGGTTATAAACTACTTAAAAAAGAACCCAACACAGATGATCCTGCTGAGAGAATGACAAAACAAGGAGTTGCAGTCATTCATTTTCTTATTCATTGCGGAATGTTTATATCTACTCAATATTCACCCGTCAATGAAGAAAAAATCACATTGTAAATATGTTTTCTATATTAGATAACCCAGTACAGTCTGAGCGTTTCATTAGTCAAACATGCTTTGTAAAAACCTTGAAAAAAGTTTGGTTTTGATAGATGAAACAACAAAAGCTATTAGGCTTAGGAATATTTCTAATGTATTTCCTATGTGTTGTAAGAGGCGACTAAATGAAAGCGTTGAAGTGGTAAATGGTTTTACAATTGTTTATGACAGATACCACTCACTGCGCTTCATTATGACGGTTCAGTTTTCTAATTGGAGATTTCCATTCAGAGTGCAGTTGCTGGTACTACATCTTTTAGAAGCTCATTGCTATTTAAGTGGCCGTTAGTTGGTTCCTTCCAGGCACTGCTCCCGGCCTTGCTCCGAGTGAATTTCAATAAAAAAAATTTTTCAAAAGAGTTGGTGAAGCTCTCTAACGTCCTGGTTTAGAATCCTGGGATGGATGATTATATCTGAGAGCATCGTTGGACACATCACTGGCGCTTTTAGCTGGTAATCTGTTTGAGAGGTCTTGGTGCCCCGTATTGTTAAGCTGCTTTTCTCTACCGTAGGATAAAAATGAAAACCTACACGAAGCCTATATGTGATGGATGTTTTCTCATTATTCATATTCTAGGCTTTTGCAACAAACTTCTCCAGATTTTGCTAAAGATTATTTAGTAGAGAAAATTATCCAAAATTTGCATGAGCTATCTTCAGCACTTGGAAGAAACATGGATGCAGTTGTACCAGTCGTTTTTAGAATTTTGCAAAATATACTGGGTGCATCGGTGAGCATTAGTAGATGATATTATCTAAATAAGTTTTTGTAGATGTTGTACACATGTGAAGTTAGAGACAACGAAAACTCCATTACTTGGCACATTCGCTTTAAGCACATGGGATTTTTTTCTGATTTTGAGATAAGATATTTTTAATCAGGGTGTTATGTTCATGTATGCTATAAACAAACAAAAAATTGTCATTATATTTTACATAAATTGCATCATAAGTAAAGCATTATAATAAAAACCTCTTTACTATAAATCAAATAAGTAGATGGTAGATAATTGGTAGCATCATTCAATTTTATCCGTGACAGTGAACTTACAGATATAAATATAAAGGTTGTTACAAACAATGAAAGTGCAAGAGAAAAACTGTGAATTTTTTGGCATCACTAATATTTTTGTGCAATTTCCTGTTACTGTTTGCCCGAGTCCTATTTCTCTACATGGTCATTTTAGCATGATTGCTTCGGTTCAAATTGCAGCATTTGAATGTTCACAGGTTCCTTCAGCTTATTAATTGAAATATGTTCTGAAAAAGTAATTGTTCGATTTTGACCAAATTGCAATTCTTGCCAAGAAATTCTAAAATATTTCTTCTTATTTAGAATGGTACTGATTATGACGGCAACTGGGGCAGCATGGAAAGCAGAAGAGTGTGGGAACAAAAATTTCATAAGAAATATCTATTGCCAGTATTTGAAAACATCAATGATATATTGATTGAAGCACAGAATGATATTAATGATGCAGAAGATCTGAGAAGCCTTGCTTTGTACAGGTATTACTGACATACTTATCACTTGAAATACTGCAAATATTTACCTCTATATATTTCTTGACACCAACTGAGACCTTTGATGAACAAAATGATTATATCTCATTTTAAAACCAGTAAGAATTTTGTGAAACATGAATTCTGATCAAATAAAAACGTTGCTTTATTTTTTTACTGAGAAATTTGTTAATTTTTCCATTGAAATTCGCTCTTCGATATAGTAAAATTCTTGATTTTAGATATATTTCAAAATAGTGAGATATGTCATTTTCATTGCCTAAATCCGAACACATTCAACAGAAAAATTCGTTTTTGCTTTCCAAATTTACCAAGTTTCATGAAATAAAGGAAATTGTGTACTATAATAAAATTTTCTAGATTTTGCAATATATATTTTCTGTAAAAAAGTCAGAATGCTACCTCTCATCAAAAGCAAGGCTGAATTTAGAAGATATTCAATATTTCATAATCAAAATTACTTCAGTGTTCAAAATAGTAGAATATTCGGTTTTGGCTATCTCTGCCTTCTTATGATATACTGGTACAGGAAAATACTCGGGGACAATACTAAAGCTCACACCTGCAAAGCAAAAATGATAATTGCCTAACCTCCTAAAAGTATGCTATGATGGATAGAGCCGTACTGTGTTCTAATCAGCTTTGCATACTTTCCATTAAGCTGATTGCATTTCTATTCTCATATTGAAAACAGTCTGTTACAACTCAGCTTAGTTCTGCTTTCTTATTTCCACTCAGAATTGTTTATGAAATACAAGATAATAGACAAACAGCAAATCAACCTAATGAAACTGCACTCCAGACAAGAGAAGGAAGTCTTTTATCAACTGCCACTCCACCGCAATCAAAATTCTGGACGACACCATCCTTGTGGAGTCTGATTGAGCAACCGTCATCAGCACATTTGCTCAATTACATAAGAAACTGTCGAGAAGCAAAAGCAGGTTGGATTTTGAATATAATTTAACAATTTTGTAGTGTGTCGAATTTTATTTTCATTTTTCTTCTATTCATAATGTTTTTTTTTTATGATAATTGTTGAATTTTTCGTTTTATTAAGATAAAGGAACAAATTTATCATTTGTTTATCATATCAAGTCTTCTGAATCCATGACTAGCACCCAAATAAGGGTGTAATAACTTTAGCAGGCTCTCTTGATATGGAAATACCATGTTTTTCTAATCACACCAACTAGTGTAGGGCTAGTGATGGCGGACCTGGAGAAGAAGTGCATTTTGGAAGGGGTAGTCAGCCCTTCGAAATTTTGAATTTTTAACTTTCTGTCATTTTTTACAATGAAATTTAATTTCTATTTTGATGTCCCCCCTCCAAAATTTGATACCTTCCACTGCCAAAGTGCAGGGTTTTACTCAGAACATAAATGAGTGGCTGTAAGAAGGTTCATTAAGAAGTATTATTTTCTATTTTATCTTTGCTTATTCTACTATAAAATGATTCACGAAGAATTCAATGTATTTTAGGTCAAATTCTTCAAACTATTCTTGAAATGCCAAACCTGGATTGCTTGCAACATCTGAAGATGATTCTAGACATTCAGAAAATATTCATTGATAGGTATATTTGCATTTACCATGTTAATTTATCCACAACTATTCATAAAACTTCAAAACAAGTGTAGATAAGGAGTACAAATATTACTCACTGCACTTTATGGTGCCTCAGTTTTGTTTAGAACGTTTTTCACTCAAAGTGCAGTTGCTGGTACTACATTTTGACTCTCTGCAATGGGAGTGATTATAGTTAAGCTTCTTTGGGACGCTACTTCTTGCCTTGGTTGAAGCAAACTTATAAGAAAATCAAAAAGAGTGTACTAAATCAAAACTTTATCAATGTATTTTTACAGTTGGAACTACCGGATAAAATTGTAAGCATAATTAATTCCATAGTGTGAAATGAAGTTGATTTTATTTTTGTATGTGGATGATGACAGAAGCATTTTCTGTATGCAGTTCCATACTTATATCCAATATTTTCTGAGATGAAAAAAATATTAATGTAAAATGTTAAAAAACTTTATTGTTAAATGGAAGAATTGAATTTGCAACTTATCAAAAAGCTCTTATTAAACTGGTATTTGTAAATTATAGATATCAAAATAAAGTTGACCTCACTGAAGCTGATAAAATTCCTCTTGAAAAGGCGATTGAAGATGGATGTACATCCGAAGAAAATGTGCAGAAATATATTAGTCTATGGAATGCTGTATGTTGTTGCACTTTTATTACCTCTTTTTATTTCAAGTTACTCTATGAAACAAATTTGAAATTACATTCCAAATAAAACATAACCGCTTAAGATTGTCTCAGCATATTTCTCGCATGTTGTGATATTTCACCAAAAATTACTGAAAAAGGCAAAAGAGTTTCACTATCACCCAGCCAAGGTACCATTCCCGGCAGTCAAAGGTGTTATTTTGTTATTTTCTTATGTATTATGTAACTAAAGGTGAGAAGAGAACTAATAGACACATACACATACATTACATCGCTTTTTGATGATAGCAGTACCGGTACATACTCTTTTAGCTAATACTGCAAGTAGCTCTTCTTGTAATTATACTTCTAAAATGATTTCAGAGTCTAGTATTACCATTTAATACCAAGACTGTCTTCTATATGTTAATTGAACTTTCTGTATTTTAGAAATTTGGTCAACTTCGATCAAGTTGCACAGACTTCAAGAATGAATGGTTAGAAGATATTTCTCTTGCAAGTCCAGTTTCTGTTGTGTTGCCGAGTACAAGAGGTCGTGGGAAATGTGCTAAATATTTATCTGAGCATTTAATACATCTTCATAACACTTTTCTCGAAAGATGCAAGCAAGCCATTCAACAGAATGACAGGTAAACAATGTTCTTATTTCGATAAACACAAAAACGAACTCGACCGGACACGAAGCTAATAAAAGAATAGACTGATTAGTCTGATAACATGCATAACAATTCATAAAGCAAATTAGGATGGAATTCCATTTTTATCCTGTCTGAAAGGAAAGCCAGGAATATGACCCCAACCATATGGCAAAATATGATGTTTGTATAAATTTTTTATCTAATACCAGTTCCGAATTGATTGTTTCTTTATGGTGCTGTTTACAACCTAACTCAAGACAAAATTTATAGAAAAATGCTTACAGTGAAAAGTAGGCAATGAACTTTTGAAATGAATTGAAGACCACACAATGTTTCTATTCCCAACAGCATAAAAAATTGCTTAATGATCCATAAATAATGAAGCGCAGCAGCCCTGCTAGTCTGCCGGTAGTCCACCTTTGTCTGATCAAATCGCCTCTGAACTCCAGTATTTCCTTGCTCAATTCCAATTTTGAGACCCTCGGTTATCACCTAGAGGACGTATTATGTGAAGAAATCGATCACAAGTAAATATAGCCATTGTAGGAGTCTCGACAGGTTGTTACTGACAAAATATTATCACATGTTATCTTCTGCTTGTGCCTGTGAGGGTTCTCATTCAGAGCATGTTCGGGCTAGGCCACGAAATGGGTAAATTACAGGGGATGAGAATGTATCATGTATTACACTGTAATTAGTAATCCTCTCGTTCACTTATCAAATCTTTTCCTCTTAATCTACAGCATAACAGAGATTGAAGTGTCTCAACTTCTTCCATCACATTTTATTGAGATAAATCCCGAAAAAGATTTCCTTCCATTGATCCAATTACATTCGTCATATGAAATTAAAACTGATAAAACTGGACGACGACATCATATTATTTCATATAATATTGATGCATTAGAAAAACAGGTTAGAAACAGACATATCGGCATTTATTTTTACACAGTATTGCTTTCTTTATTGGACGATATTATAAATTAAAATTTTTTTTGAGAAACCTCTGGAAAATTTACTTTGGTTTTTTCTTTTCATTTTAAAAATTCTGGTCGTTTTGTTTTTTTCATTATGTCAAATATTTAAGCATTAATAATTATAATATATTAATTTTTATTAAATACTTTTTAAAATTTTTCAGGCCAAAGAATTATACTGCATGTATAAGAAGCTGATAAATGTCAAGGTAACTAATTTGTCTCATTGTTAGATAAGATTTCACTTTTACCCAATGGGAGAGGAAAGTCGAGAATATCTTTTATAAAGATTTTGCGAACCCCGACCACTCATGCAAACCATGCCCAACCATTTATCAATTTTTCTGTACATAGATATGGTTGGTGAATGAAGCAGATCCCACTCCCTGCACTTTACTGCATCACTTCAGTTTTGTAAAGAGTACTTTGAACTTGAAGTGCAGTTGTTGGTTTTTAATTTTATGTGGCTTCATTTCACATCAGTCACTATAAATATAGTTTATATAACTGATGGGTTTGATAATAGGCATAAGCATATTTCGGCACATGAAACAATACAAAAAAAAAATATATCACGTTATGTAGTTATCAGAAAAGCAAACAAAACGTTGAGTAAAGCTTGATAGGTGCCAAAAATAAGTTTTGAATAAGGATTCACTTGCCATTTAGTTACAAGTTTGAGTGACAATGCTAATTATATATACATAAATATATTGTTGTTTTTCTAGTCTTTACCTTGCATTGAATATCCACAAGACACTGGAATTGGATCAGATTGGCAAGAAGTCATACGAAATACAGAGAAGGTATCTTAAAGCAATGATCCAAACCTAACAGTATTCTCCTTAAAAACGAAATCAAAGTTACACATTTATATATATTGATGATGAACTTATCAATAAATTAAGATTGGAAAGTTGACCGATCTGATCAGTATATTACTTGAGCATTACTTGAAATAATCATATCATTAACTGGGCGTTTTACGCTTTATTTTAGGCCTTACAAAACAAAACAAACGATAGCAAAGTGAAATTCGTTACATGACTGGGCGGGCAGATCATCGATGAATAGCCTTATAATTGTGAATTCCTTTAAAATTTAAAAACGATAGAAAGAACTCTGTAATCAGTTATATATTTTCATTTATATCATTATTTCAGCAATTTCCATTGACTCCAAATATTGTTCGAGAATTGGATGGTGCAATATCAGAAAGTTCGTTGAGTGAAATATGCGAAGCAGTAAGAATACTAACTCAATCGATTGGTTTTCTTTCCAAGGTTTGTATCAATTTTTGCCATTTTTCAATGAAACACCCAGTTTTTAGGATTCTCTAGCCCATTATGGTGACAGTCATAGGATATGAATGTTCTGAAAGTAGCAATGAAACAAAATTTAAAATTAAGCACAACCCATAGAATCTTTTCAAGCCATGCAGTAAAAATAATATATTTTTTTAAATTTATATGCCATGCTGGGAGGCCCAGTATCAAAAATCCCATCTCAAAAATAATTGAATAAATAATTGTGCAAATGTAACTTGCAGGTGAATCCCTTAAATAGTGTTGGTCAAAGCTTTGTGCATGTTCCGTTATAGAAGCAGTGAAACACAATTGAGAGAATATCGTGTGGTGTCTATAAGGCTCCTAAAACGAAACAAAGAAGTGCAGATTGGTTTTTTTAAGATGCAGATAAATAATATTTATTTTTTCATTTACCAACAAAAGTGATTACAAACTCAGTAATTTTAACGAATGATAGTACACTTGGAAAACGAAGTGCAGAATTATGAGGTCATAGGAGCATGGACCCATTATGACTACTGTGAAAGGGACCTTAGCACGAAAATAATTCATTTAAATGAAAATGTAGTGAGGGTCAAAGAGTAAAAATAGGATTCATTGTAATTTATAGATGGTGTTTTTCTTGTACTGGGATTGATGACATATTTTACAGTGAAGAGTATATCAAATAACATCACCAAGGGCAGATACTATTCATAATGGTAATTCTGTTTGGGATGTTTTCTGCTTAGATTGCTGTTGCTGGCACTACATTTGTAGTAATGTAGCAATTTTAGAATATAATTGTCTTTTAGTTTTGGTTACAGCTTAAGGCTTCCCCGACGCTCAAGTCTAACTTGGAGTGCCTTTCATGTAAATATACATATCTTATTTTGCAGGTCAAATGTGATTCTTCCAGATCACTTTTGGAGTATTTGAGACAAGATTTATTGCATGATGCCCAGACAAAATTGATTCCAAGTGCAACTAAAGTTCATCACACTCTTGCACTTTACCAGTATTTGACGTGGAAAAAGTCTGTGAACTTCGTACAAATGGGAATAGACCCTTATCAAGAAGCTCTGCATGGTGGTATGTGAAAATTATATCTGTCTTTTTGTGGCAAATATTCGCTTCACATGTGTAGTTCTGGAATTGATCAAACAGTTTGTTTGTTCCATAGATACCTCGCATGTTTGAATAATCTTTTTCGAATGAACATAATTTTGGAGTTTGGTTCACTTTACTGACCTCATTGGTAGGATTTATCATTTTTTTTACCAATCACTCGTTTCTATGTAAGGTGATTATATATCCCAAATAGTTTTATTTTTACCTATATCTTATGTATAACATAAATTAGTGCCTTTAATTACCCATTCCAATTGTATTTCTGTTTATGGGAATGTGACATTTTATATCTTTTAAAATTTTTTTTCTTGATAACGCAATAAAATTTAATTTGCTTACCGATATTATTTTCTAGTTGAACAAGAAGCTATCCCAGGCCCATCTGTGAATAAACTTATTGAAGCTTTCGAAAAGATGAACGTTTGTGTTCTTCAACAACAGATTAATGAACTGCTGATACAAGTTAATGATTTTGAATATTGGGCAAACTATAGGTAAATATATTCATGATTTACATTTATTCAGAATACTATTTTTATATATTCAACACTCATTCAGGTGAATGGCATATTTACTTTAACTCCTTCTTTAAAGTAAAGACAACACACAAAAATTCCAATACACAGAAAATATAAAGGAGGGTCTAGAAAATGGACAAATCAGAAGCCTCATATATAAGGTTACGCATCCATCCAACCAATCGAAATTTTTACTTGGTTGATTTGACGAATTTTCATTGTCAAAGATTGCATCAGTGGCTCATGTTGAATTTAACTTCTGGCATAGAAAATTCTTTCCACTTCTCGCAGCCTTCACACATGCATTGATATCACAATAGTAGAAAATAAATACTCAATTATATATTTTTAGCTATGTTGAAGATATTTTGCCTGATCAGAAATTTCTTGGAAATGAAGAAGGTGTGGAATCAAGATTCGAGAAGATGCCAGAAGATATATGTTTCAAGCATACTTCTCATCTTTTCAAACTTACAGTAGAGTTTACTAAATGAAATATTATTATTAAAAGTCGTTGATTTTATCAAGATATGCCTATATATCAAATAATCACCCAGCTCTTTTACTCTTAAAATGTTTATCTTTTTTCCTTCCCCATGATGTTATATCTTGAACTTAATCCTGATATTTTTTTTTTGTTACTTTTTTTCTTTGATCTGATTTTTCCCAAAAAAATTCATGACTCAAAGTGATTTTTGTCACTGAATTTGAACTCTGGCTTCCAATTTTTCTACCAACTTTGCCATTCTGCTTGTGAAGCTACCTTGATGGAATAAATTCCCCGATTAAGAATGTCTTTGTCTTTTCAATTTCTTGTCATCTCATGGTGGGTATTGGACATGTTTCACTTTATAAGCTTTGTTTAATGCTTTGCTTTTTTTCTAGGTAACAGTGGTATGCTTTTGTATAAAATATATGTAGAGACACAATAGATTATTTTACCGAAAATAATAATAATAAAGACCAAGCTGATAATTCGTAGGCTATTACAGCTTCATCAATAGTTTCTCTTTTAACATTCCATAAATCTTCTATTGATGCCCTGCTAAATTGATAATAACAAAGTCTCTCAATTTACAGTCAAATTTTTTTTAGTAAACAAACATGGCATTTTTTTTGTTTCATTCAACTGATCGTTGATTCAACTGATCGAAACCCATGCATATTTCACTTACTTGATAGACGTTTTATCTCAAAATGATTGATTTTCAACTCCACATATTTGGCAGAAGCTTTTTCTAAAATGGATTAATTTCTAACCCACCTGGCTCTCCCCCCGTGCATACACGAAGAATATTTCCAATTTATTAATGTTATATTATTAGTTGATAGAATACTTTTTCAATTTGTATATATATGTATACTAGTAGCAAGCTTGTTAGTTTAATATCCACTTTCAAAATCATGATTACTGCTAACTTTGTATAAAAGATTTATCATGAGAATTCAATTGGATTATTCAGCATTGTTGCATTTTTATTGGAATACTGATGTCTCCAAATTATTTATCATCTCTTCATATTTTATGTAGCATTGCTTACTTTCAGGACTAGCGGGCACACGCACCCTGTACGTGTTCTTAAAGTTCATTCAAGGTATATCCATTTCCTGATCTTGCATCAGTTCAACTCTAGGATGTAAATATGATTTTTTAATACTGCTTTGACGGTCGAGTGGCTCGAAATAAATCTACCTATCTGTATGTATGTACCTGCTTTCGCTCAGCTCTCCATTCAAATTTGCTAGGGACCAACTCCAGATTCTATTTGCTCTTGTTTACAATATTGCAACCAACAATTCCATTCATTGATAGGTGATTATGAGCCCAGAGTAGATACCACAAACTATGTCGATTTACTGGAAATGTTTTCTGCTTCTCAATACTCATGATAATCCTTATTAAGAAATTACCTTGAGCAATTTTTTGTAAAAAATTATTTAATTTCGGATTTTTACAAGCGAAATTGCTTGTTCTATTATTGGGGTATACCATAGTTAAAAATAGACAAAAGCTACATATTTACGATTCATTTCGAAAAAAAATTGAATCAAACAATTTTTTATAACCAACTTATCTGTTTTGTTAAATTTGTCATATTTGTGAAATATTTGACTTGATTTTTATGCAACACGTCTAATTTTATCCTTGGGTTAGTAATTTAGCTTCATTTTATATAATTGATCCATTAATATGCATTGTAATATAAGCGTGATTCAATATAGCATTAAAAGGTATGTTAATTTAGAATACAATAAAAAGGGATTGTTGAGCATTTTACACCAGCATTTACAGCGTATGTGGTACTGGTACGGGATGACAAAACTGAAATAGAGAATCGAAGGAGGGATTAGTACTTTTCTAGTGTTCTAGGGAATAGGGCGCTCACAGCACTCTACCTTAATAGCTGTTCATTTCATATCGGAATGCCTTACATGATTACTAGTTAAAAAGGTTGCTAGTTTTTTTTATGTATATCTCTTATTTCGCTAGCTAGTATCTTCCATGTGCCTATTATTTCGGTCTCATTTTTGATAACTCATTGATCAGATAAAATATAAAAAGCCCACATGAAACACGACGCTATTGCCGCATCGAGTTTTCCGATCTAATATTTTCAGTATAAGGTTTTATACCTAATTATAAAGTTATAATCTGATATATCCGTAAACCCTATTCATTGTAACAAAAGTGTGGTAAATTTACTGGTCATTTGCACTAATTCCTTATTTCCAAATTTCGAAAACTCCTTGTTGATGGAGTTTTTACCGAGACAAAAGAAAATAAAGGACGCAGGAGTGCGTGGTACTTTTCTAGGGTATATGCTACCCGCTGTATTCAACTATGATAGTCTAATAATTAATTCATATCATAATGACTTCCATGGTTACTAGTTCCCACGATTGCAAGTTTTTAGCTTGGTGTATTTAGCTAGCTCGTTATTTTTATGCGCTTATTTCGGGCTTGCTGAGGGTAATGAGATTTAAAATTACAAGATACAATTTTAAAGATTTTCAAACATTCAAGTTTCTCGGTAGAGTACTGATATACTCAGTACGGAAGTCACTATTTTGAGGCCCAAATCGTCGTAAGTCACAAACAGGCAAACAGAAAAGGTGTTATACAAGCATTTCGAAGTTGGTAAAGACTAAGTTTTTATCACTAATGGCCATTACCGAATATTTTGCCAAATTTTTCGAATACATCTTGAAAAAATAGTTTCGAATATAGAATATCAAATACACTTAAATAAATTCAGCCAAGATTAGGGTAGAAATATACTCTTCCGTGTATTTTTAGAACAAAAAATTTACCAGAAAATTTAAAAAAATGAAAAACGTATCATCATTTCTTGTGCTCTGTGTTAATTATTAAAATTTGAACATGAACATGAATTTCCCTGATGAACTTGCGCTAAAGTAAGGAATAAATGTTTAAAAGGGTCTGTTGTGAAATTTATCTAAAAGTATCTAAAGTACCGAAGTCACCTAGTACACCTTGCCTGTCTGTTTTTTTTTTAAATACTCATACCTAATTTCCCGAATATATCATTTCGGCCGACATAACCTCGAAAAGAGCCATGAGGAAGGAGAGGAAACCCATAGATGATGTCCAATTCGCGCGTTGGTAATTTCATGTCAAATTACCGAGTTTAACTAGGATACGTTGCTTATATGTTTCAATTCGAAAATACTTTTACTCATGTTAATCAATATATCATTATACTACCGTATGAATCCGTAGTTTGGACTGAAAAATAAAAATGCATATTAAAAAATTATTTGGCTGATTTTATCATGAGTTGCCTAACGTAATTGTTAAGTTGAAAAATATGACTGAGGTTTATAACTACGGCTCAAGTTTTTTTTTTATTATATACACTGTAAAAAATTTTTACTGGTATTTGACCTGGCACCAAAAAACGGTGAAATACCAGTAATAATCAGTGGTCAAAGCACAGTATAAACTATAGTTTAAAGTTTACCGAGTTTTCGGTTTGAAGTTTTACCCAGTAAATATACAAGTGGTTTGAAATACCAAGTAGGAAACAAGTTAAAACATATTTTGATTTCAAAAAAATCTTTTGAAATAGTTCATTCGGATATTTAAAATCTTTAAAACTATCAAAATTTTTTGAATGCAGCCAAAAATGATTACCTCTTTTACTTGGTTCTCAGTCAAGGTACTGCCCAGTTTGAAAAGTGAAACTGAGTAACATAGTATTCACCTAGTTTTGTGTAAAATTCGTTTTACTTTGTCTAATTACTTTACCTTGATCAAAATTAGGTTGACAAAGCTATTGTCTACATCGCGTAAAATCTAAAAGGTATTTGTGAAGCCCCAACTTTTCTAATATGCTAAATTTTGCCTTCTGCCAGACCTTTTAGAGCGAAAAAGTGCCCTGTAGGTATGGGCTTCAGAATAATCGCATATCCTGGTGTCGTAATGGGCGACTAAATGGAAGCAAAGAAGATGTAAATGGTTTTGAATGTATTCCGTTCAAAGTGGAGTTGCTGGTGCTACATTTTAATAGCTTTTTTCTATCTAGTGAATTTCAATAGAAAAAAAAGCATATTAAGTAATTAACTTTTTGATGGTATAAGTGACCCATTTTAACAGAAGTTTCGTAACCGGAAGATTTTGGACACTTTGATACGAAAAGCAAAAATGTGAGTGCGTGAGTGACTGCACCACAGCTATTTTTGTAAAGTGAATTCATTGTTTTGGTTGAACAAAGCATACCATTCCGACGACCGTAATCCCGAAAAATGTTAAAAACCTAAAATAATTTTTCTTTGCAGGGAAAAAATCACAATGAAAATTTGTGTTCTACCCAGGAATTTAATGTTTGTTTACAAAATTGCCAAACCTTTCCGTTTTTTGTAGTAGTAGTCGATTGCACTTTTTTACAGACGAGTCGGACTCCTCTTTCCTCGTGTCGCATTTTTTTCGCTATTGATAAGCTAGATATCTTAATTTGCTTACATTATTTTACCGATTTTAATACATACTTCAATATTGTCTGAAGAATTGTGTCGAAAGATCTTCGTTATTAATGTGCACATTAAATTTGGGTCGCCATGTAAAAAGGTTTGTGTATTATTTTTATTTATTTTTATTGAAATTCACTCTGAGCAAGGCTGAAAAGGAACCAACTATCGACCACTTAATAACAGACCAACTGGAAGACGTAGAACCAGCAACTGCACTATAATCGGAAAAGCGTTCCAAACGGAGCTGCTGTGATATAGGTTACAGTTAACTTAGTGGTAACTGCCCAGGGCGATGGTGAAACCACCAACCACTTTTTGTATCTTCAAAGTCACCTCTCACCTCTTACGATGCACAGGAAATACGTTACGGTACGACTATTCTAAAGCCCATTACTGCGGGCTATTTTTATAACGGTACCGGCAAACCGGGCGACTTAGATAAAACAATATTCAAGCTTCCTTTTCGTGCTTTGACTTTTCTGTAATGAAGATATTTCTAATTTGCCCACCTTGACTTATCATATTTTGCAACTTATTTTTCAATTTACCACAATGCAGACGAATACCAGTATCGTAACGCTACCGTGCAGAAAATAGCCTAACGTTAGGTGTTATACCAGCATGATTATAAAGCTCTAATCGGTGGCTTTGAGGGAGGTAAAAAATAATATTAATTTTTTTTTTTGTAACAAAACTCGCGCCCGGGAGGCACACAAATTGTCGGTCCTTCTCTTAAAAAATACACCATTTTAAGGGGCAATCGCTAAAAGACTCAGTATAATATCAAAATATTAAAACGACGAAGTGTTTATCTGTCCTGAGGAAAAAACTGTCCGTGCGAGATTCTAAATTTGCATTGTTACGTCATCATAACCAATTCTGTGATAGGCTCCCAGCCCGGAAGTACACAGAAAAACTCTCGGGGAAAGGTTCACATCTCATTTTTTTTTTCTAGTTCGCATACGGAAAAATGATAGCATGATCGACAAGGAACATAATTTTCAAGAACCTTTGATAACTAATTTTTTATCGCTAGCGGCAACCCCAAGTAATCTGTCTGTGGGGATTTACCGCTACTCTTACGTAAATTTGACGATTTCTGCGTTTATTTTTGAGATTTATCAGGAGGACATCAAGTATATAGGCCAATGAAAGATAAAGGATTATTATAGAATCCGGAATCATTTGAAATTTTGGTGACAATTTGAGAAATGATTTAAACCTTGCCAAGCAGAATATTTGTCCCATACTTGAAAAAATGAAAATTGTTGCAAAAATGTGGTCTAAAAGAAAACTGTACTTTCTGGGAATAATTATAGTGATTAAACATTAATGTTACGTTTATTAGTTTACATACTGTCTGCCTGTTAAAATATCCAATATTATCATTGCTGAAGTGAACAAAATTTGTTTTGAATTTCTATGGGGCTCGAAATGGGAAAGGTTCCGTATGCTCAGGAGGGGTCAATATAATTAATATTGAATCATTTT
This sequence comes from Styela plicata, assembly GCA_963675895.2. Classification (NCBI taxonomy): domain Eukaryota; kingdom Metazoa; phylum Chordata; class Ascidiacea; order Stolidobranchia; family Styelidae; genus Styela; species Styela plicata. The sequence goes on along the minus strand of OZ023151.1, from coordinate 16,181,714 downwards.
TCATTGGTCACAAATTGAGGTGGATTAGATTTACTGTTTGTGAGAATTTTGATGGGTCATGGAAAAAGAAAGCATTTTCTTATTCAAACATGGGGAAAGAGTTTATTTCATTTAATTTTATATTCTAATAGCAAATAATACAAAATATTCAATCATGCTTTTTGGAAGACATTTTCATGTTGAATCATGGGACAACGGGAATATTAAATTTCTTGAAGACTTGTGTGATTCAAACCAAAACATTGCATTAAACGATTTTAATAGTAACATGCAGTTATTTCTTAAAATTATGTCATGCTTGCCCCAAACATGGAAATCAAATTTATTAATCTCGAAAGCCTGCATAACCCACGTCTAGTGTTATTTGAAGAAATGCGGTAATGCTTGTAGATGGAAAAGCATGAAGCATAGTCTATAGTTCTGTGCCGAAATATACATAATTGGTTTGATTTATATGAAAAGGTGTTCTACTGCTCAATTGATTTGAGACTTCGGTCATTCCATGTAAAATTTGCCTTAAGGGTTGTACCCACAAACTCTGTATAAAGTGTAATGTACCGAGAAAACATATTGCCATCAAAAATGGAGCGCAAAACACAACAACACAGAAAAAGGACAAACTTGAAAAAATTGGAGAATTATTCACAATTCTATTGATGAGAAATATCAGGTGCAAATGTTACCTGCGATTCATATATTATCTGAGATGTTTTTAATAAAATAAAACCAAGTTAAAAAAAAAGACAATAAGTATATATCTAGATGGCCAACAAACAAATAAATGTAAGATTGTTCTTACAATGCTGACGCCATTTTACTACAAAATGTATGATAGTAAGTGAAAATCCATCTGGCAGACACTCTAATATTTTTAATTGATATGTCACTGCTGAAAAATTGGCGATTGGCTATTATTCGGAAGTAAATAAGAAGATCGGGTTCAGTGGACCTTCTTTTTTATGATACGCTTCATTGCGTTCTGTTAAGCCCCGCCTCCCGTAGTAAACAACTTGCTGAGACTTATAATTTCTGTATACTCTGTACTTTATACATCTGCTGTCCACAGACAAGCGACCCTGCAATCCGTTAGACCCGATACGGTACACCTTGAAGTCCCTGCACTTATTGCACAATATTTGCTTCTCATGACGGGATGTCCAGAATCTCACTGTTATGGGCTAGAGAAATAGGAGACTGTGATTGTTCATCCCATCAAAGAGCAGAAGAGAGTCAAAGAGTTTTCGAGTAAGTTTTTATCATTATTCACTCTTAACTCAGAACTTGAGATAGTTTAATTTTTTGTCAGTGACGTGGTATAGTTAATATAGCCCTAGCAAGGCTCAAGCATATGCAGTATGAGCTATCGGGTCTCATAAAGTTTAGTACCATATATCCGATTATCATAATAATTTCCCATGTTGCAAGCCACTCATCCTAACCCGGGAGATAATACCAGATCCTTGCAGCATTGGCGCCCCCTAAGTTAGGATGACAGTATTCTGCCAGTTTTTATTTTAATGACTTTCGGGAATATGGTACTAAACTTCACTAGACCCGGGCTATCTTGCAGATACTGTATCACTTCCAAGCTGCAAGTCAGGGGTGAACTGGTGGATAAAGCCTTTATCTTTAGCATACATAGAACATCAATTATGTGACCCACTCACCTTTTCACAGGCAGACTCACACGGTGACTTTGGTCACATGATTCTAGCAGTGCTCATATACTAATGGTAAAACCAATGGGTACATTAGGGTCAGCAATAAAAGGTCATGTCTATTAGGTATCAGATTATGCCTATTGAATTCGGTTAAATTCCAGTGTTCCCACATAAAATACTGAATAATAGACTCCCCACGTTTCCATTTTATTAAAACTGTGCATAGGAGTAGAGATGATCAGTTTGAAACATGTGGGACTCTGTGCTTTCACCGATTGAGCTAAAGCTTTTTTCAAATCCTCATGGACTCTACACCACATATTGCAGAACAAAAGACATGTGTTCATATCTTTAGCTTTTCAAATACATATATTTTTACTCCGACAAATGCTATAATGCGACGGCAAAAGTGAATGAACACAAAAAAAACAATGAAGATTATCAAGGCAAAATCCCAACTTAATATCTGTCCACCTACCGTGACTGTCTAGAATCAATGTAGGAAGTGATTGTGAGCTCATAATAAATGTTTTTTATTGTTTTGTTGTATCAGACAGTTAAGACATATAAATATGCTTTGAACTATACATCTCTGGTTGTTCTGACCCCAGTCAGAGAAATGTCATCCTATTTTATTATCATATTATGCCTGATATTTTTATTATCTGAATAGTTTGTCATTTTAATGATCATCAGTCATTTTAAAAATCCAAAATCTTTAAGTATATTTTTTTGTTGACAAGTGTACTGAATTTTAATTGATTTATGAAATTGAATTCTTGTAACATATCTAGTCCTCCCAAAATTTATGATAGCATACCAAATCTTTCTAGGAAGTCATTAGTCATTTGGAAAATAACATTCCGGTCATATCATTTTGTACTACTTTTTCAGCTATCAGTTATCAGATGAGCGACAAATTGAAAATATTTACAGCGGGGGTGTTAACTCTCTTCATCTTGATCCCACAGAGAACAGATAGTAAGTTACAATATATTTCACTGATTGAAGTTCTGCCCTTTGTGCCTCCAATAAAACTATTCAAATGACACTTTTCTTTAATCTGCAACTGATAAGTTTTTTTAGTTTCTTTTTCCTCATTTTCTCACAATTGGTGCTTGAATAACATGGTATTAGAGTAAAAAAATACTGAAGACCTCTGTGAAAGTGTCTACTAAAATTTGTGTACGCATACTTGAGCTTGTAGTTGCACACTTGAATTATGATGGAGAAATATGAAAAAATCTATGAATGGAATAGCCAAATTTTTGCTCATAATATAAAATGGGTTGGTGTGATTATAGCATTCCAGTATAACTGTGGATATTCCTCCGTATTCATCCATTCCATTCCATATATACCCATATTCTTCAATTACATCAAGTAATTAATAATCTTTTTTAGTGATTTTCGAACATGCTGTAATTTTGTTACTGCCACATACTTCTTTCGACAGTTTCTAGTCTATATTTTCAATTTGAATACAGAGGAAAAAATTTGATATATTACAGACATGCTCTACAAGTGAAGCACCAGTCTTCGAGCATATCTTATAGAATTATGGATCTATCTGTTGTTAATCATCTAATGTTATATTCCAGATATAAGCAATAAAATCAAATATTTTAATGTAAAATTCTGAACTCATAATTTCTTTGTGATGTGAATCTATACAATGAATGGAAAATTCATCAGCAGTATTGTGGGTGATCCTTCTTCTGTTTTATCCGAAAAAGACATGAAATTTCGTTTCGTTTTGACATTGGAACAAAAACAAGATTCCTCCTGCTCTCGCCCTTCACTAACTGAGATTGCTTCTTACTTCATATCTTTCAGCTTGCTGGTGGGTTTGGCAGATAAGTTGATTGTGATTTATGATACTTGGAGTCCATCGAAAAGTAATAATCATCAAGTGCAACAAATTGCTGTTATTGGAAGGTAATGCAAGTGTGTAATGTGTATTATTCACTGTTATGCATCTTTGGCTGTTGTGGGTTTGAGTTCTGTGCATGCTAATTATGTACGAGAAGATTGTTGGACCTCACCTATATTTTGATGGTTCTTAAAAATGAAATTTTGAACAAACAATATCATTTAAAAAAACACTACATTTCAGGCTTGTGAATTCACTGGATTACGAGTTTCTAGAATCTCGCACCTACTCTCGTAATACTAATATGAAGCCATGATAAAATTAAAAAAAGGATTGTATTCAAGGATATGAATGGTATTCTTGAGATTCCTACTTATTTCCTGTATAATCCACCGTTGAATATATCTTATCTACTGAGAAGATGAAAAAATTTTGAAATCTTGCAAATTGTACCATATTTATTTGCAAGCCTGCTTTCATAGATGGACAACTTTTGTTTCATATTTCATTAAATAGTGATAATATGAAGTAGTATGCTTATCATTGCTCACTTTTAATCTATATTGTTATGCTGTCCAGGCCTCAACATAGTCGGTATGCTCATAAGTTCAGTGTATCCTGTGTGCAATGGTATCAACATGATAATGCAATATTTACTACAAGTTCAACTGATCAAACTGTCAAAATATGGGATTCCAATGCACTCAGAGTAAGTTGATTGGGGTGAGATCAGACATGTGTAACTTGTTGTGAAACATTCTATGATCATTTTGTTTGGACGTTGCCACGATTACCACGTTTACCAAGAACATGTCCTGGATGATGGTGGGATCGTATACTACTTGTTTTCTTTTAGTCTTCTTGTCTGACCCGCAGGAAATACATTAGGGCAATTACAAAACCTTCACCTGCAGGGCAAGTTATTACATTCAAAATTGGTTGTGGGCATGGTTTACTATCCAAGATTTCCAACACTGGATGCCAATGTGTTAACCTTTAGGCCATCTCTCTCGACAAAAATCCATAAAAGGAATGAAAAAGCTTATACATGCTTTCTTTAATTGAATTAAATGTTTAGAAATGCTTTAAAACTTAACTGCCCACTCACTTTTATTCAAATAGATAAAAAAGCTTGGATAAAACAATCAGCGCTGCTATTTCATTGTATTTCACTGTATTGATGATTTTGAACCTTTTTCTAGAGTTTCTTTACTACCAGACACTCAAAAAGACACATCTTTATCTAGCAAGCTAGAGCCTGACCGATAATATCGGCCAACCGGTTACATTTATGGGCACGGGTGATTCTTTTAAAATGATGTGTTTTTTGTTCAAATGGTAAAAATTGCACAATATTTTTTGCTTCCGTTTAGGGAAATCCCCAACAGATGTTATTCATGTGAAATGGAATCTTATTCTACCGTCCCTCTGCAAAAATTGCTCAGTAACACATTAAAATGTTACATGTCCATTTGCCTTCCTCGCAATTATGTTTTTCGATTTATTGCTTTTTTCAGGAAAGTTTTGAACGAGATTCGCGTGAGATAAAATATCTGTTATCAGTGGCCAAAAGTGTCAAAATAACAGTATCGATATCGGTTGGAAATAAGGAATATCGGTCGGATTCTAAGCAAGGCATATTTCATGAAATGTGGCTCATTTGCTTAATTTTCTCTGGTGCAGTCAATCTTTTCCGGAGCCTGGGTATCAGATTTGTTTACATTGCCCCATTGTTATATAGTATTGAATTTTGTGATATTGTGAAATAATTGCCCACCTGGCACATTATCCTTTATTTATTTTCAATATTATTCATTTGTAGCCTGCTGAAACATTTAAATTCAAGAATATCATCAACTATCATGCAATGTCACCAGTGGCCACTGCACATAACATGATCGCAGGTAGATATCATTATTAGTCAATATTTATATTCATGAGAGGACCTTCTATTTTCAGTTAGAATTTCACCCTAGGACTCTAAATCCAAGTCAATTTGTCAATCTGGCATAATGCCAACGATTCTGCTTCTCTCATGCACTAGAAGAATTTAAGTTCTGTCAGAAGAAAATTCAGCAAATGGGCAATTGCCCTGAGGTTTAAATGTCTTCTACAGAGTGTCTAGTATTGATTGAACTGTATAAAAAGGTTCAAAATCTTGAATACTTTAATTGAAAATCTCGGTTTTGAGTCCCGCTTGTTAATCCATGCCCACCACTCAACCTAGGGTGTAATAAATGGGGTAGGCTAAGCCGAACAGGAAAAGATCATTATCTTTCCAGCAATTCTAACCCTGCCCGTCTCTAAGTGGCTTCTGGTGTTCTGGTGCAGGCCCTTGGGCAGGGTGATCCACTCCTAGTAGTGGCTGTAAGAATAAATACTGCTATGAAATAGCAGCGTTGATAGTTTTGAAGCTTTTTGTTCATTCAAAGAATGTGACATGAACATTTTAGATACCTGAAAAAAAAATCAAAGATCCTGCCGCCCTGCGATTTTGTCACTACTTAGCACATTTGAGTTTTCTTTTGTAATATTCAGTATGCTTTGACAGTCTCAGGAGAACTATGTTTGACATATTTTGAAAGTTTTTTCAATTTTGATATGGATTATTGATCATTATTGAGTTTTTCATTATCGGTGGCGCTATCCATGCCATCAATGATCAGTACTTAATGAAAGTTATTTTGAAAGAGGGGTTTTTTCCGATGCATCACTCATTAAATTACTTTTCAGTCGCAACAGCCGATTCTTCTGTGTATCTGGCAGACATGAGAACCGGATCAAACAGTCATATTTTGAAAGGTTAGAGAAATTGCACTATTGTTGGGAATAGCGGTAGTAACATTTATTATGGCCACTGTTGAGTGTTTTATTTAGTAGAACGTTACTTTTGTTATTAATTTTAGTTTGGTTGCTCTGTTATGGAGGATGATTACAGTTCTATTTTTTTTTTTATCAAAATTCACTCTGAGCAAGGCACAAAGCAGAACCTAAAAGAGCTAGCAAAAGATGTAGTACCAGCAACTGCATTCTGAGCAGGAAACATCCCAAACGAAACTGAACCACCATGGTAAAGTGCAGTGAGTGGTATCTGTCCTGTGCGATTGTAGAACCATCTACCACTTCTTTGCTTCCTTTGAGTCGCCTCTTATGAGTGTTACGACACGCAGGAAATACGTTAGCACTATTTTAAAAGCCCTTGTATATGTTGCATTTCTGACCAGACCATTTCAATTTTCCATGACAATCACCATGACAATTTTCAATTTGAGATGAATTGCGCAATTTGTGAATCACAAGATTAATGAACTTTCAGCTTCACCATGTCCTCCAGTAAAGGTTGATTCAATTGCCTCGCAACCATTGTGTTTCTGTACTGTATTTCTGTATTAATTTCTGCGTCATCAACTTGAACAATGAAAAAGATAGTGTGTGATGTCATAATATAGCCCTCTTGCTCTGAATATTTATTTACTTGTCCTTTACCAATGTAGCATTCATGAAAATGTGTTACTAGGTGGCAGCAAGGATTCACTTTTTCAAGACAGTATTGAGCTTATGTTTTCACTGAAAAATATTCGTAAATAGTTAGTCGAGATCCTTATTTTTGATTTTATAATTGCGATGGAAAGCAGTTTTGACACACATTTATTAGTTATGACCCTGATAACGCTCAGTCACATATGTAATTCAAACACAATTATAATGTGTGTTTGACCAGTCCTTTAATTAGGCCCTGTAGGTGTGGTCACAATAGTCCTTACATATACCTATTCTCTTGTCGAGAGAGGTAACAAAAAGGAGGCAAAGAAGTGGTAGTTGGTTTTACCATAGCCCAGAGCAGATGCCACTCACTGCACCTTACCATTGTAGTTCAGTCCCATCTGGAATGTTTGTTTTATCCTTAGAATGTAGTTGTTGGTACTCATTTATGTACTAGCTCTATGTGAGTAAGTGAGTAGTTAATCCCTATTAGACATAGCTTCCTGCCTTGCTTGGAGTGAATTTCAACAATTTAATCGACCATGGATGCTCAATGTTCAATTTAGCTTTTTTTCGGAAACAATACAATAAAATACAACACATATAAGCCATTTAAGATTTACCACGTTGGGCAGCCGTTGTTCCAGACACGATCAAAAATGTTTTCTTGGTCGTTAAGTGACGTATAGGTGGTTTGCATTATTACGCTGTTTTAATCCAACCATAAATTTTATTTCGTCAAGCATGAGCCACAGATGGCCGCGCCTCAGCGGGGCGATCCATCAGTGGCTCATACTTACAAAACGTCCCCACGCAATATTTTTCTCGACTGTGATGCCTTGCTAATATTTGCACAATTTATGATCAAATCCGATGAAAATATGCTATGCGTTGCGCAGCAAGCCTGCACTTGTTTTGTGTTTGCAAATATGTGGGTTCCTTTTCAAAATGTTTTATGGTATCGGTAGAATACTATTTTTGTTATGGTGTGTAATAATTATTAATACTGTCTAATTTGAATATAAATATGAACCGGTAACGTATGGAATGTTCCACAAGCTATGCTTCAAATTTTATGTTGCTACTCAGTCACCCTGCCCTGAAGATGAATGTTTGATTCCTGCTTGGAACAAATATATATTTATAGCTGAACAACTCATCACAAATACATTACATGAACTTAAAAATTAATTCTGCCCAGTTAAAAAGCTTTTTATATTCTATCCATTTATATTTATGAAAATATAAATTTCGTTTGATAAACAAATCAAATAGAGATTGATTTATTTTGAAGCTATGATTCTTGAGGAAGAATGCTAATTAGGTCATTCAAGGGGCGGCCAAAACCTAATATATTTATGTTTCAGAATCGAATCGAATAATTGTCCCAAATTGAATCCAATATTCGAATCGGAAGTCGTATAATAAACTACCAGAAACATCCTTTTATGAGTTTATAATTTTCGTGAAAATTCACACTTATGTGTAAAAAGAAATTTAAAATTATCATTTTGTTGATTTCAAATTGTTGCAGATTTGGATTCAAACAAACAATTTATGATTCGAAAACTCTGAACCAAATCAAATATTTTGGACAGCTCTAATAATGACACCATGATATTGCATTAGAGATGAGATTTTTGTATGGAATCTATTATGGATATAGATAGTAATATGGAAATAGAAATACAGATATAGATATGGGGTCTAGATATGGATATAGGTATTGTTAAGCATTTAATACATCAATACACTAATAAATTGCATGGGTCGAAGATGTGCATTATATACTTTGATATACATAATCTTGAACAACATAAGAATGTAGGAAATTGAAATATGAAATTTTAAAATTTACCTACCATCTCTTTTTATCATTAAAAGTTATTCATACTTTGTTTTACCAAACACGAACAACCAATGACGCGCACCTGCGGGTCTTTACTCGTTCATGGGCCATGCTTGAAAAACGGCAATGTTGTTGGCTCTGCTTAAATAGCTCATCCCTCTTCATTTGAATACTAAAGGTTCCAAATGTTTTTGTTAAGTATGAGTCACTGATGGATTCTTATCCAACATCTGTGGCTCATGCTTGGCAATATAAATTTTCTGATTAGTTCAATTGAATACTAACGCTGGTAATAACGCGTCGTACAAACCCTAAGTCAATATACTAACATGTCGGTTAAAACAAATTTGAAAAAGTCGACAAACAGTCAATGTCCGTTTTACTGCCTCGGCTCTTTCGTAATAAATATTAACCCTCAAGACACAGGCTAGTTATCTTCAAAACGAATCGACTATTTAAAGCTGAATATTATATTCGATTAAAGTATGCTTTTTATTTAGATGCAATTAAGAATCTCTATGGTAGCTTAATGATAGAGAATTTCTGCCACCATTCCACTGGTTTCATCCACTTTGGAAAGGTAATAGATGCCACTCACCAGTGAAGATGCCACCCCCTCGGTACGGGCTTTAGAATATTCTCATTTCCTACGTGACGTAAGAGGCGACTAGAAGGAAGCGAAGCGTAGATGGTTTTACCATCGCCCAGGTCAGATAACACTCACTGCACTAAACTATGGCGGTTCTGTTCCGTTCTGGATGTTTTCCGTTTATAGTGCATTTGCTGGTACTACATCTTTTAGTAGCTTTTTCCATTAAGTGGCCCATAGTTAGTTACTTTTGGGCACTGCCGACAGCCTTGCTCAGAGTGAATTTCAATAAATAAATATGAATATAGGGTTTATGCAGCACCTTGTCCAGCCTTTGGAATTTCATTAAGAAAATATGAATATGTACTTCATGCCGCACTTTGTTTTGAGATCCATATAGTCTATGATCTTACCCCCTGACCTTTTATATAAGTTTATATATATTGTACCGTTATCATGGTTGCTATAAGGCGGAATACATTTTTTTTTCAAATTCCCTTCGAGAAAAACCAGAAGCAGTGCTCAAAAACAACCAACTAGAAGATGTAGTACCAACAAAAACTTCAAACGGAAAACTTTCCAAACATTTCATCCATTTGTACAGTCTATTGAGTGAATTTCCCTCATTTTAAAATAACTTCCAGAGAGCAGAACAAAGAGACTCATTCAAGGTCTTCTATCTTTTGGAAGATCAAACTATTTGTATCAGATTATACTTGCAATAGTAAAATATTCATAATTGCCTAATCGAAAGCTCTGCCTCGGCTGTGCGGTCCATTCAGCTCATCAGTGACCACAGACAAAATCACAAAATGTTTTTGAAACGTATGCGGAGCCACTTGGCTTCTCGAATAAAATATTTGACTTTCTAAAAATTGATGTTCTCTTATGGCGTTGGTTTTACTTTGGTCATTTATGTCCTTATCAATGATTTTACTGTGTTTTTCGTCATTATTGCTTTTAACGTTGCAGTTTGTGAGGGTGACAAAATTGAATATCTTTTGGTTATCGAATCGAATAATGTTTCCGACTTGAATCGAATATTCGAATCACAATTCATATAATAAACAAAGATATCTATTTTTCAGCTTAGAATTGAAGTGGAAATTCGCAATATTTTTTGAAAAAAGTAATTTAGTCGATCTCGAAAAGTTACAGAAATGGAATCCCATAATTTTTTATTAGAATATCGCGAATCGAATGGAACATTTTGGACAGCCCTAGCATTAAAGTAAATGTTATCAATCATTTCGTTATAATTAAAAAGAAAACAAACTTCAAATATTATTTATGAGAAGATCGTTGAATTGTTTCAGAAATCAGTTGACGACACTCGCATATTTTGTCGTTCGTCACGAAGTCGTAAATTTCTTTCTAATCAGAAATTCTATTTTGTCAAACATGTGACACTGGTGTCCATCAGTGACCCATACTTGAAAAAACATATATTGACAGAATTTTTTGGACTGGGTTGTATCTCACCTGTTCGTTTTAACAATAAAATAGTCTGTTTCCATGCTGTACCGTTGTTCAAATTTTTTACCGATGCATTGCGTTTGTGTCGGGTAATAAAATAAAAACGGCAATACACACTTCCCTTGCTTTGCGTTAATCATATTTATATGCCTACAAAGCACAGAAACGAAACTTGTATTCTTTCTTAGATTGCTTATCATATCGGTCAGTTGCGTTGGAAAACGTAAGGATATCCATGCAGAGCGATGTGCTAGCATTAACACAAGGTTAATAAAACTGAAAAAACGCAACTTGCGCAAACGTGTATTGTGGCCTTCATCGTTATTGTCTAATACTAATACCTAATAATACCTTGTCCTATACTTTATATTTAACATTGTGTATTAGTGATATACATCCATTTACATTAGCAATATATCTATCTTATTTTATATACATATATATTTATAGACTATATTCCTACATAATACCCCCCACCCCATACCGAATCAAAAATGTTTCTTTGTTTGGCATGAAACCCAGATAGATTGCACTTCGACTGCGCGATCCATCGGTGGCCGTGGTAGGAATCAAAGTTCGAAATTGATTCGAATATTCGAATCAGAAGTGTTATAACAAAACGAACAAAAATATTTTCCCAGAAAGTGTTAGACGCCAAAATTGATGTCTACTTTATGCAAATGTATATTTTTTTTATTTTGCTGACTTCGAATCACCTGGAAATCGAATCGAATGATATGTGATTCGTGAATCAAATCTAATATTTTGGATACTTCAGTGTTTCATACAAAAAACTTAGTAGGGAAAGAGATTTTTCTTCACTATACAATGTTTTATTGCAGGACATCGTCAACAAGTTCTCACTGTGAAATGGTCTGTTAACAAAGAATATGAAGTCGTATCCGGAAGGTTTGAAGTTTTTATATTCACTCTAATAATACTAGAATATTGTTATTTTATTGAGACTTTGTTTGCATTTAATGTTTGTTAATATATATATAAATTAAGCGATTTCAGATTGCTGCCCGTTTCTTAGATATTGATAATCCCGGACTTATAAATGGTAACTGGTCAAAGTGGTTAGGTCTAAGTCAGCGATATTTTCTGAAAACACATTTTAGCAAGAATGTGGGTCACTGATGGGCCGAGGCAAGGTCCATTAGTGGCCCATGCTTGATACAAAATAAAATCTCTTTTTGTAGGGGACGTCATTGGTAAACTTAGGCCGTACCTACACCCTCAGTTTTCCTCTTATTCAACAAATTATATATCCTATCCTAAGAATTAGCCGCTCTTTTACATTTCCTCTCAAATCAAACATCAAGCATTGTTTTGATGAATTTTACTTGTTTTGAATAAAAAGGATTTGTACATTCGCGACATCGCCAATTATTTCAAACGACGAAGCTGACTGGCAGAATACCTGCTTTTCTCTTCAAACACTCGAAGCAAATGGCTGTCATCGGAAGAAAATTTAACAAAGATCCCCTAAATAAATTTTGTGCCAAAATTTAGGCTCTTTTTGACTGTCTTTGTAGCGATCGAAATGTAGAAATTGTTCAAAATCATCAATACTGCTATGAATTAGTGGTGTTGATGGATTTGAAGTTTTTTTTACTAATCCGAAGAAACTGACGCGACACCCGAAGAAAAACAATAGTCTTTCACATTGGCGCAAAGTTATCAACTCATCATCATCCCACCAAACGCCCTTCTATTCCTCGTTAACCACAACAAGCCCAAAACATAAACAAACACTGAACGGATGTTTTTCTATCGATATAACGACTTTCTTCTGTGTGTTCCTAGAAATCTGTGACTAGGCAATTTCAATCCAGGTATTAAGGGCGCTGATCTTGTGGATATTGCGCGTTTCGTAGAAATTTGACGACGTTGCTATGGTGTCATTCGTGAAAAACTGCTACAAAAGTGATTCCAACGTCTTACACTGTAACAATAGTACAGTAAATTTACTGGTTATTTGCAATAATTGCATATTTCCAAAGTTAAAAAAAACATCTGTTGATGGACCGCACCTCCGCGGTGTGCGTTCCATCAACACACCACATTTGGCCAAAAAAGTCATTTGAATTTTTTTCCAAACCACAAAGTAAAATTACTGTCAAGGACCAGTGATTTTATTGCATTTTTTGTTACAGTGTAGTGTTTGGGGATACAAAAGAGCAAAATATCTGTTTTATTGCGGATTTTTGTTACAGCCAAAAAAGTCAGCGAATTTTTTTTTTTCAATACCGCAAAGTGAAATACTTTTGAAACTCGATACAGTGTAGCGTTTGTAGGTACAAACTCGACATAGCAAAATATCTATGTTTAGCTTTTAGATTAACAATTTTCGAATATCATTTAAAATAACTATACTATAAGTAGAACACTATTTACAATACTGAAAATCCAATTCCATCTCTTCTATGGGTCACATCCAGAGAAAGAATTTCCTATCCCTTCTTTGCCAGTCCAGGTAGTGAGCGAGAGGTTGCATCGCCAAAGCACGTCTCATTTTTGGAACTTGCTTGCGAAGAGGGATTATCTGCCTAAGATTACATCGATATCTGCGACTATGAACATGCCCTACCATTTTGTTATTCATTATCGTTATTATTTTCGAGCATTAATACTAATATATCATTTTAAAAAGTCACAATTTGTTCGAAAATGACAAATAAATAAACAGAGGAACGAATTCAATCACGATATATGGGAGTGTCAGACCGGATAAATATTCAAATATTGATCTATTAAGCAGGGTTGAACAAAATCGTATTTCTTTTGAACCGACTCGAGTCATAGTCTGATAATAAACATATTTCTAGAAAATTGAGAAATACGTCAAGATATACAATACATGTCTTTTCTGAAAGTTTATGCAATTTTGGGTATGTTGGTTTTTAATTGCTGGAAATCGAATAATTTACAATCGAATAATTTATGAATTCGGGAAACGAATAGAATTGAATGTATCCGACAACCCTGTCTGTAACTATATCGTTTAGTACTAATGATCAGCAGAGGAACCACGTATCAAACTTCAGGCATTTGTGTGGTTGATTAATTTTGTCCATCGAGCACACGCGGACGATGGACCGCGCCTCGATGGCGCGGTTTATCTGTGACCCATGCCCAATTGTCTTTAGCGTCCTACTACAATATTTTTGTATCAAGCATGAGCCACAGATGGACGGTGCCTCGGTGACACGACCGGGCCGGGCTTACCAAATATGTCAGAATGAATGCTATCTGATTGGGATCGTACTAAGGACTTTGTATACTACGAAACCAACGTTTACCAACAGACCAAAATAGGTATCGTGTTAGAACTTTAGGGAGAAATAAATTGGATAAATAAACAGACGAAAGTAATTCCTTAGACATGAACTTTCTTTCTCCATGAATTTTGTATTGTTTCCTCCCCAATCAAAAATTTAATTTTGTCAAGCATATGCCACAGATGACGCGCGCCTAACCAAAGATGTTTGAATGGAAAATTTGTTACTGAGTTCTAACGACTAAAATTGCGTCGAAGAATTCAAGATTTTATTATAATTTAGTTTATGCCGTATCCCAATCAGAAATTTGATTTTTTCAAATATGAAATTCAATTTGGGAAAATTATTCGATTTGATTCTGAAACCAAAATATATTCGATTTTGGCCACCCCTACTAATATATCATAACTTTCTTACTAATCACTCTCTGATTAATCGGCTGTTTGAGTAAGCACACCTTCCAAAAAATTTTAAAATGTCAAAGATTTCGGTTTCCAGTCTCTCCCAATCAGAAATTTGATTTTGTCAAGCATGAGCAACAGATAGACCACCCCTTTTTGGCGCGATCCATCGGTAATTTGCTGACTGGACTGCACGCCATGTTGTTGATGAATCGGTTCGCGACAATTCATAAAAAAAAATTGATACTCCCTCCGAGTGATTCATTGGATAATATGAATTTTCGAAACGTAGCTAATCCGAATTCACGTTTCGAATACGATATCAATTCCTTCATTTAAGCATTTTTATTTTGACGGTAAAAAAATAATATAGTGTGTCCAGTATTGTTAAGGTTAACGCTGACGGCAGTAGTTTGCATCTGGCAGACGGTTATGAGGAAAGGACTTAGCATTTTTATTGTCCGTCTCTTTTGAAATAAGATATGTGAATGATATAGCTGACGAATACTGAATGTTGAATAGTCAAAATGAAGGGAAGGTAGTTTCCATGATGTGTCACTTTCGTTTTTTTTTTTTTGATCTCTCTGTGTATTGACTTTAAAATTAATAGAATATAAGCTTTGCCGCTATTCATACGGAGGAGAATATTTTTCTTTTTCGAAGAGGCAAGCAGTTCTAATGTAAGACCATATACTGGGGATGTACTGATACCGTTTTTTTCTGCCGACACCGATACTCCGAAACGCATCGATACTCAATACTCAAATTTCCCACAAAAAAATATTAATTGCAAAATTTAGAAAATTTTGATTGTTGTGCACAATTTCTTTTATCCCGTGAAAGTATGTCAAATTGGAAAGGGAAAACAATTTTTCTTTATCGATTTTTCGAAATTCATGCAATAGAAACGCTATGTTCATATCCCATTATTCTGAAATATATCTAAAATCAAAAACTTTTTTTTATCGATTATGTTCATTCTCGAATTTATTCAAATATTCGATTCGTTTTGGACATCTCTGCTAGTAGTACTTTATCCAGTCGTATAGTAAACTGATTTTATTTTACCTGATTTAAAAAAAAAATATAGGTTGCCATCACTGATGTGCAGTAAATAAGCTATGGAATACAGTGCCCCAGATATAATACAATTGATGATATACAATGTATATCATCGCACAGTTCGAGCGTGGTTGCATAACGTGAGTGTCGTATCTTTCTCCAATCAGAATTTTTATTTTGTTAAACATGAGCCACGAATAGATCGTGCCTGAACGGCACGATCCATCAGTGACTCATACTTGACAAACGTTTTTGATCGAAATATAAATTATCTTGGCAATCCACAATTTGACACGAGCCGGTGCGGCGGTTTTAGCCGATTCGTCATCCATGCATTGCTTAATATTTGCAAAAATAAATGCCGAGATTTAACGGTATATATGTATTTGACTCGTTATTGGGGCGTGGTGGCGTTCATAGATAAAATTTTTGTGTGTTCATGTGCTTTATGTAAGTTTATCAAATTTTTTCACTTCAATATAATGGACCATAACCCGTTATAATTCAATTTCGTTAAACTTGAGCCACAGATAGACACACAGTAATTGGCAGCATTGGTATTGAGTTTCAGTGGATTTATATTGGCAGCACTTTAAACAAAGGGGACAGAATAAAAAATGATATTGTAAAAGTGTATAATCAAACCTTATTTCATAGATACACATAACACAGACGCCTTTTTTGTATTTGAATAACTCGCGTCGTAGAGTCAGTTGTGGTTCATCATTGACGGAATAAAAATTGTCACGAATATTGACCACGATTTTCATTAAATTTTATTTATTTTTTAATAAGATTCATTTTAGCAAAGCTAGGAATCAACCCTGGAAGGAATCAACCAGAAGCAGCTTGGAATGAGGAACAGTTGTTCAAAATGTAGTGCCAGCAACAACGGATACGATATATACGTATTCAAGAGTGATAACAACTTTCTAAAGGTTACTATAGTGCTAGTAGGGTTGCCAGATTGTTCGGATTTTAAGTGGAATTCAGGTTGGAAGTGTTTAAAATCTAAGTTCAGGCGCGATCGATTGATGACTATGGATATCTTTACTCGAGTATTTTGATACTTTAGAGTTTTGATTAAAAGTAATTTCTTTTTTCGATTATTCTCAATTAGATTTATTTTGCAGTAAAATCGTGATTTATGCCAAATTTTACGTTGTAAAATTTGACATAAATTACGATTTTGCTGCAAAATATTTCAAAATATCAACAATTTCGCTCAACTGAAATGTTAGGACATTATTATTATATTGTATACTTAATACTGTTAAAACCAAACTATGAGAACAACCCTGTTGATGGTGCATACTTACTTCATATACAAAAGTACCGACGCTCATAACCTTGGAATTTGTAGAAAACGATTTAACTATTGTGGAATGCGGAAATTTTTTATTGTTAGAGCGAAAACAATTTCGACCATAACAATATTTTGGTGACGTCTTCGTTCATCCATGTATATTGTTTGTTGATAATGTCTGAGTCTCGCTGCCAGGATTGCCACTTTCAGATACGTTTATTTCAGAATACAATATTGAATTAGATCGTTTCGAATTGTATCCACCAAATACGATTCTAATGTTGACAAGATTGAAAAATGGGCATTTTTTTCTGTTTCCGAATTATACGTAAAATTGTAAGACATCAAAAGCATTCTTGCTCACCTTTTCGGAAATATTTTTATTTTTTAAACACGTTTTTCGAATCATACAGAATCAAAGAAATGTGTATTCGATTATCCGAATCTGATATGTATGTGTTTTGAATCTTGAATCCTAATGTAAGGTGGCCATATTATATACTGCGTATTTCTTCTCCTGATGTGAAGTAATTAAATAGTAGTATTTAGATGAAGAAAACATTGCCGCTAACCACCAGTTACTAGCATATTCGATTGAACGTCACCCAAACTGCATCAGTTTTCAATCCTGTTTGGTTCTGTCCAAATTTTCATGGTATTATGGGTTTTTTTTTATATCCACCCTGACCAAGGCCATGTACCAGCGTCCACTTATAGACGGACAGGGTTAGAGTTATTGGAAAGATATGATCTTTCCTGTTCGGTTTAGCCTAAACAAGTTATTACACCTTCAGTTGAGTGGTGGGCATCAGGTCTCGCCGGATTCTGATTGAGCGTTTCGCATACTTATGATATTTTCCCCATCTTGCACCTAAATACACATATCTACCATTAATTTGAAACTTCGAAATTTACACTTATTCTCCTGTTTAATTTTATCGATTCCGAATTACTGAAGGAATTGAATAAAATAATTGATTGTTCGTCGAATCAAATGTTCTCTAGTCATGAATAGGGCTAGTCCAAAATTTGATTCTGATCACGATGCGTTAATCCATAGATTATTCATTGCATTCGGGTTTCGGAACCGTTCAAAATTAACAAAATCAAAAAGTATAAATATTCAGAAAGTATATGCAAATTTCAATGTAGTTCATAATTTTCTGGGAAGACGTCTTTTTTAATATAACAATATGATTCGAATTTGAAGTCGAAAAGTATTCGATTTTGCTCACCCTTAACCATCTAAACACGGGCTCATGAATGAATGGCTAGCTTTCAAATCCAGCAACATATTTGAAATTTAACATTGCGAAAGCTTGCGTTACTAGACATCATTGAATTTGATTTCACTGATGAAGATATTACGCAATCTTTGGTTACCAAACATGATTCATAGATGATACGCACTTGGAAAGTGCGTGTCATCTATGTGCCATGTTTGGTATTATACTGACCGCAACAAACTTCTTTACCCTGGATTTTCCAAGCTCATAACACGTACAATAGGAGGAAGTCAGTCATTCGTGAGTCGTGTCACTTCATCGAAATAGGAGACCATTGGATAGTACTATATACTATATTACTACATTCTATATTATAGCGATATAGTAAATATGTTATACCCCACTGTTTCGATTATGCCAGATCTCTGCAGTTTTTTGATGATTTTGTGTAAAAGGGTATTGATTTTAAATGTAAATGAATTTATGATTGCTTTGACATTTTTTGCGGGGCTAATACCTAGGAATGTTCTTATCCAAAGTTATTCTAAAATTCTGTTGATTCATTTTGCAGCAAAATCATGATATATGTCAAATTTTACAACTTATAGTGAATTCCGAATACGTTTAAATTATAAGGACAACATTACTAATTATATCCACCCAATCGCCAACAGACAAAACCTTGTGTAGAATTTCTTTGTATAGACGCCTAAAAGTAAGAAAAAAAGTGCTAGATGATGGTGTTATCGCTTCCGAACTTTATTGTAGACATTCAGTTCTATGTGTTGCATTCTGTTCGGGATGCAGTTGCTTGTTTCGCGTTTTGTAGCTTGTTGGGTTCCTTTCAGCTACCCCAGTAATAGAAATTATGTGTAGTTATATTTTGGTAAGTGTGAGTCACTGCTTCCATATTATGTTCGCATGCAGTTAAACAAAAATTATGTATATAAGCATATTTTTGACGTCTTTTATAGAGCCAGATCGAATTTGATGTTGTTCCTTTCGTGCGATTTTTTTTATTTGTCTTGAATATATAGCAATGTCTCGTTTGCTTGCTTCTGCAAGAGTGGATAATGTGGTTCAACAGCATAGATTTTGCATAATTCGCCTGAAACATTTCTTTTTATATGGAGTAATTATTCCTAGATTTCTTTTAGATCGTCATTTTACTCGTACACTTTGTCAAAAGTATATTAAATTTCCCGGTTAATTTTATGTAATTGCAAATATATATTTCTGACATGCGAAAACCTATGGTATTTGATATTTAGATAAGTGTGGGCGGCGTCTACAGTGGCGCCTTCCATCTACAGCCCATAACTGGCATAAAAATGCAAGTTGCCAAGGGAAATTATTGTCAAAAGTAGCGAGTTTATTTCATTTCTATAATGGTGTTCTATAGCGCATAAAAATATGTATATATTTTATACTTTTTGCGAACTTGCACGTTTCGTTTGAAAGATATTTCTGGGACATTGTGACCATTGTTTGTATTTTCGCGCATCGCTCTTATTCTCACATCCCTTTCTCCAACAAGATATTATCTTTAGTTTCTTTATCATGTTTGTATATCGAAGCAATATACATATGGCGTTTACATTGCTGGCAGTTCCTCATATTAGAAAGGGCGGTGGTTGCGCTAGTTACACCGCGTCGGATCTCTCTCTGGCAATCGCTGCATAATCTTTCCGTTGTTACGTCCTTATTCTGTTAGAACGTCTTCACCTTGATGACGTGGTATTTATGTCGACAGAAGTTAAAGGATTGAGGAATAAAAAGGTATGTACAAGTTAGTGTTTGCGGTCTCCTCCTAACGAACAAGGCGAAATTCGCCTTATGATCTTCCAACTGATTTTAAACGTAGGGAATCTCAAAATTGTTTGCGCGCCCTGTGCGGGATATATTTCGGCGTCATGAATTCCCATATTTATCTCGTGTGAAAGTGAGTCTGAAAAATTAAAAAGCAAAAAATGATTTTTTCATGAGGGTCGATCCAGATCCAAAGAGGAATTTGTGTATGTGGCTATGATGGATCGCGATGTCGAAGCATTTACTCCCATCATCAAAATTTTTTTCGTTACTCCTTGTATGGAATCAAGTAGTCGAATTTTTCATTGTCCCGAATTCCAATTTTCGGTGATTTGTAGCTTAAATGATGAAAAAAAGGCATCGATCATTTATAGCGGTGGTTAAAATCGAATTCTTTTACATTTCAAATTGCAATCTTATTTTCAACTCAAAACTATTTTATTCTTTCGCTTTTGAAAGATTTTTTGTTCGTTTCAGTTCGCATTAAGCAAAGCTGAAAGCAACGCTTAACAGCTACATAAAAGACCAGTGGTATCTGCCCTGAAGGACGGTAAAACCACCTACCTATATCGAATCGCGAATAAGATGAGTTTATGCAAACCAGCTCTGTTGTTTGAGTCATTGTGAATTGTCGTGTTTGAATTGCATATTGTTATCAGTTGGTTAACGCGCAAGTATTGGACCATCCACTCGTAAAAGTTACCACAAACGCTTGCTATTTATTTTGGAAAATTTAAATTTTGTAGTTTCGATGTATTTCTATACAAAAGCAGCCAACCTATGTCCCGATCATATTTTGGCACGCACCTTTTTGTCAAGCATGAGCCATAGATGGGTCGCGCCTCGAGAGCGCGATCAATCGTTGGCTAATGCTTAACAAATATATATTAAGCAAAACTTCTGGCTGAAATGTTTCTTCTATATCAATCTCCGATGCATAAGGATTTCCGATATATAAGGAACGCCCAAATTGGTTGAATTATTTGGTTGTTACCTTGTTAGAGCATTTATGACCATCATACGTCCACCTTCGGTAAATATCGGCCTAGTTTGAAGCTTTATTGTTAGTTTATCACTAATCAAGCACGGTCCATATACGGCCATGCTTGGTTAGCAATAAATTGTTACTTTTGATCGTTAATTCGAGTCAATGAGTAACAGAGTGAAATACCAAACGACAATCGTAAATCTTCTACGGGCTGCTATAAAATGACGTAAATTAACTTAAATTTTATAGTAAACAGACACTCGTAATAGTACTTTTGTTCATACTCATAAAATTAATGTATTTTCTCTTGTATTTGGCGGTTTTAATAGCAGTTTTTGATGAGCTTGTATTTCCGCGATTATCGAGTTTATTAAAACATGTTAGCTATCCGATATGTTTTTTTTTTTTTTCTAAATTAAATGTTGTCGCATCGCAACATTTCAAGCCAAAAATCCCTTCTCACATTTTTCGTTATGTAGAGTTATGTATTTCGAATGCTCGAATGCTTTTAACTTTAGATATATAACGATATGAATAATAGAAGGTATAATAATATAATCTATTATTAAGTTCGCTCGGAAAAAAATTATTGTGGACTTGTTGCCTGTTCGTAGTATATTGTATCAAAACGAAGTGAGTTGTCTAAAATATTGGACTTGATTTTCGCGAATTCAAAAATTACTCAATACAATTTTCTGCAGTAATTCAAAATCAATAGAATCAAAAAGTATATGTTTTAAGAAAATATTTATAAAATTTTGGTGCATTTTGGAAGAATAATTCTGTTTGCTTATCATAATACTTTTAATTCTATTTGGAATATTGTCTGATTCGATCATGAAATAAAGGAGCATTCGGTTCTAGTCACCTCTCATATTTCAATCCGAATACAAAGTTTTGAATAAGATCAATTCGTTATGAGTTACTCCTCATTTGTTTAATTATAGTACTTTCGAATATTCGATTCGGAAAAAGTATTATAATGGATTCTGAAATCAAAACATTTTGACCTGGTAATTACAATTTAAATGTAATGCTCTTGCTTTCCAATGATATCGATTGTTTAATTTTTTTTACGTATTTTAGCTCAAGTTGTAACATCGCTAGCACTCGAAAGGAATGAGCAATGGCAAAGAAATACTACAAAATTCAGCACCATGCACTGCGCCCGTAATCTAAAGGAAAAACATTCTAAACTGACGTGAACCCTTATAGTAAAGTACAATCTGTGGCATCAGCCTTGGACAATATCCCACACCCTTTGGAGCAGAAGTTTCTCACACAGACCTACTGTCTGTGTTTCAGGGGTTAATATTTCGAACACGCGCGTGTACTATTTGTACCACTCCCAACCAATGCAAACATATTAATGACGATGAATAATGGAAGATTTTCATTCCACGATTTATAAGTCCTTGGTGACGTTCACGATGAGAGGCGGTCCAGTGTAGGGATGTCTTAATCTGAATCGTCAGGGATCGTCAGTTCATAGGATTTTGATTAGAGCTGATTTCGTTTGTCGTTTATTCTTAATTCGATTCATTTTGCAATAAAATCATGATATACGCCGAATTTTATGCTGTGACATATATGTGACAAATTTGACATGAATCATGACTTTCTAGAGAGCTTCAAAGTCTTGCTTCACACTCACACAAATTTATTTCTGTAACGTTTCGTCTGACCAAAGACGAAACGTTACAGAAATAAATTTGTGTAAGTGTGAAGCAAGACTTTGAACCTCTCTAGTTAGTTATAATTACTCTTGCTACTGTATCCTTGCATGTACTGCATACGGATTCGCAAACACAAACACAGAAAAAGTAGTTAGTCCACGTCTTCAAACCGATATCAGCGATTTTGCTGCAAAATCCGAATCATTGTCAAATCTAGCGATTTTTTCTCAATCCGAATCATGATGTATTCTAGGATTCTGATCAGAAGTGATTTTGTTTTTCGGTTATTAAGTTGATTCATTTTGCAGTAAAATCATGATATATGCCAACTTTTTGACGTAATTTGACGTTAAATTTGACATAAATCATGATTTCAGTGCGAACTGAATCCATTTAAGAAATGGTGCAAAATTGCAAAGTATGGTCAAATATGAGCAATTTCGTTTATTCAAAATGTTATGTTCAATAAATGTATTAATAATATCGTTTAATATTAGTTTGTGATACTAATTTTACAGCGAAGGCTCCCCAAAATATTCGTCATTTCGTAATTCATAATTCATGATTCGATTCGATTCTTCTAGCGATTGGAAACTAACAAAATAAAAAATGTATACGATTCAATAAAATAATCTCAAATTTTAATGAATTTGACAGTTTTTCCGGTTACATGCATAATTATAATACTGATCTTTGCTGTATGCTTCGAAAAAGTATTTTGTCGTGGAATGTACTAAATTTTTAGATATGTTCAAAACTTTCCGCCAATATGGGAAATGTTTTCGGTTTAATTAAAATATTCCTTTAAATTTATATACAGAATTAGATTCTGTTTTTGAAAGTGATGCAAATATGTGATGTTTTGCCACGAAGTTTTTTTTTAAATAGACTTAAAATCACAAGGAACGTACGTACCTTAAGGAATTTTTACTCAAGGCCTTATTCAAATTCGAATCGAGTATCATCCATCCAAATCATGAGCCTAGTGGCCACCTTTCAGAACTCTAACGAATAATCCTTGGATTCGAAAGTCTTAAAAATAGGAACAGAGATTCCAAATTTTTTTAAATTTTTAATATACATCAAAAATTATACTTTTTTCCTTAACATTCATAAACATTATATCTGTTAGTTTTAAATCCCCGTTACATTATAAATCGCGTGATTTTGAATGGTTGCAAAAATATTGGCTTCAATTCGTGATTCAAATTATACGATTCGAATATTTTTAAAGCCGTTCCCACAATACGCCTTCTATTATCTTACCAAAAATAAAGTCCCAATTTGTATATTAATCCTCTCAAATATTCACTAAAAATAAATCGAAATTAAAGATAACTTAAAATATTTAGCAAATTGATGGTAGTATTCTTGTACAAAATCGATAAATGCCTAGTTATCGACTAAATAAACAAAGGCGAAAACTTCGCTCCGGGCGAAATTGTTTTGTTTTGATCACGTGATCCAATGTGGCATTATGACGTATGTCGACAAAAATCTTTCGTACTAATTTTAGTAACAAAACAATAACAAGCGCTGTTAAAAAAGTTGGTAAAGTAACCATGAATTCCTTATTAATTTTATCAAACTAGTAACAACTATTTAAATCTTAAGAATTTGTAACTTTTGTGATGACATTGAAAAACTGTATTGTGCCGAGTATAAACCACGGACGCCTTCGCTTTGTCGGCGTGGTCCATCAGTATGCTGTAGGCATGGATTGGGCGGAGCGATCCATCAGTGAATCATACTCGGCATAAATATTTAAGCAAAACCTATTTGGTTGGAATGTAGGTCGCACTCAATCCGGGCTTTACGAAATTTTCAACTGTAAGATACGAGGGCGGGTATACACTAGTGTCGTTTCTCGACAATAATTTTACTGAAACTTTGACATTTTTGCCAATTATGAGCTGTTAATGGAACGCCCCACTGGAGGCGCAGTCCATCAGCAGCTCTTACTTGACATAAATTTTGTCAAAAAGGCGGCTTCGAATTCAAAAATTTAGAACAATTGCGAATGAAAATGGATGGTAAATATACCGTACTTACAGTTTGGCGGGAAATACTCGATATTATCTGGAGATTTATAAAGAATCTTGGCTGTGACATTTGATTGCGATGTAATATTTGGGTGTCGGTAGATAATGATCAAAAATCGTATTCTGTTATTTTTAGTAAATATTGTAGGCGTTGGCCATGTTTCGTCATTCGCAATTCGCAATGTCGCGGTTTTGTAGTTTGGTAATTGTTTAATGCTAATTTATGGGGGTGTTGGGAGGGTTTGTCAAAAATTATTTAGCAAACCTTAGAGTAATCTGTTCTTACGTAAAAAAAGTTAGTTGTGGTGTGCGATAGTGAAAGAAATGGTGTATTTATACACGTACATATTGTTTTGATTGTGCTGACCTATGGAGTATATATAAGCTTTCAACATCTACGAAAGTCATTTCTCTTGCCTGTTTTTGAGTCATCGCTTGAACCTTGAAAAGTCAAGATGTTCTTATTTGAATAGTTAGCTTTTCTAGAATTCTGAACTTCCGTTTTCTTTTTGTTTTACAACTGACCTGAAAGAAGCCTGGGAACCAGCGACCTTTTAAGGTGGAACAAGGTTAGTTAGTTAGTATTGCTGGGTTTTGCAATGGAATATTGATGTTCCTGTAAAGAGAACAAAATATGCTAAAAGCGGTAGCCCGTGTGCATTCCAGTTTATTGAACATTTACATGTAATGTAACAACCTGCAGAAATTTTACGTAATAATTATACGCTTGGCCGAGCATCTTAGACCAATATCATAACTTCTGATTCGATCCCACAATATTTGATTTCTGAATTTTTACTTACATTATACGCTGTAAGGTGTCTTTGTTCAATATATAACTTCAATATATAACACTAACCCTGTTCGCCCATGAGTGACGAACCTATCTCAAGGTGATCCACTCAAATGAATGGCTATAAAAAAATCTTATTATTTAGTCAAGAGTTGTCTACAAAAGAAGCGTTTTTCACTAACTCTTTAACCAAACATATTTCGATAAAATATTTGACTTGAATGGTAACGTTTCACTGGAATGTTTTGATTTTATTTGTGGGATTTGTTATCTAAAACCATCGGACTAAATAAATACATTGTTGCGTGAAATCGCTTTGCTTGTATAAGGAAAACGGCTTGACGGCCAACTCTTTAGAATGGAAATACGTAACCTGGATACTATTTATAGGAAATACCTTTGAATTCCCAATGTAGTTCGCGATTTGAAATTTCTTTATTCGAACAAATTATTGATTGGAATTCGGAATTGAAAGGTTATTTCCAGCAATTGACTTATTTGAATAAATAGTCGTTTACCGGCGGTCCACGTTTTGTAAAACAGGGTTCGTAATATTGGAAAGTAATGATTTTAGCTGTTCGGCTAAACCCAGCCAGTTCATCACACCCTGACTTGGGTGGTGGCCAGAACAAGACTTGCGAGCTTGTTCACTTACATATCAACGTTGTTATGTCTCTCTGTGGTGTCTTGTAGCAATAAAACTGCAGAAAATTATCAATACTGCTATGGATAGCATTGTTTACGGTTTTGAAAACTTTTCGTCCATTCAAAGAAAATCATATGAACATTTCAGACACCCGAAGAAAACCAAGATTTTGCTATGCATATTGCTGATGCATATTTGGTCAAGTATTACCGTGGCACAATTATGCCCGATACCTGCCCTTCCTTCCGCTTGATACAGTCCATAACCTTATTTATGTGTGAGTGAGTCATATCCATAACCTTGTTTGTATTCCTGTGTTTCTAATATATAAATGTTTTGATTGCATCACGGAAATTGCTATATCAATCTCGTCTCAGGTGGTATCGGTAGTTGCATACAATATTTGTTATTTATTAAATCGAGTTTGCGATGTAAATATACTACTTATGGATGTTCATTGTACAATTAGATTCGAATTCGAATCAATCTTAGAATATTGATAATAACTGCATCGTTGGTCTCGACTTTTTCAGTCAATCGCCAAATTTACGAAATCGCCGAACACACGAAAAACCCAGGTCTCATCCAAATACTGTGCTGAATGGAAAAGTATTCTTGCGTGGTGGGTTCTTTAGAACATGATTGAAAAATTTTGGCTTCTTCGCTTTGCATTAATTGTACAAGGTGGTATTGTGCCTATATGGGAATTTTTCAGTTATAAAATATATCGCAATTGGCCATTTGTTAGTTTGCATCCATCCGATTGTATAAATTAAATCTCCGAATCCTGTCATACAAGCCTAAAGTGATGCAGACGCAGGCTGCGAATAAACGATTGAAGACCACCGACAGCCATAGCAAAACGAAACAGATTTTAGCTGTATTAATGATATCCCTCGTATAACTCGAGGAATAAAGTTTTAGCGACGAAGGCTTCAGCATATGTTTGTTTGCCCTGAAATAAGATTCTTTGCGTCATTTCCTGACGACTCATTTTACTCGACAGTACGTTCTACTGCAATAGGATGTATTTCGTATGGAATGCGCCGGTCTGACATCGTTTTTTTGTCATGCATGGGCCACAGATGGACCGCGCCTCAACGGCGCGATCCATCAATGGCCTATACTCGAATAGGTTTATAGAGTTATTGAATTTATTGACTGAGTTAACCGACACTTTTCCTATCTGGTAGGGCATTTTCTACCGTGTGGTTTCTAACGCGCATTAATGGTGGTGTCCCTTTACGCGAGGTTAAGGACATCAGCCAAGTGTTATACTTTAAAACCATGCACGAGTGGTAGGGTAGCAATGTGTGGATACATTTTTAAGTCAAATTAGCTCATATAGATATACCAGGGTTTTCTGAAACCACTAATCTTTGGAGTGTTGAAGGCAAGAATGTAGAAGTTTTTTTTTATAAATCTACTTGTGATCAAAGTTACGTAGATCAACACTACCAGAAAGCCATATGAAGACAATAAATGTTATTAAAGTATGGAAGTCAGTTGAAAAGAAACTTGCCGTATAAAATTGTTTGTTACACGGTGGAAATGCTGGTGTACGGTGCACCGATTAAAAATACTTCAACTATGACTTGAAAACGAAGACGTTTCGAGTCAAATTTAGCCAAGGAAATATTTATGAATTTGATGGAAGATACTTGGCATGCATCGTGTTATCTTGTTAATATTCTAGATTCAATTCGATTCGGGATCATAGGGATGATTTTTCATGATATGAATTTAGGGTTTTTGGCGAAATTTTTGTCCGTTCTTATTGTGGCGTGCCTGAACGAGGCAAAATAAAATTTGTTCATTTTGACATTGAGGATTTGAAGCTCACAATGCGTGAATAGAATCTCTGTTGGCATCAGTTATACTATCTGATTTATCATAGTTTATTCTCCGTAATGACGTCACTAATTCATATCCATGAATCAAAAGCAGTCAACCTTAACATTTGTTTTTTGCTTTCCAAAATTCTGATTGATGAAGGCATATTTTGTATCCTTAACAGATATTATTTTGTCAAGCATGATCCAATGGTGAACGACGCCCTCACGGCAAAATCCACCATGCCCCCGATACCAGACAAAATAATAATTGGATGAATCTTTTGGGCTGGGATATGCCTGGTTTTCTCGCTGAATCGCTGTTTATAATTGCTTACATAAGAAGGCTTCTTTCTATATTGCAGGCTGCAGCAATTATTGTCGGATGTTTAGGCGTCTTTAGACTTCGTTTTGTTTAGCATGGAATATATATCCATCAGCGATACGACATCTAATATTATGCGGAAGCTCGTGATTTTGTAAAACATATGTACACGAATGGACCGCGCTTCAGCCTCACGATCCATCGGTGACACAAACTTGACAAAAAATATTTTTGGCACGAATTTTCCGACTGGATTAGCTGTGTTTATAATAATTTAAGAATATATTTGTTGCAACTAAGTTCATTAGAGTGTGCCAGTTATCAGTTCATAAACTGTGTAATAGATTCCGGATTTAAGGTCAAGTTTTCTGACCGAACTATGTAAAAGTTTTTTAAACTATTTATTCAAACATGCACTCTTAAAATAGACGCTTGTTGGCTCCGGTTATTCGAATTTTCTTTTAAGGTTTTGTGTATGTGCTTAGAAAAACTTGTGAATCTCTTGGCGTGTATTGCGGAAAACCGTGATTTATGATTGAATGTTTCGACAAAAACCTTGATTTTCTTGCAAGTTGAGGGAATTTGAAAAGTAATCAATAGATGTTGGTGTCTTAGGATAATTTTAAGGAAGGATATTTATGAATACTGCAGTTAGAATTTCAAACTACCCGCTGGATATAAAGATATCCCTAACGTAATTTAATTCTAATCACGGTTATAGGAATCTTTTAAGAATGCAGATACTATTCTTTTCTAATTCCCTCGTTTTATTTAGATTAGTACTGGTTTCAGGAGACTTTTTATGTACGATATGCCTTCTCTTTGCAGCGTTTCCCTGAAAGAACATTGATAAAAAAAAAAGCAATACTTATTTCGCCAGTTTTATTTGGGTAATGCTTACTTCTGATATCCACAGAGTAGGTAAATCAAATTTCAGGCTGTTTTTGTGAATACCAACAGCCTGTATTTGTTACCTTATCCGTGTATATTGTTCTCTTCATTTAGATCTTATTTTGTCAGAATTCTCTGCGAACTCTTAGCGCGAACCGCGCTACCATACATTTGCATGAGTTTGGTGTATGACAAGGGGGTTTTCTAAAACATTGCCTAAAAGGAACCAACTAGCTAAAGGCCACTTGTTAGCAAGAGCCACTAAAATGTAATACCAGAAACTACACTCTAATCTAAACGGAAAACATCCCACGCGAAACTTAACCTCCATCGTAAAGTGCAGTGAGCGGTATCTGCCATGGCCATGGTAAACCCATCTACCCCTTCTTTGCTTCCTTGTAGTCCCCTACTATTCTAAACCCCGTGCCTACAGGGATTATGCAAGCTTTCATTGGTTATGATGAAATTTCACATATATTACACAAACGTTGCGAGGAGGTGGGCCATAATGCATCTGAAATCGGCAGTCCCACCCTGCACTCATGTAACATGACCTTCACATCCGATCGAATCCAACGAATATTTTCATATAAGCTTCACTGGACGGTTCACGCCGCTGTGATGGGTTCTTTTGGTGCCTCGAGCATCACAAAATATAAAACTCTAATAGTGAGGCTGGCCCTGTTTTATAGTTTTAATAGTTACAGTGATTCTGTGCAATATGCGATATAATAAACTTTCGACGCCTTTTTGATTTAGATTAATTGTATTTTTCCCCTAAATATTTAACGCCGAGGTTCACGCAGATTGCAAAATGCGGCACGTTACTTTAAAAATCGTTTATTATTTCATCATAATTATTGCTATAAAGTTCAGCAGTGCTACCTCATCTTTCTTACTAATAAATCATTAGGTAGTCCGAATTATTTCTTCAAACATGTGCCACAGATGGACCGCGCTTG